>OX333071.1:20767941-21367941 GCA_946863875.1 Alloplasta piceator | reverse complement strand
CCATAGGAAGACATTCAATAGCTTTTAATTCAGGATAGACATTGGACATCTATTGGACGTTCTAGGTTCACGTCCATATGAAATCCTACATGGAACATCCGATAGACGTTCAATTGACGTCCTCCAAATATGATTTCCGTTTACGAACCTGGAACGTCCGATGGATGTTCAACTACTATCCTGAATTAAAAGCTTTTCAATGTCTACCTATGGACATACCATGGATGGCCGTGTTGTGTATATTTGTAGCTCAAGAAATGGTACGGGTTGTGGACGTACAATATACGTCCTGTGTGATCCGTCGCATTTTGTCCAATCAAAAGTATACCATGGATGTCCAATGTATGTCCGCATTACGTCCATCGTGGATGTAGACGTGTTGAGGATCTATGGATGACCGATGGACGTCCAATGGACACTCGGTTCCGTGTGGGTATTTATCGGTATCAGCATGCGAGGTGAGCTTGTCCATGGGAATTTGTTTTCCGAAAGAGTTTTCATTTGGTACTTCACCATTTTGTTGCCGGTAGATTTTCATTCTATAGAGCTGTATCTCGGTGTTCGGGCGTTTTGGTGGTCAGTGTCCCGTTAGAGTTGTTCATCGGTATGTTGAGTTATAACCGGTAGAGTCGTAAATTCGCATAAATCTAGACATCTGGGTGATGCATATAACGTGAGGATTCAAAAACCGTTATATATTTGACCGAAAAAGGTCTCTGACAAAAACGAGTCTCGGATGTTGAATTAAATGTAGTACGTATGACATGATCGTGATGTATCTGAAGCATACTATGTGCCAGCTGCTTGTATATGCCCTTGCCCGTGATTATCATTATCATTATTATTATTATTGTTATTATTATTTATTATTATTTATCATTATGTATTATTTTTATATAAAAAACTATATTTCAACTGTGTGACACAAGAATCAAGCGAATATATGATGATAATGTTGGGTCAATCGCAAGTAACTTTCAATTATTAACGATATGATATGTAAGAAAGTATTTAAGAGTATTTACGTATGAAAGCAGATAGCGTCCCAGAAGCTGAATCGGTCCTGTAATAATGAAAAGACCTCACAACAGGGGTAAGAGGCTAAAAAACCATTGGTCCGAACATATTTTTTGCACACCTATTATTTTAAAAAATGAACTGCAACAATAAAATTAAAAACCTCCGCCAAACCAGAAATTTGGACAGACAAAAAGAGAGGTTAATTGCGTGCAGATAGTTAGTCAGGACGATTTTTTCTTCCAATTGCCGATTGGGATGAATGGCGAAATCACTAACAAACGGAAATCAAGTACAGATATATATATATATATATATATATATATATATATATATATATATATATATATATATATGGGGCATTCCATACGGAAGCGATCAATCCGTAGCCCCGACCATTTTTGATTTTGTTGAAAATTTTCTATTTTTTTATACCTATTGGCAGCAGTCTTTCAGAATTTTTTTAGATTTTTGTCTCAACTACAATACATTTTTCAAAATTTCACACAATTCTTTTTCAAATGCGCATAACTTTTTAAATAATGGAGTTTTATAAGAAAAATAGAAAACAAATTTAACAAGTTCTAAAAAATTCGAAGCTTGTGATATTCATAACTTGTATTATTTTAAATATATTTTTGAAGGCAAATGTCACACGTTATTTTTTTAGTCCTACGTATAACTTCAAAGATAGACAAAAAACATAAGTCATGAATATCACAAGCTGTGAATTTTTGTAGCACTTGTAAAAATGTCTCTTTAGGAGTGGTGAATTTTTTCAAACAAAACAAAATTGTCCAAGTTAGAAAAAAAAATTTCGAGTTCAAAACTGAAAAAAACATATGAAAATGAATTTCGATATTTTTTTTTGTATTTTTTTTTACATAATCATAACTCAAGACGAATAAAAATTATCTTCTGTTTTATTTCGACATTTTCGTTTTGTAAAAAGTTATGTGCATTTAAAAAAATTGTGTGAAATGTTGAAAAATTTATTGTGGTTGGAAGGGTTGAGACAAAAATCTAAAAAAATTCTGAAAGACTGCTTTCAATACGTACGAAAAAATAGAAAATTTTCATAAAAATAAAAAATGATGGGAGTTACGGATTGGTCGGTTTCGTATGGAAGGCTCCATAGATATATATAATATATATATGGGGCATTCCACGTCGATTCGACCTGGGTCTGATCCATCACCACTCCGATTTTGTCCCCGATTTTTCATGGCTTTGTAGTACCTCTGAAAAGCACACAGGAAGTTTTTCAGATTTGCTTTGAGCGATTTGACTCAACTAAAATTTTATAAACAAATTATTTTTAGCCCAAATTTAAAAATCTGAAAAAAGCCCCTTTGTCATAAGAAAAATTTCAAGCGTTGAAACAAAGTGGGCAGAGGTTTCCTTCTGTTTCTAATAAGCTTTTTCGAAAAAAAAATTGTTAAATAGAAGGGGGAACCTGAATTGAGTGGGGCGTTATCCGAACATTTTTGTATGAATTGAAAATGTTTAAAAAAATGTTTGGATAAAGGCCCATTCGATTCAGATTTCTCCTTCTATTTAAAAGAATTTTTTTTCACTTTAATTTGAAAAAATCTGAAAAAATGACAAAAATCCCGTTTTTTATATGAAACATTTTAAGCGTTGACCCAAAATGGGCAGGGCTTCCCTTCTGTTTATAACAAGCCTTTTCGAAAAAAAAATTATTTAAAAAAATAGAAAGAGCAACCTGAATCGAGTGGGCCCTCATTCAAACATTTTTTTAGACACCATCAGTTCATACGAAAATGTTTGGATAACGGCTCACTCAATTTAGGTTCCTTTCTTCTATTTAGAAATTTTTTTTTTCGAAAAAGCTTATTATAAACAGAAGGAAATCCCTGCTCACTTCGGCTCGACACTTGAAATTTTTCATTAAAAAAACGGGACGTTTGTGATTTTTTTTTCAGATTTTTAAATTTGAGCTCAAAATAATTTGTTTATAAAATTATAGTCAAGTCAAATGGCTCCAAAAAAAACTGAAAAAAATCCTGAATGCTTTTCAGAGCTACTACAAAACCATAAAAAATTGCGGACAAAATTGAAGGGATGAAAGCCAGGTCGGACCCAGGTCGAATCAGCGTGGAATGCCCCATATATGAAGTAATGGTCGAACTTCGAAAGTTCGAAATGCTCTTTTTCGACTTTAAACCCCCGATATGTACAAGTATATGAATATTTTATATTCACATACATACATCGTGTACGATAAGAAAATGGATATTAATATTCGAATTCTCGATGGTGTGTATCGTGATTAAATGTGTTGATATTGGCTTCTCTGTTTCTTGTCTGTTTTCTGTCTGTCACTGCCATCTCTGTCTGTCTGCATGCTGTGGGACGCTCGGATAACAAAAAAAAATCAAACCAACGACAAAACAAAAAAAAACCATCACCATCGTTCTCCGAACACGATCTTCGTGCGTAAACGATATGCGTCCATCGCCGAATGACGCGACAAACGCGCGTCGGTACGGGGTTGTGATGCCGCTAATACCGCCGTCGGCAACGTCGCTGTGCTGCCATTATCGGCTTCCCGCGCGGCGATTGGCGCTGCGCTCGTGCGTGTCCTCGCACAAACGCCATTTTGTCGACCCGATGACCTTCAACGACCGACAACTATATGACTGGCATCTGCTACTACCACCGCTAACTATAAATATTGTCATTATTTTTATCGCAAAATCATCATAACCGATTAATCTGCCAATTATTTATATACGCATAAACTTGGAAATAACGTCAATCAATTCACAATAATTCGGGGGTAACGAAAAATTTCCCTCTGCCACCGGGGGGATACCTTCGATCGGTAACAAAACTTCCTACCTTATCCGTGGCGTTGAATCTCGAATAATTACACGAATTTCCTTGCGCTTTTCCCACTGTTTATTTTTTCTTGATAATTGAAATTATCGTTCAACTTTGCAGAGAACTACCACGGCTCTAACACTGTATTTTTAGTTGGTATGCTCATGTCGGTGGTAGGGGGTGTTTTCGTAGTATTTGCTCTGATGGCTCTCTGCTACAGGTCAGTCGTAGTACATAAAAACTTCTCCCTCTGTCTCAGGTTAGTGTGCAGATACATACACGTAGAAGTTCTTTGTATGTCCTTAAGTTTCATCTACTTACACACACACATATATGCTCACACGTATATGTATATCTATATAAAGGCTGCTGAAAAATGAAAGATAATGCCCTGCGTCCTTTGACACGTTGGACGCTGTAGCGATACGCCCTTCTCTCTCTCTCAGCAGTCAATATATACATTAGGGTGGTCCTTTTTTTTAGGGCTCGGGCGAATTTTTCATCAGACGCCCCCCAAATCGACTCCAAATCATTCAAAAACATTACCCTAATTTTTTCAGATTTTTATCTAGACTCTAACTCCTGTAGATTTCCCCATTTAAAATACACGTGTTTCGGCCATATTCTCAGGATATATTTTATTCCAAGTGTAATAATTTTTGAAAAAATCTGTAACTGCAATATTCTAGTGTTCATTGGTGCTACTATTTGAGGAAAAATTCACATTATCATACGGATCAATTCCAACGAATTGCAATTAGTCTAAAACTCTAATATGGGTCAATCTAGACGAATTGCAATTCGTCTAGATTGACCCTCATGATAATGTAAATTTTTTCTCAAATAGTAGCACTAATGAACACTTAAATCTTGCAGTTACAAATTTTTAACAAAATTGTTACACTTATAATAAAATAGATCCTGAGAATATGGCCGAAACACGTGTATTTCAAATGGGGAAATCTACCCTCTTTACAGGAAGGATTAGAGTCTAGATAAAAATCTGGGTATTGTTTTTCAACTATTTGGAGTCGATTTGAGGGGCGTCTGATGAAAAATTCGTCCGAGCTCCAAATAAGGACCACTCTAATATACATACGTATATATGTGTATCGATAAATACATGTGAAAAAAATTATAATCTAGATTATATATGTATGCGTATACATATATATGGGTGTGGTTTCTTTATTTATTATTATCGATTGCTCATTATTATTTATCCGTGTCATCATTCTTATATAAATCCTTGTACGTTTTTGTTTGAAAAAAAAAATCTCTATTGTTTTTGAAAAATCGTACAATGTATTCGACATATGGTGCTTGACACGGGCGTTTTATCAATTTTTTTTTTTCGTTAATTCCGTATTATTTCACTCTAGTCATTCTCCTTTTACGTATACCGTTGGCCTTTCTTTGCAATTGCATAACAATGATTTGATAAGAAGAAACAGGAACGTAAATAAAGCGAACAGAGCGAAAATTTATAGTGTCGAACTTTTTTTTTTCATTCTGAACGAACGTGATGAAAAAAAAAATCGTGACGAGAGGGAAGAAAACGACGGCGTGAGAGAATCGAGAGAAAGAGAGAGAGAGAAAGAGGAAGAGAAAGAGTGAGAGAATGAGTTTTCAAATTTATGAAAATTCGCGCCCGCTAAATTGCAAGCGCACGCCCAAGACGAGGGAGATAGTATATTCGTAATCGTTTAATATAATATTGCATCACTCTCGGATACGCGTTTTTTATAATAGTGACGAATTTTCACGCGAATATATATATATAATATATATAGCACGAAAGATCGAACATGGAAATGTCTTCAATTTTTTTTCCTCTTTGTCATTTCCTCGCGTTTGAATTTCTTAAACGAGAGAGAGAATAAGTTATATTAGCGATATGCAAGCGAGCTTCTGATTGCTCAATATTCGCTTATGCGCGTGCGTGCGCTTTTGAAAGCTTTTGAAACGCTTGCAACCTGAGTCGGCACATTAGCACGTTTAAATTTCGATATTTCAGATGAGAAGAACGAGTACCGAGCCCATTGATGAGCCACGTCGAAGTGGCAAAGATTTTTTTTTTTTTTTAATAACAAGACGAAACCAAAAGAACCGAGGAAAAACCATCTCGATGAATTTTTGTATGTGAGAAATATGAAAGCCCCAATTCTATAGTATTTTATAGTGATCAGAGTTGGGCGAACTTATAATTAGCTAATTACAAATTTGTAATTAGCTAATTACAAATTATATTTGTTTTTAGTATCAACATTTTCTCCAATTACAAATTACAAATGTAATTGGAATCGATTTTGTTAACTAATTACAAATAACAAATGCAATGAGTATCGATTTTTTTTCTAATTACAAATTGCAAATGTCATTAGTATCGAAATTTTCACTAATTGCAAAATACAAAGATAATTATTATCAATCAGTTTCCTAATTACGAATTATAAATGTAATTAGGATCGAAATTTTCACTTATTGCAAATTACAAATGTAATTAGCATCAAAACTTTTACCAATTACAATGTACAAATATAATTACCATCAAAATTTTTACCAATTACAATGTACAAATGTAATTAGTACCGGAATTTTAACTAATTACAAATTAGAAACGTATTTAGTATATAAATTTTCTCCAATTAGAAATGTAATTGACATCGTAATTTTGTCTAATTCCAATTTACAAATGTATCTAGATGGAAATGTTCCCTAATTACAATACACACGAGTAAATTGTAATTAATGGAAATGTCAATACTAATAACATTTGTAATTTGTAATTAGTAAAAATTTATATATTCATTGCATTCGTGAATTGTAACTATTGGAAATATCGATACTAATTACATTCGTAATTTGTAATTAGAAAAAATTTTGATACTAAATACATATGTAATTTGTAATTTAAGGGTAATTCATAACACAAAGTAATTAGTAGTGTTCAACTCTGATAGCGATAAGTTGAAAAGATTGGAAGACGATTATTAATCGTCTTCCGTAAAAGAAAGTGCATAATTGCATTTTTCTGAAGATTGTAATTTCCTACAAATTTTCCATCACGATCTGTTGTTGCCACAGACATTGGGGACTTTGATATTCTCTCAAAATCAGAAAGGGGAGGCTACAGAAAAAAGACGCAAATTTTGGACAGTTTTTGAGATCATTGTTTTTTTCCCAATTCTCATTTTATAAATAAAATTTATTTATAAAATATCACTAATGTCGGTAATGATTTTTTTTTATCTGCATCGAGTGAACTTTTTTCCGATTCTTCGATCATTATTGCAGTTGATTTTTTTTTTATTGTAAATTTACGGAAATAGAATCGAAAATTTTGCAAACTTACGGGGATAATTTTTAAGATATCCGAAATTCGGAGTATTGACCGACACAGCATTTTTTTTACCATGAAGTCTCCCCTTGATAATAATGAATACATATATTATATACAGGGTTCCCCAGGGACAAAGGTCAATACTACGAGGGTAGATTTGTGACGTGATTTCGAGTAGAAAAGTCCTTTGCCATTCTTTGGTATTTTGAAGCTCTGAATTGTTATTAATTTTTTTAATCGGCCAATGAGATGCGCTCACACCGACGAGCGCGAGGGTAGGCGTGGTGGGATCACGCCTCATCTCAATGAGCACCTTTCATTGGCTGATGAGAAAAATCAATAACAATTCAGGGTTTCAAAATATCAAAAAATGGCAAAGGACTTTTCTACTCGATATTACGTCACGAATCTACCCTCACAGTATTGACCTTCACCCCTGGGTCACCCTGTATAGCCGTGTAAAATGTTTCTCGCTCGAAGCTCTCAAAGATTTCGAAAATGAAAAGACAAAGAAGGGTCGTTCGTTTTACGCCTTCCACTTGGAGGGCTCGTCTTGCCATTTCATCGTTGTAATGCGGAGAAAAGCGCAAACGATGATAAAAAAAAAGTCATCACGATGAAAAATAACGAAAAAAAAGTAGAGAAAATCGTGAAATGGGAGGCCGTTACTCGGTGTTTGCAAAGGTGCAGAAAAAAAGACGCCACAAAAAAGTATAGGTAATAGCTTTAAGAGTCCATAGATATAGCGTTCACAGCCACATAAAATTGTGAAGAGGCGGAAAAAAATTGACGAAGGAAAATTTGATATGAAAATTCGATTTCCTGTTAAAATGAATGAATGAGGAAGAAACTTATAGTCGAAATTTTTTTTTTACTTATTCGTTTGACATATCAGGGCGTTTTGGAATGTTTTTTCCATCCTCAAATGAAAAAGGCAATGTGACAAAGTTGAATTCTACGAGCAAAAGTGCGCAAGCGCATATCGAGCTATGAGAAGCCACGGAAAAATACGTGCAAAAAAGATACAGAAGACAGGAAGAATCGATAGAGAGCCCCGCGAGGCGTTTAAGAGGCGCTTTTCAAAAAAGGAAAAAAAAATTAAACCAAAATTATAGGGATTATTGAATCGATTTTTCACTTTTCACGATGGAATAAAAATTAAAAGGATTAAATTTTTTCTTTGTTTTTTTCTTATCATTCATTTATTTGTCGGTTATCTATTGTGCTCTATTGTGTCTTGTTTGTCTGTATTTGTATTAAACGTATATTATAATAATGCAAACGTTGCAGAGAGCATGCACACGTTAACAGATTTTTTTTTTTTAATCATAATAATCGTTGTAAAATCTGCTTCGTGTCATAATTTTGATGACATTTTTTTTTTCTGACGAATATGACTGTTGTGCTTTTTCATTATGTTTTTCTTACAGGTCAACGTAATAAATTGCGTTGACCTAACTCTTTGAGATAACGCAATCGAGATTATGTTTAAAAATTGCAATAAACCGTCAATATATTTTTCCTCATTACGCGTTATCTTACAATATTTCTTTTTGCCACTAATTTTGCCGATAGGTTTGTCCCTCGATATCAAATCATATAGTATATAGGACGTTCCACGGCAAATCGGACACGATTTAGCTTGTACATCTCCGATTTTTTTGAAAATTTATTATGTTTTAGTATTTATGGAAATAGGCCTCCACGATTTTAAAAAAATTTTTTCGTCGTACCGTTTTCAAGATATCGATTTTTCAAAAATTACCTTACATTTTTTCAAAAGTCCAAACTTTGCGAAAAATTGGCCAAATCGGACGTTTTTTTTCAAATTTGTTGTTTTTGAACGTACTTTTGATAGTAAATATTGAAAAAAAAATTCAAACCGTATTTTTATCAGGTTTTCAAGTTTTAAATATAAATTGTTGATTTACAAAAAACACGTACTGATCGATTTTCTTGAATTTTTTTTGTAAAAAACTGTCATTTTTTCTAAAAAACATAATGGGATAACGATGGGATCTATTTTTTTTTCGATTTTTCAATTTCCATATTTTAGTTATCCGTGTTGGAAATAAATATTAATCTTTTTTTCAGGCTCACCTGCAAGGAATATTGTTATTTATGAAATAAAATAGATATATCTTAATCATTGAATGGATGATGACGATAATTTTTATTTGAATATGCCACAATATATGAGGTATTCCATACCAAGCCGACCATCGCGTGGACCCGACCATTTATGATTTTGTTGAAAATTTTCTATTTTTTTGTACGTACTAAAAGCAGTCTCTCAGAATTTTTTTAGATTTTTGTCTTAACCCAACTAACCACAATAAATTGTTCGAAATTTGACACATTTTTTTTTCAAATGCTCATAACTTCTTAAAAACCGGAGATATCAAAATAAAACAGAAGATCATTTTTTTCCGTCTTGAGTTGCAGTTTTATCAAAAAAATACAAAAAAATATCGATATTTATTTTCATACGTTTTTTGACGTTTTAAACACAAAATATTTTTTTTTTCAACTTGGACCATTTATATTTTTTTGAAAAAATTTATCACTTTTTAAGAGACATTTTTACAGATACTAAAAAATTGGTAGTTTGTGCTTCTCATAACTTGTATTTTTTTTCTATTTTTTACCGCGTGTGAACTAAGGAATCGTGTTTCCTCCTTGAATTAAAAAATAGAAAAAAAATACAAGTTATCAATATCACAAACTGCTAATTTTTTGATATCTGTAAAAATGTCATTTAAAACCGTCCAAGTTGAAAAAAAAATATTTTGTGTTTGAAACTTCAAAAAACATATGAAAATAAATATCGATATTTTTTTTGTATTTTTTTTATAAAACTGCAGCTTAAGACGGAAAAAAATGATCTTTTGTATTATTTTGAGAAAATTATGAGCATTTGAAAAAAATGGTGTCAAATTTTGAACAATTTATTGTGGTTAATTGGGTTGAGACAAAAATCTAAAAAAATTCTGAGAGACTACTTTTAGTACGTACAAAAAAATAGAAAATTTTCAACAAAATCAAAAAAGGTCGGGTCCACGAATTGGTCGGCTTGATATGGAATACCTCATATGATTGGTGCATTAATTATTAATTGATTATTTTTTAGTCGATATCTAAAGGTCGAAACTCATTTAAAAGGAATTTGGATAATGTATGTGTTCAAAAGTTTGCACATTTTCACATCAGCTATAATTATTAATAGTAGCTCCTGTGTATAGTATTTTTTCCCGATATTTTTCAACACGGATAACTAAAATATGGAAATTGAAAAATCGAAAAAAAAATATCACCATCGTTATCTCATTATCTACTTAGGCTTAAAAGTTGTGGAATGAATGACAGTTTTTTATAAAAACATTTTAAGAAAATCAATCAGTACGTATTTTTTGTAAATCAATAATTTATATTTAAAACTTAAAAATCGTATAAAAACACGGTTTGATTTTTTTTTTGATATTTTTTATCAAAAGTACGGGTAAAAAAATGAATTAAAAAAAAAACGTCCCATATGACCCATTTTTCGCAAAGTTATGGACGTTCAAAAATAAAATGACGCAATTTTTTAAAAATCGATATCTTGAAAACGGTTTGACAAAGAAATTGAAAAAAATCATGGTGGCCTCTTTCAACCAATACTGAAACATGAAAAATTTAAAAATCGGAGATGCAACAGCTAAATGGTGTCCAATTTGCCGTGGAACGCCCCATATACAATGGAACAAATAAAATTGACATAGGGCTGTGAAAAGGGAACTCTAAAATTTCAAAAATAATAATCATACGAAGCAGTGATTATGAAAAATTGTCGTGTATCTCAAGGAAATCAAATGAGGATGTGAAAAACTTTTAGGGACCACGGATCGAACAATTAAATTCGCATAAATGGATCAAAAAAAGGCAAAGGGCTACGGGTTTGAAAAATTGTGTATGTTTAATGCCGCATGAAAAAAAATATCCCCGAATAGCGAAAACACGAACGAAACATGGAATTTTCTTGTCTTGATCGAAAATTTAGTTGGAGTATTTTTTTTTTAAGCATAGGACCATTGCATTGAGTTAAAAAGAGTAACAAGATGGTTAAATTTTTCATTACATCCATATTGTCAAGTACCGATTATTTCGGGAAATTACAAAAATCATTGTAAATACGTGAAAAAAAAAAAATTTAGTAAATCGCACGATTAAATTCCCAAAATTCGACTATTCGAAAAAAAGCAAAATTATCGAGTCAATTTGTAGATACAAAAAAAAACATGTACATACATCAAATGATGATGAATAATTGTACAGCAAAGAAATTAACGTAGAAAAATATCCCCCTTTACTTAGCGAACGATATTAGCGAGTTTTCGGATAAAAGTATAAGCATGTGAAATTTGCCCCCAGCGATTTTTAAAATTCCACATTGCTGATCGATTTTTAATTGAAAAAAAAAATGTCCTGAAAATTTCAGCTCTTAAATCCAAAAAGTGACAACATAATTCTAAAAAGCGTGTTTTTCAGTATTTATTTTAATGTAACGATTGTACTGAATATTTTTTTAGAATTTTTTTTTCGCTATGAATTACCGATAAGAAACGTCGAAAAGTAATTTTGTTATAAGTTTTTAATCATTACTTTTTTAAAAAAATAAAAAAGTGTTTGTCGCTATATTTAAATATGTTCCTTTCAGGTGTCAATCACGAATTTTTCACAGAAAACTCCTTTTTTGCTCTTCTTTAAGCAGTAAAATTTGCAACTTGATCCATTTGGTGCAACATAGTTAAAAAAAAAAGTCGATTTTTTTTCATATTTTCTTCGAATATTATTCACTATTTAGTGGTAAAATATTTTTTTTCATTTTGAAATATACCGAAAATCTGATATTATTTCTCATACTATTCGGGATAATTATTCAGTAAGATAATAAAAACATTTCTAATTTTATAAATTATATTATAATATTAATATTGTTAAGCAAAAGTTTTTATCAATTATTTATATCGAAGAAAATAATTTTATAAAAAAATATCGATTTTTCTTTAAGGTTGTTTAGAAGCTATGAAATCTTTGAATGTTAATTGTTCAATAAATAGCTTCTCACCGTAGTGAAATTTTTACACGACCTCCTGAATACTTCATGTAAGAACGTACCGAATTTTCAGAATTCTATCATCATTACTTCAACCTCCTTAAGGGTCAAAATGAAAAATAATGAGAAAATTCTGAAAATTTGGTATGTTTTTGTATGAGGTATTTTAGAGGTCGTGTAAAAATTTCACGACGATTAGGAAGCTTGTTATTAAGAAATTAACGTTTTGTTAAAAACAATTTTTTAAACAAATAAAAAAATATTTATCTATAAACTTCGTTTTCTTTCCGTTGCTTTCAGTATATTGTGGATATTGAAAAATTGAGAGGTCAAAAAAAAACTTATCGCAAAGTTATATCAGTTTCCATAAGACTACATTTAATTTTATTCAATTTATTAATCTTAATTATTCGATAACGAGCTTCCAAATCGTCGTGAAATTTTTACACGACCTCTCAAATACTTCATTGAAAAACATACCAAATTTTCAGAATTTTCTCATTAAACGTGATTTGCTTCTAAACAACTTTAATACAAGTACACTTACCATTAGCACAATCACAACAATATCGTTTAATGCCAGAGATTTTATTGGTACCCGGTTGATAACACAGGCCCACAAAAAAAAAAGTTGTGTGTGCTGGGTGTCCCACTACATTTTTCCTAGGTATTTTGTCCCGCTGAACACTAATCTGAAGTTAGAATTAGGGGTCGCACATGAAATGCTCGAGAAAATCCATAAAAACTGATAAAAATCATGATCTAGCAATCTTTTCGCACAAAAAAAAAAGTTGTGTATGCTGGGTGTCCCACTACATTTTTCCTACGTATTTTGTCCCGCTGAACACGAATCTGAAGCTAGAATTAGGAGTCGATGAAGAAATGCTCGAGAAAATCGATAAAAACTAATAAAAGTATCATGATATTTTTATGGATTTTCTCAACAAAAAAAATGGTGTGTGCTGGGTGTCCCACTACGTTTTCCTTACGTATCTCGTCCCGTTAAACACGAATCTATGGTTAGAATTAAGGGTCGATGAGAAAATGCTCGAGAACATGCATAAAAACTGATAAAAATATCATGATATCTTATCAGTTTTCATGGATTTTCTCGAGCATTTCCTCATCGACTCTTAATTCTAACTTCAGATTCGTGTTCAGCGGGACAAAATACGTAGGAAAAATGTAGTGGGACACCCAGCATACACAACTGTTTTTTTGTGCACTAGATCATGATTTTTATTAGTTTTTATGGATTTTCTCGAACATTTCATGTGCGACTTCTAATTCTAACTTCAGATTCGTGTTCAGCGGGACAAAATACGTAGGAGAAATGCAGTGGGACACCCAGCACACACAACTTTTTTTTTGTGGGCCTGTGTAATCAATGAAACAACGGTATGTTTTTGAGCTAATGCGCCGAGATTTTACTTGTAGTTTTATAATATGTTATTGCACTCCGTGCGCAAAGTGGCACTTTGCGCACGGAGTGGAATAAAATACTATTTCAACGTCTTTTGTGGGTAATTCTTAGCAAAAAAATTATTGTAAAAAAATATTCAGTAGAATAGTTACAATAAAATTAATACCGAAAAACACGTGTTTTTGAATTATGTGGTCACTTTTTAGGTTTTAGAGTTGAAATTCTCAGGATTTTTTTTTTCAATTAGAAATCGATTGGGCATGTCGAATTTAAAAAAATTAGCACTAGCTCAAAAACATACCGTTGTTTCATTGATTATCAACCAGGTACGAACAAAATCTCTGGCATTAAACGATATTGTTGTGATTGTGCTAATGGTAAGCGTACTTGTATTAAAGAATAATCGATATCTTTTTATGAAATTATTTTCTTCGATATAAATAATTGATAAAAACTTTTGTTGAACAATATTAACATTATATCATAATTTATAAAATAAGAAATTTTGTTTTTTTTACATTTCTGAATAATTGTCTCCAATAGTATGAGAAATAATATCAGATTTTGGTTCAAGTTGAAAATGTTACTGTTTAAAGAAGAGTGAAAAGGGAGTTTTCTGTGAAAAATTCGTGATTGACACCTGAAAGGAACATATTTAAATATAGCGACAAAAAAAATTTTATCAAAAAAAAAAGTAATTTTTAAAAACTTATAAAAAAATTACTTTTCAGCGTTTCTTATCGGTAATTCATAGCCAAAATTCCGTAGAATCGTTACATTAAAATAAATACTGAAAAACACGTTTTTTAAAATTATGTTCTCACTTTTTGGGTTTTAGAGCTGAAATTTTCAGGAAATTTTTGTTTCAATTAGAAATCGATCAGGCATGTGGAATTTTAAAAATCACTGGGGGGGGGGGGAGATTTCACATGTTTATCGGGCTACCCTTACCCTTTGCAAGCAGAAGATGAATGCGTTGGAAATAAATTAGTCGAAAATTAGGGATTTGTTTTGAAGACGGTATTGATATCGTGAAAAAATTGCATATTGACCACATTATAGTTTGGATAATGAAAGAGATGAAAAAAAAAAATAATTTCAATCAATCGCAAATGAGAGATAACGGTAGAAAAAAATAAAGGAAGGGAAAAAATGAGATAAAATCTTTAGCGTGCATGCGCTTTGTCGTCCCCGTTTTCGATATACTACCATATATACTACTAAATACCTATACATAATAAATATATAATGAAAAATCCACTGTGAAAAAAGTGGCTCGACTATAGTTGATTGGACAATCTGATTCATTTTAACGTATTGTCGAACGATATCTCGCAGACGGAAGAGCACCATACAGAAGTTCGATCCACCCTATTCGAAGAAACCCACGCAGAAGACGTACAGCGCTACATCGGCGAATCATCATCCGGAGGTTGCAGCTCTCGATGATGTCGATAAAATTCTAACATTCGGCAGCATGCCCACGACGTACAGGTAAATGTACAAACGCTAGAAATTGGCATCTCAGTAGCATGTAACATTATTAATTTTTTTATTTTACACTACCGTCCAAAAGTTTGGAAACACTGGCCCCGATTCCGCGCCGCACAAAAAGTTTCACTCCTCTTTAAAAAATGGAAATATTTCAATTCAACAACCCCTACAGCACACAATATTCCTGCAATGTTGCTGAAATGTTGCACGACAACATTGTAATATTCCAAAAAAATATTGCTGCAATCTTGCTGCAATGTTGCTATGTCCGACGATTGAAATATTGCTGCAATGTTCCACAATATTCCAGAAATATTGCATCGAATCAATATGCAATATTCCAGCAATATAACTCGCATTGCATATTCAATATTTTAGCAATATTACCCGCAATGGAAACTTTATCATTTGAATTATTGCATAAAATAAAAATATGTAGTTTTAAGTCCATAGGACTGCGCGACCACAGAGCGCGGGTAAATATTCCAACAATTGATTGTTAATTGAGGACCCCGATGCTGGTAATACACCGGACGTTTATCGGTGCTCGGTGGCTCTCTCGCCAGCGCGAGAGCGCCCATCGACCGCCGCCACCTAGCGGATCTCAGGCGAAGTGCCGAGATCGTGGCAGGCCCCAGGTCGTCCCGTTACAGTATATAGTCATATTTTACGAATAAGAATCATTCAGAAACAAAATATATTTTGGTTTTATAGCTTTTTTAATATTAAACATTTTTTCAATACGAATATCACAATGCCTTGATATTATTAATATCACATGTCTTATTAATGTCAAAAGCACAACGAAATTTTGAAAATAAATATGAAAAAAGGAAAAGAAATGACTTGAAATTAATCGTTATTGATATTTTATGAGGAATAAATGAATAGATCTTTTTCAATTGATCTTTTTCATTTTTATTACGCTCGTGTAGTTGTAAAATTTGAAGTTTGATCCCACCAATATTGCTGCAATTTACTCGCAACGTTTCAACAAAATATTGCAGGTATGTTGCTTGGGAACATTCCCGAAACATTGCTGAGAAGTTTTAGTCCAATGTTGCGTAGTAATGTTGCCACAACATATCTGCAATATATCATTGCACGTGCAATATGGCAACATTGCTGCAACATTGCAGCAATGTTATGTGCTGTAGGGGAAGTGGCTTTTCAAAGCGGATATATTCAGCTTCATTTCGCTTTTTTCAACAATTTTTTTCGATTTTTGAAACATGGTCCACGACATGTTTCCTTTGAAAAATGGTAATTTTTCAGCCTTTTTCTGGAGTTACAATTTTGGCGCACAACCCATGAAATTTTTTTAATGGTTTTCACATTAAAAACTTGTGAAGAGGAGTATAAGCTTCAATTTCGTTTTTTAAAGTTTCGTACGATTTTTTTCGCAAAAATATTCCATTTTTTCGCAAAAAACGATCATATTCATAAAATGTAGCGTTACTCTTAAACTACTGGGTTTTTGTGAAATCACTAAGAAGGCAAGAAGTTGCGTACAATTATTCTGGATTCAATTACATTTTTACAGAATTTTTTTCAAAATTTTTTTTTCAAACTTTTTTCCTGCCAACGAGATATTTTTTTGTCCTAAACAATCGGGTTTCTTACCTCATCTACGCGGTTTTTTCATCGAAAAACGTCATCTACATAGTTTGTTCATCGGAAAACTCGTGTAGCTGAGATAAGAAACCCGATTGTTTAAGATAAAATATTTCGTTAGAAGGAAACATTTTTGAAAAAAAAAATGTTGAAACAAAATTCTGAAAAAATTTCATTGAATCCAAAATAATTGTATATAATTTTTTACCCTCTTAGTGATGTCACGAAAACCCAGTAATTTTAGAGTTACACTTCATTTAATAAATATAGTGGTTTTTTGTGAAAATCTGAATATTTTTGGGAAAAAAAATGTACTTAACTTTGTAAAAAAACGAAATTGATGCTTACAGTACCCCCCACAAGTGTCTCATGCCAAAAACAGTTTAAAAAAAAATTCGTGGGTCAAGCACCAAAATTTGAACGCAAAGAAAAAAGCCGAAAAATGACCATGTTTCAAAGAGCCGCTTCAAAAAAAAAATCAAAAAATTTTTTTGGAAAAAGCGAATGAAGCTGAATATGTTCCCTTTGAAACGCCACTTGTTCAATTGAAATATCTTCATTTTAGAAAGAGCAGTGATACTTTTTATGCGGCGCGGAATCGGGCCGAGTGTTTCCAAACTTTTGGACGGAAGTGAACATTCTGTTGTTAATTATTTGAATATTTTTGGGCTTGCGATTTTTCCAATTTATCAATGCTTAACAACAGCCCAAAATTAAGGGGTCACATTCAAGTGAAATTTCGAAAATTTCTGACTTCATAATTGACTGTTTAATCAGATTGGTATCAATAAATAAAGTCAATTCGTTGAACAGCATTTGAGAAATCGAATTCTTCAATATTATCTCATAATCTTCCATTTGTTTTATCGAGTCTTCTGAAATAACGATTTCTCGCTGAATCTTGATTAAAATTGAGAATAAATGTTCTCTTTCAGCTGTAGTGAGACTTCACGCGTTAATTTTCAACCCCAGAATAACGTCGGCATTGTGGACGGAACACGACTCAAGTGAGTCTTGAGTAAATCACGATTTGTTATTTGAACTTTTTAGTTATTAAGACATGAATTAACTTTAAACGGTATTGATTCAATCGATTTTGATAAAAGTATCAATGTCATTCTATCGATTAAAAATCCGGTTTTCTTTAAACCCTTAAATTCTTGGTAATTTTTATTTTTCTCCATTTTGTTAATTCAATAGAGAAATGGTAAAGGTTTTTTTTTTTTTAATTTTTCAGGGATCACAAACCGCAGATGATGAAGAGACACGGAATTGACGATGAGGATGGAGGTACGGGGGCCGAGGAGGCTGTCTCTTTCATTGATCTCCCACCAAACAGTCACGCAAAGTTGCCTGAGAAGGGAATTTTAAAGAAACCCGGTGGTTACGGTATTGTAATGCCTGAATAGTCGTAGTCGTATATTTACTTTTCGTTTCGTTTCATTTTTTTCATTATCATTATCATCATTATTTTTTCCACTTATGAATCAACAATTAGCACATCTGCCGCAAAATATACTCCTCAAGGACGTTACGCGTTCATATACAGGATGTCCCAGAGGTGAAGGTCAATACCGTGAGGGTAGATTCCTGACGCAATATCGAGTAAAAAAGCCCTTTGCCAATTTTCGGTATTTTGAACCCCTGAATTGTTATTGATTTTTTTGATCAGCCAATGAGACGCGCCCATTTACCTTGCTCACACCGGCGAGCGCGAGAGTGGGGATGGTGGGATCACGGCTCATCTCAATGGGCGCATCTCATTGGCTGATTAAAAAAATTAATAACAATTCAGGAGTTCAAAATATCAAAAAATGACAAAGGACTTTTCTACTCGATATTACATCACGAATCTATCCTCTCGTTATTGACTTTCAACCCTGGGAAACCCGGTATACTAATCGTACTTTTTGCTACCCAACATTGAAATATCATTTTTTAACTACTAAACTTTTCATACGGGTAACATAATGATTAATTGCATGTACACGTGTTCCTCAAATACCGATTCCTTGCACCAGCAGACACTTTTTTAACATTTTATATTTTCAAAAAATCTACCAATCATCAAGACCTCAAAAAAATCATTTCTTTTCCACTTGCAAAATCAAATGATTCATTTAACCACACGCTTTTTTATCATTATTATTATTATTATTAGCATATCGCGTTCGCGTAAATTCATCGATTTGCCCAAAGCATCATGTTAAAATAATTCGTAATTCCTTAATTCTCGATATACCAGTAGAAAGGACGATGAAAAAAAAATCAGAAACTTGTGATGACGTGACCTTTTCTTTCTTTTTCTCTCTCTCTCTCACTTTTCGAGAATATATATGGGGCGTGTCAGGTCGATTCGATCTGTGCTTGACCTTTAAATTCTGGAATGTTTGATAGAAAATGTTCATTTGGTTAAAAAAAAAGGTACATAATTTTTCATTGATTTTTACCAGCTGCCCATTATCCAATAGCTAATTGTATACTTGCCAGATCAAGATAGGTACGGATTAGCTTCATCAGTTTTGAAGTTGAAATGGGTTGCAGGAAATATTTAAAAGGTGCAAAATAGCGTTCCGAAATATTTGCACTTTTTTTTTAGCCTCCTCCTAACGTTCAGCTACTTTACGAAAAAAAAAGTAAATTTTACATGCAAAATTGTGTATTTTTTTAAATTCATTAGAACCTTTTTCTCTTGGTAGAACGTGTACATCAAGCTGAAAAAATTGCAAAAATTCCGGAACATTATTTGGGGAACGAATAATATTTCCCGTAACTCATTATAAAATCAAACCGGCATAATCCAAACCACAATGGTTTCCAATGAATTCATTAGCAGCGCGATAGGTCCTCAAAAAAATCGACGAAAATTTGTTTGGACCGGAAGAACATTTCCTACGAAGCATTTTGAATTTAAGAGGCTCCGACACTCTTCGAATTGATTTGCAATGCCCTTACATATATTTGTATATTAGAGCGGTTAAAATAACAAGTTTTTTTCGAATTGTGCTCCTGATCGAGATTTTTTCAGCTTTTCCCTGAAAAAACTTAGTCCGCACAAGAGGAAAGCTGAGGGAGATGTTGTGAAATTTGATTAAATTTCTGTTAAATTTTGCGGGAAAAATCCTTTTGTTAACTTGAATTTAAACGTTATTTAGGTTCACCGACAAACTGATACTATAAGAAAAACGTGTGCCAAATTTCATAAAAATCGGTTGAAAATGTTTTTAGAAATCGTGCCAACAGTTTTGAAAATAGTACACTGTGCATCAAGGGCGGAAAGTGAGCGATTGACGCGAGTGCGAATTCAGCCGAGGGGCGCGGAGGGTCGCTGAGGCGGGGGGGGGGGTGGAACCCCCCGGTGGGGTGAAGGGGCGGAGCCTATTCTGGGGGTGGAGGGGGCGAAGCCCCTCCTGGGGGGTTGTGGGGGCGAAGCCCCCCAGAGACAACAAAAGTAGCTTTCAAATGTAATATCCGAACGAAATAACAATTCTTGGAACCCGCCACGTTTTGTTTCATCTGTGTTGATACAATTTTCAACAAAAACACGCCACGTTTAGTTTGATCCGTTTCGATATAATTTTCGTCAAGAACACGCTGGAACACGCTACACGTTTCGTTTGACCCGTTTTGTATACGATTAAGGTTATGTTTCACTCGCCCCTACACAAACATTCTATCACATTCTATACGTCAACGATTCCTCGATCAAACGAGTGGTGGCAGCACCTCTCGATCGGTCGTCGTCGCGTGAGAAATGCGATATGCGGCGCGCGTGTTTCGGCGAGTGGTGGCGCTACTGTCGTCTTCTACCGCCCTATATCTACACTACGACTTCGATTTATGCAAGAGCGGCGGGACTGGCACCGCTAGACACTTGCAAAAATCGAAGATGCGCAAATGTCTCCCGTGCGTGCAATGCGCATCTCACACCAGTCAGAAGCCGTGTCCGCTCTCACACCGGCGCTCTCACACCATGTGCCATGTCGAGCGATATCCGCCGCATAGTGGGGACTCTTGCTATTATCGAAGCTCCATAAACTCTTTAAACTCGACTTTGTGCCATGCATTTGTTGAAGCGGGCGCAAAGTACTTTATTGCGCCCGTTTACGATGTGTACTTTGCGCATTTTGCGCCCGCCTATTCTTCCCCGGGCGGCGAAAGCCACTTTGCGCCCACTTTACATGCACGAAAAGGCATCATACTTTTAGTGCAGGTTGGGCAAGAATGAATTTTTACTTAAAATTCAATAGGGGAAAACGTAATGATGTTGACAATTTACCGCTTAATCACCGATGCCAGTGCCATACATTAGTACTTCCGACTAATTAATTAAACAAGGCTTCTAATGTAAAAAAAATCTTCAGAAACAGCTACATTTTAGTTTTCCAATTAGTGTTCTCCCCTTAAAGAATATATCCTGGAAAGGAAATTTTTTAATTCCAGTAGTTTACGGAGTTATATCTATTTTAGTGACGCAGCAACTACATCCAACACGTCAGAGCTTAATAATAATATATTATTAATAATTCTCCAAGAGAATTTTTACAAAAAAATAGTATAAAGCAGAGGATTTCTATGTAGAAATCTTGCGGGTATGACTTTCCCTCGAGGCATGACTTCCTGAGAGGCTTGACTCCGCGGTGTCGAATACAACCCGTGCTCCCACTTCGGCTATATAAGCATACTATTTGCATATTCCGTATGCGAGAGAGCGCACGCCGTATGCGACATCTCATGGTGAGTCTCGGAACTAACTCCCCGTGAAGCCCGATTAGACCCTCAAAGGGTTGCCTCGTCAGTGCCATGTTTGAAATAATTGGGGCTCTGATACTTTCGCCCTATTCGGGCCCGATTTGGTTCTGTTGTAATTATACCGACTTCTTTAAATATGGGTTGCCCGATCGAAGCCCGACAAGGTCCTCAACGGGTTGCCTTAGGTCAGCCATATTGTAAGTAAGCCAGGCAACCTTGGCATTGCCCTGTCACGGCCCAACCTGGCGGTTTTATGGCAATTCATGACAGGGCATCCACATTTAAGCCCGACAAGGTCCTCAACGGGTTGCCTTAAGTCAGTCATATTGTAAGTAAGCCTGGAAACCTTGGCACTGCCATGTCGGGGCCCAACCTGGCGGTGTGATGACAATTCATGACAAGGCATCCACGTTTAAGCCCGACAAGGTCCTCAACGGGTTGCCTTAGGTCAGCCATATTGTAAATAGGCCGGGCAACGTTGGCATTTCCCTGTCGGGGCCCAACCTGGCGGTGTAGGGGCAATTCCTGACAGGGCATCCACGTCCAAGCCCGACGAGGTCCCGACTTAAGTCACACCTTCCCTAGAATTTTCACGCACGGGTCAGCGGAAATTCGAGAACGATTCCCGTTCAGGCGTGTGAATATCTAAATGATTATTGTCGGGAATATACCAAATATAGTCGTGAAGTTATTTGATTTGAATGTGTAATTATTTGTGAGTTATTACTAGCAATGAAGGCAAAAAGGGCCAGGACGTAACAACGACATTCTTGCTAATTAAGAGGAGGCTATAAATACCGACACTAACACCTCAAAATTGCCATCCAAACTTGCTCTTATACAAATGGATGGAATTGAATAAAATTTTAACAACATCATCAGAACAATGGCAGGAATGGAGCCTCACTAAATTTTTTTCGAAAAACAAAAAAAAAATAACAGATTCATTTACCACCAAGAAACTGTAATTGAAAAACTTAAATTATTAAACTTTTGCTGCATTTCGGGTAAAACCAAGAGTGAGGCTCCATGAAGAACGCCACGATACAAATATCGAGACGTTTTCGACATTATTTTATCAAAATGACACGCCGTAAGTTTGGATGGCGCATCAAGAGATCAATATCGATAAATTGTAGTTTTATTGAAAAACGAAATGGCGAAATGTAGTTCACAGACATGCGAGTGAGGGCAGCACCATGGATTCTGACGAGTAACCTATAATATATAGGGGGCTCGAATGAGTTCGTTGGCATTAGCTGTAACGCATTTTAGCCTCTCAATTGAAAATTAATTGTTAATTAATTTATCCCCCTCTTAATTGTCAAAATGTAATTAATTTTCATCCACGGTTGTCGGAGAAAGACCGGACGACGATGATACGTCGATAATGTAGGTATCGAATAAAAATGGTATTTAGCCTCCTCTTAAGAATCTATTCTAAAATTTTGTATCAGATGACTAGAAAGGTCGCAATCGTGTCAGCCAGCACACCCCTCTCTTTTACCCCCAACTTTACAAGCTCATAAACTTATTTAATTTTCATTTTTGGTTCTCGAAATTTTTTTCGTTCATTCTCAAAAGATTAATAAATATGTTGTAAAAAAATAATGGTAAGAATATGGATTTTTTTATCGAGCTCGACAAAACGCTGGGCCAGAATACCGTATCGCGACAACAGTAAGAAAAACCGGACAACCTCCTGCTTGTGCTAGTTCTATATTTTCGGGGAAATACACAAAAATCTCGATGAGGAGCGCAAAATATTGAAGGAAAACTTGTTTTATTTTTCAACCGATCTAATATATATCCATGAACGTTGGGGCAATGAGTTTGTTCGACTTACCGTGAATATATGACGCAAACACAGGTACAACCGATGGTACGATGGTAGAACGTACATTGAACAGTCTCAATGGTTATCACGATCACATAATGGAAGCTCTGAGAACAGCGGAGAGTCATCGGAGCATGACGAGCACGCCTTCGGGCTCGGGCAACCTTATTGCCAACGAGATGCTCAGAAAGTCATTGGCAGAATGCGGTTACACGGACGCGTACAGAAAGATACAGCAGCAACAGCAATCGGTCCAGCAACAACAGGACGGACAGGACAACATCGATAATCAGGAGGACGACGACGATGACGACGTGCCTCCGTCTTGCGGTCCGATGCGCATCCGCACCCTCGAGGACATCATAAGACAGCTGGAGCATCATTCGACGAGGCACATGAGTCCAAGCGGCTCCGAGGACATGCGGATCTCCGAGGGTGAGGGCGATCGTCACTACAGAATAGACTCCTCGGTCTGTAGCGAATCGTCACAGGGGTAAGAATTATACAATGATGACATTCCTTCGAGTCCATCTTTTCCCTCCTTTCCTCATCGATCCGGATCTTTGGGTATCGATTTTTTTCTACGGTCACCACTAATCGAAATGGTTCGCGAGTCTTCGGCATAGAGGGCGCAGCAGCATTCTCATTTTGAATGAAAGGAATCAGGTTTTTGTTCATCCCTCTTCACTAAAAATTGTGATCAAATTTATTCTTCAATAAAGTCTTACAAATTTTTCTTCAGATGATGATCCAGCTTTACATCGACATTTTAATTGTCAGCCATTTTAATAAAATAAATAACTTTTTATTGACATTTTATAACCCTGTGCATCGGAAGGTGCAGAAAAAAATGTACTCTCTTCTTCGCAAATAAAATCATGCAAAACTAAGTTCAGAAGACTCATTGATGAAAGTATAATCGATGATCAGAAAAATTGTTTATTATATTTTGATATAATTACATAAAATATATTATAGTATATTATAATATATGGGGCGTTCCATCCCAAATCGAACAGGTTGAACTTTTTTGTCTTTGATTCACTCAAATTTTTTTCTATTTTTTAGTACCCATTAAAAGACTCTTCCGGGTGAATTTTGAAATTTTTTTGATCACTCGTTAACGAGACATAAAATTTTAAAAAACAGCTCTTCTCTCGATTTTTTGGTATTAACTTTTTTAATAACGGTCCAAGTTGGAATTTTTATTTTCAAAATTTTTGTTTTTTCATAGCCTTTTCAGAAAAAAATACAAAAAAATATTCGACGGGTTTTTGAATAAGTTTTTCGAGTTTTAAACTTTGAATCGTGTTTTTAAAAGTGAGTGCAGATTTTGATTTTTTTGAAGGTTTTTAATTTTAAACTTCTCTCTATTTAACAACGTTTAAGACCACTCTGGTCGTGGACCCTCCATAACTACTATTTTTTTTTCGATTTTTGAAAATTAAAAAAAAATGTTTTTCTCTAAATTATTATGAATACCAATTTTTGTTACCGTATAATAGTTTTTAAATTATTTTGAATCAATTTTGACATTTTTTTATTGTTAATAGGTTTTTAATTAATAATGAATCGTTAAGTCGGTTTATGAACAATAATAACAACAGCTCAAAAATTATATGACCCAAATAGTCTACCGAATATTGCGGTCAAATTTTCACCTGAGAAATACTATTTAGATGCAAAAGAACGATACAATACTGCTAAGTCAATCATACAGGGACATAAAAATTTCATTCAATTATTCCAATGAGCAAAGGAAACGTATTGGCAAAAGAATATTCTAATTCAGTAAATAATCGTTTATGTAAGATTTTTCAAAGAATACGTGAATAAATAAAAACTGTCGTTACTATTGTTCATAAACAGACTTAACGATTAATTATTAATTTTAAAAATCTGTTAACAATAAAAAAGGTCAAAATAAATTCTAAATAATGAAAAAAAGACTATACATTGTACACAGTAACAAAAGTTAATATTCATAATGATTTATAGATTTTTTTTTTTTAATTTTTAAAAATTGCAAAATAATAGTAATTATGGAGGGCCCACGATTGGACTAGTCTTAAACGTTGTTGAATTGAAATAAAAAAATTTCAAAAAAATTAAAATATGCACCCACTTTTAAAAACACAATTCAAAGTTTAAAACACAAAAAACTTATTCGAAACCACGTCGAATATTTTGTTCGTATTTTTTTCTGAAAAGGCCATAAGAAAACCAAAATTGTGAAACAAAACACTTAATTTAGACCATTATTAAAGAAGTTAGGCCCAAAAAACCGAAAAAAGCGCGTTTTTAAAAAAATTTCATATCTTGGGAACGTGTAATCAAAAAAATCTCAAACTTTACGAGGAAAGATCTTTTGATGAGTACTCAAAAATATAAAAAAATTGAGGAAATAAAAAAAATCAAACTGTCCGATTTGGGATGAAATTCCTCATATATTATAATATATATCATAATATGTATTAAAATATATTATAATAATTATAATATAATTATATATCATATCTTCATATTGCTCTCCAATGAGCTCGAAGCAAAAATCTCGATCGCAAGAAATCATGAGTCGAGAATAATATAAGTACAATGAATAATTATTTCTCGAAAAATCATTGAAATATAAAAGTAGGGGGAATTCCCCCAGTACCGGATACTTAAGGTTATTCATTATTATTAATATTATTATTCATTATCATTATTATTATTTATTATTAATAAAACTATTATATATATATAATAGGGTGGTCCTTATTTAGCTTATGTTGTTTTTTCTTTTGACGATAGTGCTAAATCGGTTTTAAATAAATAAATAAAAATGCATACCAAATTTCAGCTCGATATCTCAATTTTAACCTGGCCCCCACGGCAGTCGAAGTTTTAAAGGGGAAATCCGTGTATTTTATACGGTCAATGATTTTTACATTTTTACAACTTAGTTAATATTGGTTTAAGAATTTGAAACTTGGCACATATATTGCTCATAGTATGAGGTATATTTGTAGTATTTTATCAGATTTTTCATCCTCGATTTTCGACATACCCTCCCGCTAAAAAGTTTGGACACATTTGTCGAATATTGCACCACACTAAAAGTTTGATTGCAGAGTCAATAATGAAGATAGCTATATTTTCCAAGCGGCGTTTGAAAGAGGACATATTAACCTTCATTTTGCTTTTTTAGAAATTTCTCTACGATTTTTTTTGAGCCCGGTACGCACTTTTGAACATGGTAATTGGCCTGGTACAGACTTTTGAACATGGCCATTTGCCATGTTCAAAAGTGCGTACCGGGCTCAAAAAAAATCGTAGAGAAATTTCGAAAAAAACAAAATGATGGTTAATGTAGCTATCTTCATTATTGACCTCGTAATAAAACTTTTAGTGTGGTGCGAAATTCGACAAATGTGTCCAAACTTTTTAGCGGGAGGGTATGTCGAAAATCGAAGATGAAAAATCTGATAAAATACTACAAATTTACCTTATACTATGAGCAATATATGTGCCAAGTTTCAAATTTTTAAATCAATATTAACTAAGTTGAAAAAATTTTAAAATCATTGACCGTATAAAATACACGTATTTCCCCTTTAAAACTTTGACTGCCGTGGGGGCTAGGTTAAAATTGAGATATCGGGCTGAAATTTGGTATGAGTTTCTATTTATTTATTTAAAACCGATTGAGCACTATCGTCAAAAGAAAAAACAACATAGCCTATATAAGGACCACCCTAATATATAAGAACTTTGATTTTTTATATTCTTTTTACAAACTTTGGAGTATTCTTTGGTGTGTTAATGATAGTACAGATTAAAAAAAACGTAAAACTAAGAAAAATATATTTTTGAATTTAATAGTTAAAATGGTCGAGTCTCAAAAGTGGCACCTAATACCGGACACTATGAGTATTATTTGAAAAAATGGATTAAAAATGATTAAATCTTGCAAGAGCCCATTGCTTACAATTGCCACACTGGATCCAGTCATTATTGTCATCGAGGCTTTTTTCATATTTTCCTCGGGCCATTTTCCTTTCATCATTATTTTCAACTGATTTGTCATAGTGAAATGACACCACAACATAAACAACATGTCTTACATAAATATTCCAATAACGAAAAAAACAATGGCGTCCGTTATTGGAGAAAAATCGAGTGTCCGGTACCAGGGACTCAACATGCAAGATTAAATAACAAAATGCGCTGCTATTTCACAAACATTTTGAAATTTAACCTTCATTATTTGAAAGAATACTTACCAAAAAGCATCCCAAGCTAAAAAACGGAGCCGCAAATACCCTATTTTTGAAACAATGAATGTGTGAAAATTACGACTGACACGAAATATTAATCGGTTCCAACAAAAATCAACTCTCGACAACGCGCGCATGCGCACTGCGGCTAGCTCTCTAGCGCCACCGTTACCACTGTGGCCACTGTTCGAACTACGCACGAGAACTATTGTCGTTGCTCTCTAGTTTGGCTTATATCAACAGTGTCCGGTACTTGGTGCCCTCCGGCGTTAGGGGACTTCCCCCTACTCAATGAATTTGAAATTAATTTTTGAACTCGCGAACCCTCGATTGTGCAAATAATCAGAGCCATTAGAACAATCAATCGATTGATAACCTTATCGTCACACTTCCTCAGTCCCAACTGTTCCTTGTTTATTCCAATTAGTCTCGTTGTTATTTTCGCAATTATCAATATCATAATATCATGTGTATATTTTATATATTCATAAATCGTCATGAAAGACGCTCGATATTAACGCCTCGGAATGGCTTATATATATTTTTTTTATATTTCTATCTGTTGCTCTCAACCACTCTCACTATCTCTCTCTCTCTCTCTCTCTCTCTCTCTCTCTCTCTCTCTCTCTCTCTCTCTCTCTGTATAGATCATGTTTTGAAAAAATATATATATATATACACGTTATACATTATAACGCGGCTTCTGAGATCACTCTCTCGTTATATTTTTTCATAAATTTTCATTCTCGGTGCTTACTTGTAGAATTAATTAAAATACATATCGCAGAGGCTGTAGAGGATATAATGAGGGGAAAAACATCTTGCAAGGTTCGTCGTTTGAACTACGTAACAGAAATGCAATTTTTACAAAATATGAAAATAAAATATTTATGATAATTTATTCGATATTTTATCATTCTGATTGTGAGATTTATTCAGACACGAACTTCAGAACGATTTTAATATCAAACACTTTTTGATCATGACCATTTTTTGTTTGTTTTTCATTAAAAATTCTTTTACAATGACTCGATTCTCTCTCGCCGATTAAAATTTTGTATTTTCATAGAATATCCTCGACAGCCTCTGATAGTCATTGTCATGGTTAAAACGCTTTTGCTCGGTAAATCTATTACGCTCAACTTCGAATCATGTCATCATTTGTTTTACGTATATATCATGATATCGATATATATATATACTCCCGTTCAAAAGTTGGAAACACTCGCCCTAATACCACGCCGCACAAAAAGTTTCACTGCTCTTTTTAAAATGAAGATATTTCAATTCAGCAAATAGCGTTTCAACAAGAACATATTCAGCTTCATTTCGCTTAAAAAAAATTTTTTTTTTTTTGAACTTGGTACACTCTTTGAAACATATGGTTGTTTTTTGGCTTTTTTTTGGCATTGAAATTTTTGCGCACGACCCATGAAATTTTTTTTCAACTGTTTTTCGTGGGAAAAACTTGTAGAAAGGAGTATAAGCTTTAATTTCGTTTTTTAAAAATTTTCGTACGATTTTTTTTTCGCAAAAATATTTAGATTTTCGCAAAAAACGATCATCTTTATAAAATGGAGCGTAATTCTAAAATTTCTGGGTTTTGATGAAATTATTAAGAGCGTAAAAAGTTGCATACAATTATGCTGAATTCAATGAAATTTTTTCAGAATTTTTTTTCGAAATTTTTGTTTCGAACATTTCTCCCGTTAACGAGATATTGTTTAAAATAAAATAAAAATACCCCCTTGACAGAAAAAATTTTGTAAAAAAATTCTGAACAAATTTCATTGAATCCAGAATAATTGTATGCAACTTTTTACTCCCTTTGTGATTTGATAAAAATCCCATAGTTTTAGAGTCGCGCTACATTTTTAAATGTGGTCGATTTTTGCGAAAAAATGAATATTTTTGCGAAAAAAAAAAGTGCAAAACTTTTTAAAAATGAAATTGAAGCTTATACTCTCCCTCACAAGTTTTTCACGTGAAAAAAAGTTAAACAAATTTTTCATGGGTCGTGCTCTAAAATTTCAACGCCAAAATAAAAGCCAAAAAACAACCATGTGTCAAAGAGCGTACTAAGTTTTTAAAAAATTCGGAAATTTTTTTTTGAAAAAGCGACATGAAGCTGAATATGTGTCCTTCAAAACGCCGCTTGTTGCATTATTGAAATATCTTCATTTTTAAAAGGGCATTGAAACTTTTTGTGCGACACGGAATCAGAGCGAGTTTTTCCAAACTTTTGGACGACAGTGTATACATACATATAGATTAAGCATTTCTGGCCCCACCGGTCGATGATCAACCCTGGCCCTTTTCGATTTTATCGCCGATTTTTCCTTTTTTTTTCGCTATCCCTCAAAACCACTCTAAAATGTTTTCAGATTTTTTTTTTATTGATCAGCTGGAATTTTCAAGTACTTTTCTTTTTCATCTTGGCAGAAATTTGAATACCTTCAATTTCGAGTAATTTTGATGTTAGATAACAAAATACTTGTGACTATTTGAAGAGCAAGCAGAGATGTTTTTTCGTTGTTTTTTGGGGGGGTTTTCATTTTTCTTTAATTTTCAATTTTTTATTTATTTCAAAAAAAAGTGGAACCTTCGAAAAATAAAGGAAAAAATCTCTACCGACTATTTAAACAGTAACAATTGTTGATTTTTAAATCAAGGCGAAAATGATTGATTGAAAAATTGTAGATCATCGAAAAAAGGAGACAGGGTTCAATATTGACCGGTTAGGACGAAAATGCTTCATATGTCCGAAACTACGTATTTTGTTGTATTTTTTGCAAGAAAAAAAAACAATCGGCCCTTGCAGGGATGACAATTGGGACTTAGAGAGAGAAACCGAATACGACGAGGAGAAAACCCGAGACTTGGAATATAAAATTAAAAAAAAAAAAAAAAATCAAACAGTAAGAGAAAAAGGAAAAATCAAATTTTTCTAATAAATTGAATATATATACACTGTAGAAGCAGGAGATGCAGCCGCGCTCGCGACGATGAACGATTCGTCTATGGTCGATATAGGCAGCCGTCGGCTCGAAGCCCGTATGGCACGCATCAGCATACGCACCAGCATTCCCATCAAATGCACGAGGAGGAGGGAATCTATGAAACTGCCGATCCTGACAGAGGCTCAAATACTAGGGGCGAAACGCCCGATAGCGGAAGGTATCGGCGAGTATTACAAAACCCAAAAAGATTTTTCAAAAATCTTTTTAAGAAAACCCTCCCGCGAACACTTTCCGTATGAAGCATTCTCCATCAAGTGGGTCCACTTTTTTCGGTTCCACCCATCGATATTGTTCACAGTCACGTTCATAGTCGTAACGATTAAAATATGGGAAAAGCTGTTTTTTTCCTATCCACAGCAACCGAAATTTCAGTTCGGGAAAGAAAACAGCAAAATTCATAAATTTTAGCGTCTTAAACTCCGAAATACAGTGATTTTTTATCCAATCAGATTCTGGAGCGAATTGTCAAAGTTATAAATAAAATATAAATAAATCTAAAAATTTTAATTCAATAATAAATAAATAATAAATAATAAATCTAATAATCTAAATATTCTAAATAAATCCATTTCTTTTCTTATACGCTTATAAGCGGTCTAATTTACTTCAAGTCCAGTAATATTCGATGGTAAAGTTTAATCTTATTTACCTGCGATATAAATTAAAAGGATATTCCGGGCAATCTTTTAGAATAAATAAAAAGAATGATAAATGAATAATAGAAAGAGTGTAGTCTATTATCTTATTTATATTCTATTAGATTATTCTATTATTTCCGATAACAGAAATAATAGAAAGAATTATAAATAAGTAATTGAATAAAATATAATAATATAAGACAATATAAATGGCTTATTTATGGTTATCAAATGCAAAGTATTTACTTTATTATTTATTATAATCGGTATCAATAAATGTCGTGAGTGGTGACATTTTTAATTGCTATTTTTTTCAAATGTTATATTAATTTTGATTTAATTTGACATTTTTCTCTGTTCCGGATGAGTATATGGGTCATTCCACCAAATATTGACTAAAATTGTGCCGGGGGGTCTGAACTCTGCATAACAAAAAATTTTATTGAAAAGTACATAACAAAGAGGGCTTTCATGATTTTTAAAAAAAAATTTCGTCGAACCCTTTCGAATATACGGTAGATCGAAAATTGCAAGATTTGCAATTATTGACTTTGGATATTAAAAATATGAATCCCGTGTAAAAATTCCAAAAATATATTAAATAATGGTGTTTGTATAAAAAAATGTCAGCTTTCTGAAAAAAATATTTTCAATTTCCTCCAATGTCGGGAAAACCCCGAAAAATGAGGTCAAAAAGTAAAATACGCTTTTTCTGCCAATGTATCATTTTTGATATTTTTCAAAATATTTTTTTCTAAAAGTTCAGACTTTTTTACACGGGAAATGTATTTTTTGATTTTGGGGATATTTAAAAATAAACCATAGCAAAATAAAGTTGAAAGTTTTGTGATGAATCGCCGATCTGTATTGTGCTGCCGTGACGGTCGTCACACGAACTATCGAATCAAGTTTTAAAATTTCTGTACAAAGCATTATATTCAGCGATTATGTAGTGAATATATATGTTCAAAGTGTGAAGTGGGTAAGAAATTAAAATTATTATACAAAAGAGTTATGACAAGGATCAAATCTTTATTATTTGAACTCTTCTTGTCACTGTTGACAAAGAAACATTTCTTATAGTAGCAGAACCATGATTCTCGGCATCAGGGATAATACAATGCATAGATTGCGTCTTTTTTACAGCCACAGCATTAGCAAATCTTGACTTTAGCTGTGCTGCGCGTACTTCGTATTTTAAAAGTGAAATCAATGTTTTTAAGGAGGTTCGGTGATCAGAGCGATTCCAAGATAAAGATCCATTTTTTTAAAAATAGAATTGTCGAAACCTTCATACATGCAACTGCGAAGTTTGCACAAGATGTATCGCATAGTTTCCGAGATATTAATTATTGAAGTCAGTGAATTTACTACACGTGAGCGACAAAATCTCGTTTTCCACTCAGAAATCGATTTTTTCATGCTACTTGGAGCCAAGATACGGGTGGGGTACAAAAATTCGACGGACAAATATTTCGAAGGTCCGAAAGTTCCAATTTCACGATTACGAACGTTCGAATAGCGAAGGGCCGAAATAGCGAACGCCAGAAAAGCGAAAGCCGAGAGCGCCGCTCACGGGGGCCCCATGCGTAAGAGAGAGAGGAGGCGCATCTCTCTCTCTCTCTTACACATGGGGCCCATGTGAGCGGCTCTCTCGGCTTTCGCTTTTCTGGCGTTCGCTATTTCGGCCCTTCGCTATTCGAACGTTCGTAATCGTGAAAATCGAACTTTCGGACCTTCGAAATATTTGTCCGTCGAATTTTTGTACCCCACCCGTCAGGACAACCATCTTGCTTGAGGTGTGGCAACGCCGCATACCCGCGAAAATATGAATTTCATATTGGACATTTTCTACACGAGATAAAAATATGGATGTGTGAAGCCGTAAATTTTTTTATTATTTTTTTAATAACTAACCCTGTTGAAAAAGACAGATAGGACTGATAGAATCTGTTAGAATCTGTAAGAATCAGGGACAAATACACACTAAATTCCAATAGAGATTTATGAGGTTTTATAGGATTCTATCGGTACATATCAGCCTTTTTCAACAGGGAAGGCACCTCAATTTTTCTGCCAGTATATATATATATCCCAGATAGACGAACGTGCTTTAGGAATTTACATGATGTGACAGTAACGCAATTTAGTGATGAAAAATGCGACGATGCCAAACGTCGAAGATACGACATACCACTGAAGTCAAGCCGTATATTATTACGTTTCTATCGATATCGTAAAAATAAAAGAAATCCAAAAATTCAATGCGTAAAAAATATTTCTCAAAAAATAGACCATATCTACTGATCTAAAATGCAGCGGTCTTGCAGTACAAAATATACTCATAGCTGCCCACACAGCACAAAAGTCAGAAATACTTCCTCGCGAACTCTTTTTTAAGACTACTTCTAGAGCAACACGTATGATATCTCGCAGACTTTAGTCTGAAGAAGTCTGAAATAAGAATAACTTAAGAGATCTTCGGAATGAAATCAACTGCCAGATATCCTTAGAAGATATCTTCAAGATATTCCGTAAAAGACATCCAATACAAAGCCAGAAATACTTCCTCGCGAATTCTTTTTCAAGACTACTTCTAGAGCAACACGTATGATATCTCGCAGACGTTAGTCCGAAGAAGTCTGAAATAAGAATTATTTAAGAAGAGTGTAAAAAGGTCAACATAGGCTCAAAAATTTCTTGACGCATTTTTCTCGGAGATGGCTTGATGAAATGAAAAAAGATTAGTGGGGTCGCCTGCGTAATTAATGTGTACAGGTCATGGCCCCACTATATTCTTTTTTTATTCCATCAAGGCATCTCCGCGAAAAACGTGTTAAACGTTTTAGCTCTATCTCTCTCGCACTCACGAGAGCGGAAAGGCGGGGGAGGGGGTTGAACCTCCCTTTAAGAGATCTTCGGAATGAATATTAAAAAGTTATTAGAAATTGCATATTCAGATGAACTACGTGATAATATTTGTTCGGATACATATCGGAACCGTTTAAATTCTGGGATTTCACCACTGATATATCATATAAGTAGAGAGAATTCATAAGTAGTCGGTAGCGTAATAGGTAGCGTGATAGGTTCGCAAGTAGGATAGATAGGCAGGTCGCAGGTTCAAATCCCCGTGGAGGCGGATGAAATTGAAATGATGAAATCGAGTTTTTTTTCTAATTTTTTTTAAAAACAGTCGGTCCAGTAACTATGTAAATAAATAAAAATACGTATTAAAAATTTTTGCAAACGATAGAAATAAGAAAAAAATTAATTTTTGATAATTTTAAAGGAACCCTTAAAAAGTTATCTTGACGATGTCTTGTGAAAAAATCTCGCAATAGTAGTCTTTACGATATCTTTTTTGAGAAGTCTGAAAAAGTTATCTTCAAGACAACTTTTCACAGATATCAAAATCATCCCTCAAAGTGGCGCATAAGACTACTTTCGGAACTCATTAAGATGTCTTTCGGAAAATGTATTCGGATGTCCAAATCTTACATAAGAAATCTACAGCGATTCTTTCAGACGTCATATTGCTGTGTGGGTGACTAGCATAGTCATCACCGAACCTCCTTTTAAATGACTCACGTGCTCAGTCGTACAATGCCAAAGATGATAAAATTTCGTTTTTCGTGCCCATTTGAAGAGATGCCCTTGCAGCGAGACGTTTGATCGTGCCTGCTAACCCATCACACGGTCCTTTTCCATGGGACACTTTGAACATATATATTCACTACATAATCGCTGAATATAATGCCTTATACAGAAATTTTAAAACTTGATTCGATAGTTCGTGCGACGACCGTCACAGCAGCACAATACAGATCGGCGATTCATCACAAAACTTTCAACTTTATTTTGCTATGGTTTATTCTCAAATATCTCCAAAATCGAAGAATACATTTCCCGTGTAAAAAAGTCTGATATTTTCGAAAAAAATATTTTAAAAAATATCAAAAATCATACATTGTTAGAAAAAGCGTATTTTACTTTTTGACCTCATTTTTCGGGGTTTTCCCGACATTGGAGGAAATCAAAAATATTTTTTTCAGAAAGCTGAGATTTTTTTACACAAAAACCATTACTTAATATATTTTTAGAAATTTTACAGGGGATTGATATTTTTAATATCTAAAGTGGATAATTGCAAATCTTGCAATTTTCGATCTACTGTATCTTGGGAAGGGTTTGACAGAAAAATTTGAAAAAAATCATGAAAGCTCTCTTTGTTATGTACTTTTCAATAAAAAATGTTGTTATGCAGAATTCAGACCCCCCGGCACAACTTTAGTCAATAATTGGTGGAATGGCCCATATATATTTGTGTATTTAATTAGGCCTCCCACGATTCTCTTTTAAGGGGGCAAAAGGGTCTGAAATACAAAAAAAAAGCATATTTTTGTGATTTTCTTTCAGAGTACCTTATTTATTAATATTTTTTTGAACTTTCTTACATTATTAAGCATTATTCTAAGAATATTCTGCTAAAGTTTCATTTAAAAATATTGAAAAATAAACCAATGGTAGTGGTGAGAACCAAGTCAGCTCGAAAAAAAGTTTCCATGCGGTAGTCAGGATAACTCATGATTGCTTCATCTGAAATTAAAAAACCAAAAAGATTTCTTTAGTACACAAGTTTATCTTGGATCTGAACGAAGGAATTGACAAAATATTCATTTTTGAATTTTTGGTAAAGGTGCAATCAAATAACTCTGATTTTTTCAAAAAATTGCTCTTTTTGTTTAATTAAAAAATAAGTTGTAATTGAAAAAAAAATCCTTCGTTCAGAACCGAGTATTTAGTATGTAAAAGAAGTGTGCAAAGCTTAGGCGAAATCGGTCCAAAGGTTTTTGAGAAATTTTGACTACCGACTTGAAAAAAAAGTTTTGAGAAAAACGCGATTAAAGTTTGATACATGTATAAAATAGAGAATTTTTTTTTTAACTTACATAGAATCGTCGATTCCAGCTCCATAAAGTAACTCGCCTGCAGTTTCTGCATGACCGACACACTCTTTTTTATTTTATTGATAATTTTGGCCATATGGTTGCGCCTCAATAACTTTTTTATGAACTCAATTGTCCGAAGACCGGAGACTCAATTGTCCATAACTCGAAAAGTTTTGCTCCTAATGACTTCAAATTTTCTGTCAATATTTCTTATAAGTTGTAGTATCAGAAAAAAAAACAAAAAAAATCAATTCTCTGACCTTTTTCCCCCCTTTAAGGGGTCAGGCCATTCTACAGACCAAAAAAGGGCATGTTTCGTGATTTTTTTTCAGTGAAACCATAAAATAAATCGGATTTACAAAAAGGTGTTTTATTATGCATTCAATTGGCAATACAACATTATTTTTTCATGGCAATATATACCAAAATGGCGACTGTGCAGCATTTTTCCGATGACGCCTTTATTTCTTGAAGGTCGACGGCCGAACCAACAGCTCCTATAATTTTTGAGTTACGATGAGGCACCAAAGTTTTTTCGATTAGATATAAGAATAGCTATATAAGTACACAGGTTTTTTTTGATATGTTGTTTTTTGTAAAAATGGCGCGTTTTTAAATCAAAAATGATAAAATGTTATGAGAACATCGTCAGGAAATTGTTTATAAAAAAGGAACTTTGCAATATAACGAAAAAATCCGACGTAGTGCTTTAGAAAACGTTATTTTGAATGTACAGTTGAAATTTCAAATGAATCGGTGAAAATTTGTTTGAGTTATCAGTTCAGTTGACTTAAAATTAACTTAAATTTAACTAAATTTCAATTTCAAAATCACGTTAGCGGAAATTGCTGAACCGCTGTAATAACCTTAAGAGGAGGCTAAAGGCGACATTCGGACCTCTCTCTCGCTCTCACACGATCCCTATCATCCTTTCTCTCTCGCACTTGCACGAAAAATGTCGGTATTTAGCCTCCTCTTAATCCCTTTTACTGGAAAGCACTACTATTTTTCTATTTACAATAATTATAGCTGCATTGCACCTGAATTATAGCTCCCTAATTTATATAATAGCAAAATATATTTATCGAAGATGATTTTTCAAAGCTCTTCTTTCACTTGATCCGATCATCGCATTCTTGTTAAGAGGAGGCTAAATACTGTCACTAACACCTCAAAATTGCCATCCAAACTTGCTCTTATACAAATGGATGGAATTGAATAAAATTTTAACAACATCATCAGAACAATGGCAGGAATGGAGTCTCACTAAAAAAATTTCGAAAAACAAAAAAAAAATTACAGATTCATTTACCACCGAGAAACTGTAATTGAAAAACTTAAATTATTAAACTTTTACTGCATTTCGGGTAAAACCAAGAGTGAGGCTCCATGAAGAACGCCACGATACAAATATCGAGACGTCTTCGACATTATTTTATCAAAATGACACGCCGTAAGTTTGGATGGCGCATCAAGAGATAAATATTGATAAATTGTAGTTTTATTGAAAAACGAAATGGCGAAATGTAGTTCACAGACGTGCGAGTGAGGGCAGCACCATGGATTCTGACGAGTGACCTATAATATTTAGGGGGCTCGAATGAGTTCGTTGGCATTAGCTGTAACGCATTTTAGCCTCTCAATTGACAATGAATTTGTTAATTAATTTATCCCCCTCTTAATTGTCAAAATGCAATTAATTTTCATCCACGGTTGTCGGAGAAAGACTGGACGACGATGATACGTCGATAATGTAGGGATTGAATAAAAATGGTATTTAGCCTCCTCTTAAGGTAGATGTTTATGCTGAAATCTGAAAAGACAGTAAACATTTTAACAAATCCAGTCATTACTAAAGATCTTCTCTACTCTATTGGTTCATGACACTGTTATGCAAAAGGGCTCTGTTCTTTCTTAAAGTTGTGACGTAAGACTATAGATTGAAATTTTAACACTAACTATATTCACTATATTTACGATAATTTAAGATATCCCAACATTTTATAGTTGCTCCAACTAAAAATATGGTGACAACAATAATAATAATGATAAATTAAAGTAAATGATCATCCGCTCATGACTAATGACTGGAGTTATCATTTCATAATCGTGGTGATCAAATTTTTCAGTCTGAATTACTATAAAATGTACGGCTACGAAAGTATCATAATTGATATCGGAATAATGTTTAACCACAATTTGTCTCAGTGCATTTACTCTAAGCAAAAGGAAAAAAGTATAAATTGTAAAAATCGAAACTTTCACATTGGTCTTTCACAATTTTTGCGCATTTGCAAAACTGCTTTTGACAGTAGGGAACTTTTGGATTTCTGGCAAAAATCACCAATGATAAATGCACTTTCCTATCGAATTTTTGGAGTATCGAGTCGGAAAATGAGTGGCGAAACAAAATTATAAAACAGCAAAATGACAAAATCTGTAAGAGGAAGAAACAACCTGACACAGTCGTTACTACGCAAAACGGACAATATCGAAGGATTTCAGAAAAAAATAGACATCCCACTTGAAAAGAATGCTTCATACAATATATTTATATATGTATACATATATATCACTCAAATTGTTTGTAATATAAATAGCACTATTCCCCAACAAAAAAATCTCTCTTTCGTCTATATCTTCCAACCTTTCTCTCTCTATCGAACCCCTTTTTATTCATGTTTCTTTTCGTGGAATCCCCATAATCGTGGAAATATGATAATTATACGGACACACAGTTATTTCTTTCATTGTTGATCGCGAGTCGTTTTTTATTTTGGGCGCACGTGGATGGATTTATTTTTTATTTCTCAAAATAATTTTACAAAGTTTGGCCACGTGTACTTCATTTAGTACAACATTTAGTACTTCAGAAATGGTATCTCGTGAAAGAAATATTTTTTTTTTTTTAATCCTCAAGACGATTCATCGTGAGGGATCTAAGATCCCGTGAATATCACCAGAATCTGTGAGCTCTTCGATAGGTTTCAAAAATGGACTAATGGCAGCGAGGTTAAAAAAAAAAAAGCAATCCACCTCCTCGACCCCATAAAAATGCCATTACGGACGCTCTAGTATAAATGGATTATATAAATGGATAAATGGATTATAATGGTTATAAATGGATGTCAACACACAAATGAGACAAAATATCCGGAAGAAAAATGATAAATTATGCACAAGCATAATTAATAACAAAAGGAAAGACAAATAAGAGTGAACAAGACGCAAATCGAAATCGCGAAGCATTATTAGATGGGAATTGCCATACCACCACCAGTTCCTACTTTGCTCTTCGTTACTGTCATTATTCTTATCTATTTTCATCTTTATCACTATCATTTCTTCGGTTATTCATTATGATTCGACTATTATTTGCTGAAAGTATAGCGCGGTTCGTTGGCATTGAAAAATCTTTCTCAACACTTTATCAATTTCTGTATGGATATACCGATCTTTATATATTACATTATATCTATACATGCAGTGAAACTTTGAACAAGTAAATTCACATTAAATCGAATCACTTGAAATTTGGCAAATCAGATTTTAAGGCCCAAATTTTAAGATCTTAAGATCAAACTTAAAATAAAACTTTCCATCGAACTCAAGCCGGAACTTCAGATCGAACTCAAGTTCCAATTTACGTTGAATCTTAAGTTTGAACTCAAGTGTGAGTCCATACTTAAGTTCAAACTTTAATGCGAACTTCGGATCAATCTTAAGTCCAAACTTAAACTTTGTTTCAAGTACGATCTGAAGATCCACTTTGAGCTTGGACTTAAGTTCGATCGAAATTCTTTCATCGCCTCCCTCGATCGTGTTTCATTTCTGGGCTCATATATTGATGTAAAGTTTCTGCCCAAGTTGTCAAAATAATTAAGTTCGCGCGAACTTAAGATCACGCGATGGATCTTAAGATCGAATTTCAAACCAAATTTAAATTTGACCTTAAGATCGATCTGAAGTTCGCATTAAAGTTTGAACTTAAGTATGAACTTATAATGACACTTAAGTTCAAACTTAAGATTCATCGAGACGATTAATTTCCTTTTCTCAATATTATCACGTCAAAAAGTATAATGGATTTGGCTTAATCTTCAAATCTATCAATAGCTAAAAAAAAAGTTTGAACTTAAGTATCAATTTATAATGACACTTGAGTTTAAACTTAAGTATGAACTTAAGTATAAACTTAGAATGACACTTGAGTTCAAACTTTAGTGCGAACTTCAGATCGATCTTTAATTGAAGCTTAAATTTGATTTGAAGTTTGATCTTAAGATCTATCTTAAGCTTGAACTTAAGTTCGATCGAACTTAATTAATTTGACTACTAATGACAAAAAACACGGTCGAGGAAGGCGATGAAAGAAGTTTGATCGAACGCAACTTCAAGCTCAAGATGGATCGAAAGATCGATTTGAAGTTCGCACCAAAGTTTGAATTTAAGTATGAACTTATGACACTTAAGTTCAAACTTAAGATTCTTCTTAAATTGGAACTCAAGTTCGATCTTAAGTTCCAACTTAGAAAGTTTGTTCTTAAGTTTGAACTTGAGATCTTAAAATTCAGGCCTATGAAAACTCACAAAGTGAACAATTGTTTTTTCGCTTTTAGAACTTGTTTAAAATAATAACTATTCCCAATTTTTGGGTATTCGTTCAAAGTCTCGCTGTATGAATATTCTCTCGAGCTATTTTGACCTTTTCTCTCGATTCTCGCATGCGCCATTAGCTTTTGTATTGACAGCTCAAGCGTCAAGCATACAAATTCTGCAAATATTGAGGATTTCATCGAGACGATTAATTTCCCTTTCTCAATATTATCATAAAGTACAATCATGTTTTTGTCGTTACATAATTGGCTTAAGGAGGATCATCTGGTACTCGATTTACAATACAGATGTTGATAAAAAAAATCAGAATATAGTTATTAATATCTAAAAAGTCATCTGTTAAAATTTCAAGACCCGAGGGTACGTTGTTCGTGAGAAATAAATAAAAATGTAAATCCTAAATAACATGGGCTCTTATGGGATACCGTCTATAAATATTAAATGCACAATCATTACAATACAGATTTTGACGAAAATTGAAGAATTAATGAAAAAGTATCCAAGGAACATTTTTAGAGCTTCATAATATCGATTAGGTACTTGTGAGATTCATAATAAATTAATTAGTCTCGAAAATGCTGATTATTTTGAGGTTAAGCATTGTCAATGACTACGCTATAGTCACCGCTTATTTTGAGGTTAAGCATTGACATTTTTCTTTTGACTCACTCGGTACCAGATGAACCTCCTTAATCATGAAATTTATCAATGGCTCAAAAAAATGTAGCATAAAAAATGAGAGAGTATGTAAGTCCTCATCAAAAAATATTTAGTGTAATTGATGAAATAACTGATAAATTTAAATTTTATTCTCGATGGGTCCAAAAAAGAGAGACGAAAATGTTTACTAAAAACAAAAAAAAAACAGAATGGTAACTTGTCGCGTGGGCTACGCGTAGATCCAACGGGCTCGTATAATCTTGTTGTTTTCTAGTGATGAATTTATTCAAGCTCAACGACAAATAGCCCGGTGGACGAGTGAGGCGAGAGACGGGGTAGGAGGATCAAGAAGAAGAGGCAAAAAAAGTCCAAAAATCGTAAGTCGCGTGCAGCATCGTCCGCCCCAGCAACCGCCACCGTCAGCAAAATCGCCGGAGATGATCCAACGAGGCCATTTTACGTTGGACGAAGCGAGAATCGATTATCGCGATCTTCTGTCTTTCGCGTCGTCGATGATCGGTACGATGACGAGGAAAACAACGACCGGAGACGCGAGTTCGTCAATGGAAATGTCAATGACGGAGCGAAATGTCGTAAAAAAAAACGAGACAGAGGAAAAGAAGAGGAAATCAATTGGGAGGATGAAGAAATTGCCAAATTGTGAACGCGGCTATTATCCATTAATACCGCTCCAAACAAACGAAAACGGCCTCGGCGATCACGATACGGACGATAAAAATTTTAACATTGACGACGACGACGACGACGACGACGACAACAACGACGACGACGACGACGACGATGATTACAACGTTAATACGAACGATTATTATTATGAAGGGTCTAACGTTAACGTAGATTATGAAAATAATGACGATGAGGCCGTCAATGCTCAATCCCATCAAGATATTAAGTTATTAAATAATAATGATAATACGAAAGACGCGATTAAGACGAATGTAACGAGAGATAAAAACCCCGATAATGATGTTGCGATGATGACTATGACGATACGTGAAATCGATGTGTATCAATTGCCTAATATTAACAAATGCCCTCTAGACGATAAATATAGTCTAGATTGTAACATAATAATTAATACAGGTAATGAGAATGATGACGACGTTGACGAAGACGACGACGAAGACAATGATGATGATGATGAGGATGATGACGATGATGAAGATTCGACGATTACCACAATGATGATGAATCATGATAACGATGACGACGATGATGACAAAAACAATGATTTAAGTAAAGTTAATACGAGCAACAACACTAGTGATAACGAAAATACTGCCCTACTGCCCCCTTCGCATTTTCCTGAGTACAAGCATTGATAATTATTAATCGATGACAGATAGTGTCGAATGAAGAACTACCAGATGAAATTGAAAGATGAAAAAAAAAAGATGAAATATATATACGAATATTACGATGATCGAAGAACAAGAGCAACAACAACAACAACAACAACAACAACAACAACATTATAATTATATATATTATTATATAGTGGTGTGATTTAATCTCGAACTCGCATTTTATACTGAATAGTGTAAATAACGATAAACTATAATTGCAACACACAACAGGTATTAAATTAATAATAAAATTAATATTAATCTACATATATATATATACATGCATATATATATATATATATATAAACATAAGAAATGTTTATTAATAAACATTAGTAAAACGGATTTATTCATACATCGTTATGTTGAACGTTATTTCAAGGAGAAATTATCCTTTTGTTCTCTCTCCTTGGACAATTATTTCAGAAAGTTCTTACTGTTCTCGAAATTGAGATGATGATCATCGAAGAAGAGAAACGAGAAGAAAAAAGGAACATGGGTACGTATATTTTTTGAGATTTGAGAAAAAAATTTCGAAGACATTAAATAAATTTTGTATTCCGTCATTGAGTCGGTTAACGTAAATGATATCGGATTATTGAGCAATTATTGCAAATTAATTATGATGACAATTGTCGAAATTGGTACTGTGTTAAGGGGGAATATACATCTGGAAACGAAAAAAAACGGTTATTTTCGAGAATTCTTTCCAGGAAAACTATTGGAATTATCGGAACGGGATTTTTCCTAGTTTAAAATATATGGGGCATTCCACGCCAAATCGACCACTTTAGAACCCGACCCTTTTCGATTTGGCTGAAACTTTTTTATCTTTTTTTATCCTATCAAAAACATTTTTCATAATTTTTTCAAATTTTTACACTCAGCCGATAAAAAGTTATAAATTTTTCAAAAAAATTGCCTTTTTATTTTTCAATTAGCTATAACTTTTTCAAAATTTGACGTATCGGGACGGTTTTTTTTAAATTTTTGTTTTTTAATGTACTTTTTGAAAAAAAATACAAAAAAATTATAAAAACCCATCTTCATCGTTTTTTTTTTAGATTTTCGGAAAAAATCGAAAATTTCTCGATGATTACCATTTTTGATTTTTTTTTCTTTTTATTATATCAAACTTTGACATTTTCTGCAAATCGTCAAATTTTTTCAGAGTGGTGTTTTTTCGATTACTATTTTTTTTTCCAATTGAAAAAAAAAACTTTTTTTCAACTAACCTTATTTCTCGGAACACTATTCTGCAAATTTTTGAGGGTGTTTTTAGAGGACTTCAAAACTTGAAAAAATAAATAAAAACAAAAATTGAAAATAGTAATCATCGAGAAATTTTCGATTTTTTCCAAAAATCTAAAAAAAAACGATGAAGATGCGTTTCAATAATTTCTTTGTATTTATTCGAAAACAATATTCAAAAATAGTTTTCGAAAAAAAATATAAAAAAATTATTGAAACCCATCTTCATCGTTTTTTATTAGATTTTTCGAAAAAATCGAAAATTTCTCGATGATTACCATTTTTAATTTTTTTTTCTTTTTATTATATCAAACTTTGACATTTTCTGCAAATCCTCAAATTTTTTCAGAGTGGTGATTTTTTTATTTCTATTTTTTTTTTTTCCATTTGAAAAAAAAAGTTTTAACTAGCCTTATTTCTGATAACACCATTCTGCAAATTTTTGAGGGTGTTCAGAGGACTTCCAAACATAAAAAAAAATAAAAACAAAAATTGAAAGTGGTAATCTTCGAGAAATTTTCGATTTTTTCCAAAAATCTAAAAAAAAACGATGAAGATGCGTTTCAATAATTTTTTTATATTTTTCTCAAAAATAACATTCAAAAACAGTTTTCGAAATAAAATATAAAAAAATAATTGAAACGACTCTTCATCGTTTTTTTTTTAGATATTTGGAAAATATCGAAAATTTCTCGATGATTACCATTTTCAATTTTTGTTTTTTATTTTTTTTTCAAGTTTGGAAGTCCTCTGAATACCCTCAAAAATTTGCAGAATGGTGTTATGAGAAATAAGGCTAGTTGAAAGAAAGTTTTTTTTTCAATTGGAAAAAAAAAATAGAAATCGAAAAAACACCAGTCTGAAAAAAATTCGAGGATTTGCAGAAAATGTCAAAGTTTGATATAATAAAAAGAAAATAAAAAGAAAAAATGGTAATCATCGAGAAATTTTCGATTTTTTTCGAAAGTCTGAAAAAAGACGATGAAGATGGGTTTTTATAATTTTTTTGTATTGTTTTTTCAAAAAGTACATTAAAAAACAATAATTTTGAAAAAAAAATCGTCCTGATACGTCAAATTTTGAAAAAGTTATAGCTATTTGAAAAATGAAAAGAAAATTTTTTTGAAAAATTTAGAACTTTTTATCAGCTGGGTGTAAAAATTTGAAAAAATTCTGAAAAATGTTTTCGATAGGGTAAAAAAAAATAAAAAAGTTTCAGCCAAATCGAAAAGGGTCGAGTTCTAAAGTGGTCCATTTGGCGTGGAATGGACCACTATACACTGTACCACTATATACGCCCCATATACACTTTTAAGAATGTTTTCAATTTTTTTTATTTAAAAATGCTGCAAGTTTACGGAATACTTAAGGGGGGGAAAGGGTCTGTGAGATACAAAAAAAAGCATATTTTTGTGATTTTTTTTAGAGTACCTTATTTATTAGTTTTTTTTTTAATTTTACATTATTGAGCATTATTATAAGAATATTCTGCTAAATTTTCTTTAAAAAATATTGAAAAATAAGCCTGTGGGAGCGGTGAGAACCAAGTCACCTCCAAAAAAAGTTTCCATGCGGTAGTCAGGATAAGTCATGTGCCTCATCTGAAGTTAAAAAACTTGCAAATCGGAAATTTGAACATCGCTTCCTCAGTATTTTTTCGTATTTACAAATCCTCCTCTATGAGGAAATGTTAGTAAATTTTAGTAAATGTTAGCTCCCACAGTTTTGGCTTCCTCATAGAGGAAGCTTTGTAAATACGGAAAAATACTCTGGAAACGATGTGCAAATTTCCGATTTGCAAGTTTTTTTTACTACCTCTGGTTATCGGGAGTAATAAAACGGCAGCTTTGTATCGTACAATTTTCGATCAAGCTTTTTTTTTTAATTTCAAAGTTGCATAAAATTTGGACGGTTCAAGCGATTTTTGCAAAATTGAATACCAATTAACTTTTTCCATTAAACTACCATTATAGAAATTTTGAGCCTGATACAACGAAATATGTGCAAGCTAGAGCGATCATGCGCTTTCCCAAAAAATTAAAAATTTTATAAATCACGAACCCCTTGAGCAATTTTCGCGAAATTCATCACCAACGATATTTTTCACTCAAACTATCGGTAGAATTTTTTTTTAACCTGATATCGCAAAATTTTCGGACCCTAGAGCGATCAAGCTTTTGCTTTGAAAATTTCAACTTCGCATAAAATTTGCACGGCTCAAGCGATTTTTTCAAAATTGAACACCAAGTAACTTCATTCATTAAACTACCATTATAAAAATGTTGAGCGTAGTATCACGAAATATGTGCAAGCTAGAGCGATCACGCGCTTTTCGCAAAAAATTAAAAATTTTATAAATCACGAACCCCTTGAGCGATTTTCGCGAAATTCAGTAGCAATAATCTTTAACACTCAAACTATCTGTATAATATTTTTTAACTCGATATCGCGAAATTTGCGAACGCCGGAGCAACCACGCCCTTTTTTTGAAAATTTAAAAGTCGCATAAAATTCGCACACGTCAATGAATTTTTGCAAAATTCATAACAAACAAAGGGGCTGTGAAGCTCAGCTCATGTGCAAAATTTCGGCTCGCTACTCCAATGTGATCTTGACATATAGATGTTCGATTTTTTCTACGCAACGACACACACACACATACATACATTCATACATACATCCAGACATTTTTTTAAATATGATTTCTCGATGTTTTAGGGCATTTTGAACATACTGACATGAAAAACTCGAAAAAAAAAATTTCACGAAGTGAAATTTAGTACATAAGATTATCGTGGATTTGAACGAAGGAATTGACAAAACATTCATTTTTGAATTTTTGGTAAAGGTGCAATCAAATAACTCTGATTTCTGCCAAAAATTGCTCTTTTTGTTTCATTAATAATAAGTTGTAATTGAAAAAAATAAATCCTTCGTTCATAACCGAGTATTTAGTATGTAAAAGAAGTGTGCAAAGCCATGCAAAGCTTAGGCAAAATCGGTCCAAAGGTTTTCGAGAAATTTTGACTACCGACTTAAAAAAAAGTTTTGAGAAAATCGCGATTAAAGTTAGATACATGAATAAGATAGAGAATTTTTTTTTCTGAACTTACATAGAATCGTCAATTCCAGCTCCATAAAGCAACTCGCCTGCAGCTGTTGCATGACCGACACACTCCCTACATGGAAATAAAATATATCGGCAAATATTACGGAAAATATAGTAGTATTGTTTATTTGTGTTTAGGCTTACGCCTATTACAAAGAGGATCGGTAGTTATGGGTACCGTTACAGTTATACGACATATGGTTTAAATTAAGAGTAAAAAAAGAAGAATATTATACAGTGAAAAAAAGCTTATTTTAGGATCAGCTATTCCTAACTTAAATTCCTACGGCAAATGCGCGAAGTTTACATGCAGCGAGTATGAACAAGGCTACATTTCGGGCTTGTTCCGCATTCAATTGCTCGAGTATGACAAGTGGGTGCGTATCGTTCAAGTATTGGGACCTGATGGTTTCATACAACGGACATTCGCAGAGAAAATGCTCTAAGGTTTCTTATTTAAATAAATTGCAAACGGCGCATACAGCATTATTGTCCAAGTTATAGAATACTTCCTTAAATCGAAACGTTGTCTTATTTAGACCGCCTAGCCGGCATTGAGCCACTAATCTAATAAATGGCAGTGGTAGATCAGTTCTTAGGTATTCTTCACCTTCTAATTCGTTCAGCTGTTTGATGTTTTTGTAGGTTACGCTATATGATGAGCATAATGCTCTAACTGCATCAGACTGAAATTTACGTTGTTTTATAAGGTTTAGAAGTGGCTCTACGGAATTTGAGACTGACCTGTGGGTCATATTTGTTAGTATCTGTGACGAGTCAAATTGGATTAGCAGATTGCGAAAACAGGAGAACCAATTATACTTTTGGATATTTCCACTCGAGGCATCGAGTGCCACCAAACGATCCAGGCATATTCTGGGAAAGCGCGAGGGAGACATATCAAGGAGTTTCGAAAGATAGTTCAGAGATCTTTTAACTAGTGGAACCAAGATCGTGGAGGAGCCTGTTTCCAATCTGACCATGTATCCCGGCGTACAGTCGGGTATCGCGAGAAGATTTTTATAAAAACGCAGCTGAATTTTTTCCAGTTCTTCATAGTGTCTCAGACCCCACACATTTGAGGCATATAAAAGTGACGAGGTGACAACAGAATCCAGTAATTTAACTCTAGCATCCCAATTGTTAACTTTCGCAATTATCATAGGTCCCCATATTACACCTAGGGCAACTCTTGCCTTTGACATGAAGTATTTCGTAGCCGTATTAAATAGGCCCGACCGTGCAAATGGGACTCCTAGAAACGCATATTTATCAACCACCTCGAGGTGTGTGCCGCTATATTTGAGCGGCCTAATTTTTTTCGGACGGCCCGCCTTCCTGAAAATAAGAACCTTTGTCTTATCTTTATTAACTTCTAGCTTATTTATATTGCAGTACATTTCTAGTGTATCGAGTTTTTTTTGAAGCTCAATTACGTTATCAGCCATAAGTACAAGGTCGTCCGCGAATAGCAATATCTCAATTTTATCATTAATTCTCTCGTGTCCGTGTTCCATAAAAAACTTATCAATATCGGCTAATAATAGTGAGAATAACGTGGGACTCACTGGATCGCCCTGTAAGACGCCTTGCGTCACATCTATTTCTTCCGTTTTATGATTATTGCCTATTCTAACGTTGAAGGTCGCAGACCCGTAAAGATTTTGAAGGGTCCTGATTATTTTAGTACTTACACCCGCCGCATAGAGCTTGTCCCAGAGTATTCCGTGTTTAACCGAGTCAAAAGCTCTTCGAAAATCAACAAAAGCCACGAAAAGTTTCCCTTTAGGTTGTGATAACGCCAAAGCTATCTTTGCATTGAGTGTGAAAATATTGTCTTCGCATGAACGACCCTGTCGGAAGCCGGCTTGAGCTTCTGGCAAAATTCTAAACCTTTCGATCCATGTATTTAGTCGCCTAGCAATGATCATGGTAAACAGTTTGGTTGTCGAATTGGCAAGGGCAATACCTCTGTAATTTAGCGGGTCTTTCATATCTCCCTTTTTAAAGAAAAGAATGACTTCCGACCGGAACCAGCCCGATGGTATCTCGGCAGTTGACAGCACCTTATTAAAGAGTGTTGCAATGAGCTTTAGACCATCCGGCGGGAGTGCCTTGAGGAACTCGTAGGGGACCCCATCCGGCCCTGGAGATTTGTTCGTTTTGGCCCATCTCAGAGTTCGCTTAATTTCATCCGAGGAAATTTCGTAATCCAAAGCTGGGTTGGCTAACTCGAGGAAAACTCGTGGCGACGGATCTCGCGGCGGAAAGAGATTTGTGTAAAATTCAAACCACTCTGTCGTAGATATGGCACATTTATAGCGTGCTTTCGGCTTGAGTTTTTTATATGTGGCCCAGAATGCTTTAGCGCTTTTTACATTCGATAGAGATTCTTGAAGTTCCAGGATATGATTTTTCTTTTTATCTCTGATGACCTTTCTGTACTTGTTCCGTAGAGCGCTAAACTCCTTGACTACGGCAGGATCCCTACCTCTAACCCAACGCCTGTAACAATTATTCATCTTTTTTCGGGCCACATAGCAGTCCTTGTCAAACCATGACCTGGTTGGTATACCCCGGTTGTTTTGTTTTTTCGGCGTGCGTATCATGCCTAGAGATTCAGCCGTTGTCCAAATCGCATCAATAAGAGTTTCATTTAAATCATTGACTTGGTTCGCTTCAGTAACTTGAGGCAAAAAGTTGTTCAAAGAACTAGCGTATTCCTCGCAAGTAGTCCGATCCCAAACAAGGCGTGGCAGCGACGGCAAATTATTCATCTCCATTAAAACCTCATTCGAAAAGTTCGTTTCAAGTTCCAACTGAATCGGCAGGTGGTCCGAGGAACCCTCAATTAGTACGGAGAAATCTTTACAAAACTCGAGCGCCACAGCGTTGACCCAGATAAAATCGATTGTAGTGTTGCCATTTCCCCAATATGTAAAGTCACCCACGGTATCCGAAATTGATCTCCCATTAAGGACGACGAGCCCGAGCTCCTCAAAGCACTCCAGCAGTAAGGCCCCATTGCTGTTTATGACTAGGTCGCTAGCGGTTCTTCTTGCTGCAAGCTGTGTGCCATCCATCTGGGTGCCATCGATCTGGTTCATGTCGCCAATTCGTGCGTTAAAATCGCCACCTACTATCAGTGGGAGACTGGAGTTTTCCATTAAATCTGAAAGATAATCGCACAGCATTTTTAGCCTATCCTTATAGAAGTGGTTCCTCAAATACACGCTGACTAGTATAAACCTTCGCCGATCCAATCGAAACTCCCCCGCGATCCAACCATCACTTACATCTAGTATCGTATAATCTGTAATTCGCTTTTTATTGACTAGAGTGCATAAGCCCCCACTTGCCCTGCCCACTGAGAAATCCCGAGAAGCTTTACTTATTACCACTTCGAAATCCTCCATGATGGATGGTAAATTAATTTTGTCGCTCATATGCCATGTTTCGCTCAGACAGATAATCGTTTGCGAGCTCCAATTAATACTTGAATTATTAGCGAGATTGTCGAGGAAAGAACGTATCCCATGAGCGTTCCAAAAGAATATGCTATTATGTATTTCGCGACTCCTACTGGGAGGAATTGAATTTGCATTCTGATCGTCTATGACGTTTACAATTGCTAGCAACGAGTCATTTGTAGTGGAAATAGATTGGGCAGGTACATTCCTATCCTTACAGTTTTGTATCGGGGATATTTTAAGATTGCAATTGACAGCTGACGAAGAGACTGGTGGTTCATTGCAGGATATCGATAGCGGAAAAGGATACGTAGCCTTTGCGGTGACTTCAGTGCATTCTTGAGACGTTGGCGTTGAGTACGAAGACGAAAAGCGTACTCTGGGGTCTTCGGAGCTTTCGCTGGTAGTAGAAACTTCATTGGCTTTGCTGCGTAGCGAATGAGGATTGGGTGTATGCGTCACTTTTGCGACGAAACATCTCAATTAGGCCAACTCCATCTTTCCAGGTATACGTAGCTTCATCGATCCACATTTTTCGGAAACCGACTTTCACATTCGCCCCTTGTTCCTGTTTTTCTTTGGCAATTTTGTGAATCTTTCTCTGAATTTCTCGTTCTTCAAACGTCGAGTCGTGGTTGATCGAGATGGACGAACCTGCCAGTTTTTTCTTTTTCACCATCAACGATTTTTTCACCGTAGCATCACTAAACTTGACAGTTATGAAAGCAACACTTCCTGCCTTAACGAAGGGTTTAATCTCGTTGATTCCGCTGAAAATCTCGAATTCATCGGCGAGAAAATCTTCGACCGTTTTTTTGGCCTCATCAGGGTGCATGTCCAGGCCTCGAATAATTACGTTGTTTTTTTTTTCCTTCACGTTCACGCGACTCTTCACTGCGCTCGAGCCTGAGAATACGATTTTTCAGGCTCTCGTTTTCCACCTCCAGCTGAGTCATTTTATTCCTGCATTCTTCGCTCGACGCGAATGACCTGTCCAGAGCATCTTTGATGCTACTGTAGTCCCGTTTCATGTCTTGTACATCGGCAGCTAGCATTTGCAGCATTCGCATAACCTCCTCGTGCCCTGCGTTTCCGGGCGACACCACGTGCTGCGATAAGCATTTTGGAGAGTTGGCGTTGATATCCCTTTTGTGGTTAATACTTGACTTTAAGTTCGGGGAGGGTTTTTTCGTCAGGTGGTCCGTTATTTTCCCTCCTGGTTTATTCGACGAGGCTTGTCGCGTGGATTCTTTGCCTACCATTGCGTATATTCGACAGTGGCTAACCTCTCTTTTCACACGCCCAGAAGCAAATTGTTTTTTCCCACAGTAATATCGTTAGTGCGACGCGAATAACATTCACTCGATATGCCCAGACCTCTGTACAAGTGGGCAGCCCGAAAAAAAGCAAGAATAGACAATAATGCTTTTGAAATTCTTAAAATAAATCGGACGTGCTTCCGCAACGATATGGGCCGTGACCGCAGCGCCACCGATCTCTCTACGGAAAATATATTTTTGGATATATTAAGTATATTTTGTCCGAAAATGTATGTATTACAAATATGATTTTAGGTTTATTTTTAATCTATTTGAAAATATTACAATATAAATATAAAAAATGTATTGAAGATATATACTAAATATATCAAACATATATATTGAGTGCATGTTCTATATATTTTAGATACATTTTTAATTGGTGTTTAAATATACACAATATATGTTTTGACATATATAAAAAAATACATTTTTATGCACAATAATCATATATCTAAAATATATTTAATATATATTTCAAAGAAATATTTTCTGCCGAAAATGTACTTATCACGAATATATTTTTGAGTATATTTCTTATATGGAATATATATATTATATATTTAATATATATCTGATATATATTTTAGATACATCTAAAATGTATTTAGAATATATAATGTACACTTCAAATATATTTTAAATATATTTTTACGTGTATCAAAAAATAAATTTTCCGGTATATTATATTTCCGTGTGGGTCCTTTTTATTTATTTGATAATCTTGGTCACATGGTTGCGCCTAAACAACTTTTTTTATTAACTCAATTTCCCGGAGACGCGGAGACTTAGTTGTCTATAACTAAAAAGTTTTGCTCCTAATGAAAAAGTTTTGCTCCACATAAAAATAAAGTTCATGTCATTTTTTGATCTTGAATGACCTTGAACGACTCTGTACACAATCCGTGATAAGGAGATTCCAATGGCAATCGCTTTGAACACCTTGTGTAAATGAAGTTCATTTCACATAAAAATAAAGTTCATGTCACTTTTTCATCTCCCGTAGTAAAAAACTCCATTCGTCGCCATTGAAAAATCCCCATTCATTCCCCATTGCCAAAATAACCAACGGAGATGAATGCCGAATTGCCTAAGGGGATTTTCACCATTGAATTCCCCATTTGAAATCGAATGAGGATTTTCCAATGAGGATTGACTTCCCCATTTGAAACGGAATGGGGATTATCCTATGGGGAGTCAATGAAGAAAATCCCCATAGGCAATTCGGCATTCATCTCCATTGGTTTTTGTAGGCAATGGGGAATGAATGGCGATAATCAATAGAGATTCTTTCATATAGTAAAAAACTCCATTCGTCACCATTGAAAAATCGCCATTCATTCCCCATTGCCAAAATAACCAATGGAGATGAATGCCCAATTGCCCAAGGACATTTTCGCCATTGAATTCCCCATTTGAAATCGAATAGGGATTTTCCAATGAGGATTGACTTCCCCATTTCAAACGGAATAGGGATTATCCCATGGGCATCAGTTGGCAAGAACTCCTTGCATGGATTTTCTGGACACCGACTTCTGCTAATATTCCGTGCTCACACTCGTCTAGATAAGCATACTCTTCGCATAATCCGTATGGGAGTTCAGCGGGTTGCCGTCCTGCGACATCTCGCGCCAAGTCTCGGAACTAACGCGACGCGGTTTCCAACGGGCATCATTGAGTAATGGTGATCATTCGGTTCATCCGCATTAGCTGTCCAATGGACGTCATTGCGCAATAGTGACTTTTCAATGGATATCCATTCACTGATCAATGGTCGTTCCTATACGCCATTGAAAAATGCGGAAATCTCAATGGGCCCCCATTCATTGTCCAATGGAGTCGTATGAGGACCATTGGTTGCCATTGACGATTCAATGGAGTTTTTTACTATGGGCTTGAATGACCTTGAACGCCTCTGACCCCCAAATGTTTTTTATGCAGTTTGCGATGCTCTACAAGATGGTTGAGAAAAAAATGTACCGTACCATTTAAAAAAGTGGAGGTGACCTTGACTGTGCGTCAGTGACTTCACCCAAATAAAAAAAAATGGTCGCATTTGATGACCCCTTTCGCACCGTAAAACTTTTGTCTGGAACATTTTTTTGTGACGTCGATAATTACCGACATATTTAAGGTGGCAATAGTTAGTGCCTCACCCTGTATAATCATAATACACCCCTGCTCAAAAGTTTGGATACACCTGTCGATATTTCTTGCCGCACTAGAAGTTGCATAACTCCGTCAAAAAAAAGATAATCAAAATTTCAAAAAAGCGTTTTAACGGGAAGGAATTCAGCTTTGTTGCGCTTTTTGAAAATATTTGTTATGATTTTTTTTCGACCTGGTATGCTACGTCACCGTTTTTGGCCTTTTTACAACTATCGCGAATTGGGCGCACAGCTTGAGGACATTATTTTTGTCTTTTTTATCTACGGTACATTTGAAAGGGATACCAGACGCTCTATTTTCGTTTTTAAAAAATTTTCGTGCGATTTTTTCTCGCAAAGTTATTTCACTTTTGGCTAAAAAAGACAAATTTTGAAAGGTGCAACCTAACTCAAAAATTGTAAAGTTTAAGAGAAAATGTCAAGTATGAAAAATGTAGCGTATGTATACACGGAATCGCCTGGAATTATTTCAGAATTTTCCTATGCATTTTTTGTTTTTAGTATTTTCGCGCGAAACTCTCATGGTGACGTCCGCGTCCCAGCGAAAAATGGCATCTGATTGAAATTTCCGTACTTCGTGATACAATTAAAATCTGAAAAAATTCAGCAACATTTGGCATGCTATAAAAACAACAATTAACAATAAATATTATTGATCATTGTTCATCAATAATAATATTGCCCTGCAAAATTAGCACATAGTTTAAACAATTGTTTATAACTCTATTTATTAATAATTTTTGGGCAATATTATTATTGATAATTACTTCTAAAATGTTTTAAACACGCAGACAAACGAAAGATATTCCACGGCATTATGGCAATGTAGCATGCATATTTGTTGACTAACAAAAAAAAACACTAGTTTGTCCATTTTTTTAAAACAACTTTCTATGCAAACCTCTAAAATGTTATGAATGTAATAAATTATAAAAAAATGTGAGACTTTGAAAAAAATTACGAAAAAAAGTTACGATTTATGTCGAAAAATGTCAATTCAATACCTGGAATCCTGGAAACTATGAATTCATCGAGAAAAAAAATTGTTGAAGTAAGAACAGACGAGATTCTAAATATTTCGACGGGTTTTCAAGCGTTTTCTTCTTCAGGGTGACTACTAAATCGGACGAAAAAAATGCCCTGACATTTCTTTGATGATTTCAAAAATTTCCCTGACAAACCATTCAGATTTGCGAGAAAAAGAAACACGATAAGAACATCATTGCATATGTTTATTATTCATTCATTTTTTGGTATTACTTATTAAATTATATCTTTGGAAGGAATAAATAACAAACCCTGAGTACTATTTTGCTTTTTTTTTTTAACGCCGTGATTTTTTCACTGGGAAGAACTTCTTGTTTCATATTTTTTACAAGACCTTTTTACATTTTCCCTGATTAATGTTCAATTCCCTGATTCCCCTCACACTTAAAAAATTCCCTGACATTTCCAGGTTTTCCCTGAAAGCGGCCACCCTGGGAAGAGATTTATTTTATAGGAGCCAACTAAAAAAATCGCAAAAATTCAAATTTTGTATAGCGTTCCAATTTAGGTTACCCCTTAGAATAGTAAAAAATCAATAGTAATATGAGTTGCCCTTACTTATTTATAGTGCGATTTTTTTTCTTTTTTGTCGTCATTTACAAGTTAAAAATTCAACTCAAGACTGAACAATAATAAATAATGATATATAAACATTAGTAGCATTTAATACACTTTACTTTATACACTGGAACTCCGTTATAATGAGGAGAACTGGTCCTAATAACGGGCCAGATATAGAAATTTGAACTTTGCTCATTATAGAGAGGCTCATTATAGTAATTACTGCGATATTTGTACGTGTATTATTCAAAATATAGAGCACGATGACCTTCTATGACCCTCTCCGTTTCTCAAAAACAGTCTTTAAAAAATGTTACTGAAATTTAAAACATCCCGCCACCAACTCGCATGTACTTCTCAGTAGGTAAAGCAGCATCAAAATAAAAATTGTCATGGGTGTTGCGAATTTTCGAAAAAATATAAAATCTTATGGAATGTATAATTGAACCACCCATTCAATGTGCATCAGATAGTATTTTGCGCTTTTCCGGAAATTCGAAGGATGTATGAAAAAGTTTATACTTGCCACTTATTTACCGACTGAAAAGATTTCGAATCTCATCTTTAAATCGTGTAAAAACAGTTGCGACGTATAAATATTATCCAAACGTCTTCATCGCTGGATTCCTCAGATTAATGAGGGCATGATAGTTCATATTCAACTAACTAGTCAAACTATGAACCTCCGTTATTAATTTTCTTTATTTCATAATCGCAAAGACGAAACGATAGACCGCTGGGATACGCAAAAGCAGGTTTTAGAAAAAAAAAAGTTAATTGCGCATGCGCAAAGATGCGTCGCTTGAAAATTTGAAAAGGACGCGAACGAGAACGGAGAAACGAGCGCCAAAGTTGCCGGTTTGGCACGCGCGCGTTTGCCGAGATTCAATCTGCAATAAAAACGAACAATCAAAATTATCGAGACTCTAGCAGATATTTCTTTTTCGAATCATGGAAGAGTTGGATTACGAGGAATTGAGAAGAAAAAACATTGCCGAGAGACAAGCGGAGGTGAGTTTCAACGAAAACGTTCGAAAAATAAAAACCTAACCTCACTAACGGTAAAAACTTTTTGATTCTTGCGTATCTCGCTATTTGACAATTACAACGATTCAAATTTATCGACAAAGTTTGCAGAATTCTTCAAAGAGATAAAGTCCGAAAAGAGCAAATCGAAAACATCCGTGAAAGTAAAACGCGAAGCTGCGGATTATTTTGATGACGATGACAACGTCGAAAATCATCCACCAAGAAAGAGACGGAGAAATGTCCGAAGTTACAAGGCAAGGCTCCCGACAATAAAGAAAACGTATAACACTAGAAGCAGAGCTAATAAAAACAGCGACAATGAATTTGAGGAAACTGCAAAATCTAACTCTGTCCTTGGCGAGAGATCCTCCGACGATGAGGTTGACGATAGACTCGTGCGAAAAGGTCGTTCCCTCAAGGTCATATTTCCATGGGCAAAAACTTTCGAGCGCGAGATGGAGATGACCAGTATAGAGAAATGGGATGTCGATAAAGAACTCGCCGAGGACAATGATTATAGTCTATGCGGAGAATACGACTCCGATTCTTCGTTGAGAAGCAGAAGGAGAGGACCGAACAGAGTGACGAAATCGGAGTACGATCCAGATAGCATACCCTCGCCGGACGAAATAACCGATGAAATGTTGAAAAACGTTGCCACTAAGAGCTCTGGCAAAGATTATTGCAAATACAACGGCACGAGTTGTCATCAATGTAGACAAAAGACTATGGACACAAAAACCGTTTGCAGATCCGGCGAGTGCATTGGAGTGAGGGGACAATTTTGCGGGCCCTGTTTACGCGGTAGATACGGCGAGGATGCTGTTAAGGTTCTCAAAGATCCGGTGAGCTTGCAAGTGTCTCGGTGTTGTACGCAGAGAGAAAAAATCCTGCGAATTGAACATTTGCACATTGCTTCCTCATCTTTATCCATAGTTCACACGGCTTCCTTTATCACAAAGTATGGCGATCAAATTTGGCTTCCGCTTAAAGGAAGTTTTGTTAACTATCGAAAAACATCAGTAATCAATGTGCAAATTTGTCAAATACTTTTAATTTTACTTCTTGCTAAATTTGATTTTTGCCGAATTCAATAGCGAACAACCTTGATCAATATTTTGAACGTGTACAAAATTTCAGTACAATATCTCGCAAATAGCCGAAGTTAGAGGACGCTATTTGTCAAAAAAAACGAAAATTTGATGAAATTTTAATCGTTCGACCGATTTTCGCCAAATTTAGTAACGAACTTTCTCGATAGCTATATTAGCTTTGTGCAAAGTTTCAGTGCAATATCTTAAAAATTGCACAAGTTAGAGCGTTTACGCTATTTTCCAAAAAATTTAAATTTTCATAACATTTTATGTACTTGAAGTTCTGAACGTTCGGATGAATGAAAAATCAGAAGTATTTATTTAACGAAAAATTAGAAGAGCTTGGAAGTATTTGTTAAATACTCATTTAAAAAATTCGAAGATATTTTAAGAACTATTATCAAAGTATTAACAAAGTTTCAAAATTGTTCTGTGAATGAATAGATTTGTCGATGATTCGTTCATCGTCGTTCATTTGAACGTTCGGAACTTCAAGTTCATAAAATAAAGTTCAAGTTCATATTGCAAAGTTTCAGTGGAATATCTTAAAAATTGCGCAAGTTTCGAAAAATTCAAAATGTGATCAAAATTTAACCTTTCGATCGATTTTTGTCAAATTCAATACCAAACAACCTTAGTAGCTATACTAATTCTGTACAAAGTTTGAGTGCAATATCTTGAAAATTGCAGAATTTAGAGCGTTTACGCCTATTGTTGCAAAAACGAAAAAAGTCGATAAAATCTGAGAACCCGTTAGAATTGGAACAAAAATTGTTCATAACAAAGGGCAATTCGTGCTGAATAAGTATGTCAAATTTCAGCTCGATATCATTTATTTGAATACATTGGCATGAAAATCTCGAAAAAAATTGTTTCACGAAAACAAAGTTTCCTTCACGAGGAAGCAAAAAAATAATTTCAATTGAAAACTTGTACTTTGGTTCCTCAAAAATTTTACGAATATGCAAATCCTCTATGATCAAGAAGCTTTTTTAATATTGATTTACACACGATAATTTCGCATTTGCAAAAAACTAAGTCTCACGAGGAATCGATGTGCAATTTTCCAATCAGAAAGTGGGGTGAAAATGAAAAGTGCTGGTACTTTCAATCTTTTGCCACTTTTTGTTGCTACTTGAAAATATTTTCCGTAAAAGATTCAAAAATTCTCAACTCAACAACGATCCGTTGAATCAGCAAGATTTTTTTTTTTCAAAACTCACAGAAATGACAACGGTTTTTATTTTTTCCTCAGCATTGGTCGTGTCCTCCGTGTCGTGGTTTGTGCAACTGCAGTATATGCCGAACTAAAAATGGTCAACGACCGACTGGAATATTGGCGCCGGTAGCGCAAGAGGAGGGTTTCGAGTCGGTGATGGATTATTTAAAAGCAACGAGCGGCGACGAAGCAGAGGAAGAGGAGGAACCATAGACATCACGAAATAGATCTAGAAAACACAGCAAGTTGGAGTCGACAGTATTTTTCTTACAAAATGAACAAAAAAAAATGAATGCATTCTCTTATGCCAATTATCATTGTATAGCGTAAGATTATTTAAGTTATTTTTTACAATTTACACGCGATTTTTTATTCTGTGACACATTGACGGGTCCGTTTTTACCAAAATGCCTGTTTACATGGCTTACTTTTATATAATTCTTCAATTAATTTCTACAGTGTTTATACAGTCACGAACTGCTGGATAACGTTTTAAAAATTGGCAGTGTTTATTAAAAACGATTTTTTTCTAACATTCACATGTTCTCAAGGAGTAATTCTATTATTTGGTAAAGACCTGAGGCCACCATTTTAGTTGAGTATACGTTCAAATCCGGCACGTGAATGAACAACGTTCGTTTATTATCCTGACAAAGTGATTGATAATACGTGTATTCACACAGATAACGACCGGCATCCTCGGAGACACCAACTTTACAACTGTCTTCGCCCTTATTTTTGTCATTCATCTTGCGACACAATTCTTTCACGTCTATCGCAGTCTCAAGAACCGGAGATTCCTCGCATTCTTCACTCGGACACTTGTCGATTATGTCACGACGTATGTAACCGGTGGCGTGAGCTCTCTGTTCGATTGTAAGACAATTCGCTCTGTGGAAAACACCAACGTGCAGAACAATCTGAAAAAAAATTGGAAATATCGTGCAAATTGAAAATTTGGACATCCCTAGCGGGTCGGACAACCGCGGTTGTTACGGTGAAATAACCATTTTTAGGAACCAGTTGTTTTTACCCCAAGGAAAACCCCAAAGAGCAACCATAAAACAACTGTAGTTGTCGTGGTTGCGCACCCAGTTATTGTAGTTGCACGCTTGGGTGTCGTAGTTGCGTGCCCAGTTATCGTGGTTGCGCACCTCGTTGATGAGGTTATAGTACCCAAAAAATCCGCCAGGTGGCTTCCTCTCGCACAAGCGAACTTTCCCCCCGACGCTTATAACTTCTCCAGGTTCGTCTACGCTTGATCGGCTTGATGTCTTTATTTTTTAGTATGAATATTTAATACTTTGCGGCAAGACGCAGGATGGTCGAATCCAAAAAGGATTCCCATAAAAAGGGTCGTTTTTCTTTTACCTTCTCTTAAAGAAAATACAATTTTTTAATCACCGGTTACTGAGGTTGCTCAAAACGCCGCTGCAACCGCACTGAGTCAGTGAGGTTACCTATGGTTATTTTGACTGATCAAACAACCCGAGCAACCATTGAGATTTTTTTAATCTTTGGTTACCGGGGTTATGAAACCTGGTTTTCCTAAGGGTAAAAACAACCGACGGTTATTTTTCGGTTGCTCCCTTCGGTTTCGAACACGCTAGGGATGGCTTCGAGGAGCCTCCTTCACAAGCAGAGCTGGGTAGCATCAACTTCATTTTCAATCAAATTACGTATTTAATTACATATCATTTTGAGCCATGTAACTGAATTGGATTCAATTGCTAATTATTTGGGGCATCGATTACCGATTGCATTTTAATTATATATAATTCTAAAGCATATCGCGTACAATTACTTGTAATTGATGCTAGAAGTAATGCTATTACTTATAATTGATGCTGGAAGTAATGCTATTACTTATAATTGATGCTAGAAGTAATGCGATTACTTATAATTGATGCTAGAAGTAATGCTATTACTCATAATTGATGCTAGAAGTAATGCGATTACTTATAATTGATGCTAGAAGTAATGCTATTACTTATAATTGATGCTAGAAGTAATGCGATTACTTATAATTGATGCTCAAGATAATTCAATTACCTATAATCGATTCTCGAAAAACTTGATGTATATAAAAATAGAGAAGCGCTTCAAACATTTCAATGCTACGCTCTGAAGATGATTTACTATGACACGTTCGAAATTTACAACTAATTTAATTCAGCAAGATAATTTGTCAATTATTTTTTCAATTACTTCGCTAAATTACTTAAGCTTTTATGATTTTTGAACTATTTCTAAAACAAAGACCATCTCTTTGGCACCTCATACATGAAGGTAGAAGCCTGAGATACGGGTTTCGGTTTGGGTCATTCCATGTCAAATCGACCAATAGTTGGAATCGATGCTATTTAATTTCGATGAAATTTGCTCAGGAGTTTTCTTTGGTCATAAAACGAAGTTTTAGCAAAGGAAAAAAATTTTAAAAATTTGGTTCGAAAGTTTTGCAAAATTCAAACTCTCACAATTTTTTCAATTGTTCAAGTTTATTTTTTAAATATCTCGAAAACTATTACAGTTACGAAATAATCGTTCTGGGTTCGTCTCAAAGCGTATACTTGGGGCTACGAGAAAAAAAAATAATCTGAACATATTTTTGAAAAATGATGAATTTGGAGAATTTTGAATTTTTTAAAATCGTGAAAATCCACGATCAACATTAAATTTTTGGTTCAATCTTTAAAATATAATACTTTGTACTAATCTTGAATGATCCTGAAATTTTGAAAATTGCGTTTTTTTTTCAAAAGTATGAATTTTTGTAAACAATTTTTTTTTTTTACTTTTAAGTTAAGTAAAGTTAAACGATCATGTAATTTTGTAATTATTACTGCTAAAAATTACAAAATTACATGATTGCTCAACTTTACTTAACTCCGAGGTGAACAAACAATTTTTTTTAACAAAATTCAAAAATTCATATTTTTGAAAAAAAAAACGTAATTCTGAAAATTTCAGGATCTTTTAAGATCAGTACAAAGTATTATAAAAAAAAATGGAACCAAAAATTTACTGTCTATCGCAGATTTTGACGATTTTTAAACATTCAAAATTCTCCAAGTTCATAATTTTTCAAATTTTTTTTCGGAACATTTTTTTTCGTAGCCCCAAGACGAACCCAGAAAGATTTTTTCATAACTATAATAGTTGTCGAGATATTTAAAAAATAAACTTGAAAAATTGAAACAATGGTGAAATTTTGAGTTTTGTTTTTGAATTTGAATTTGAAGTTTCCAAAAATAATTTTTCATTTTTTTCCTTTGGTAGAACTTCGTTTTGTGATAAAAGAAAACTTCTGACCAAACTTCATCGTAATTGAAAGGGGTCGATACCAAATATTGATCGATTTGACATGGAATGACCCATATATATACAATTCTATATAATCAGCTGTATGTTCTATATATTTAGCTTGCCTGTGGCTTGTGCTCTTTCCACAGTTGAGACACTCGATTCAAAGCGTGTTCATAAACAACTGGGATGCAATCGATGACCAAATTGACTTTATAACGGTCGTGCAGATCGCTTCTCATTTCGTACAGTTCCTTGACGGCTTCCCAGCTGGCGTTGACTGCGTGATCTCCAAAAGGACCGAAACCCGTTACCAACACAGTTTTTTCCGAATTCATGATGCTCGTTTTTTCGATTTCTAGAGGGGCAAGATACGCTTGAATTGGGAACTGAACTGGAACTGCCGAGGGACACGTGGTCACTTGTGGCGAATTCTGATCAGGTTTGCGAATTCGCCGCGTAGGGCAGCATTACCCTGTTCCCGATAATGCGCGGGAAATTTCGAAAAAATATTCAGCAACAATACAAGGGAGAGCAGTGGCCAAGTGGCTAGAGCGCGGGTCTCGTAATCCGCGGGACCCGGGTTCGAACCCCGGCGACACCGCTGAAAAATATTCCAATTTTTCAAGTGTTTATCAGCTGCAATCCCGGTGGGTTGGGACCCCACCTTAAAATAATGGAATCCCAAAGACCTCATTGCGATGAGTGGGCGGTTAATTGTACGGTTTCGGTGAGGCCTGCCGACGCGGTTCTTATCGCTCGGATGGTGGTTCACCTAACTGTGCAAGCGACTGGCTCACTGGATCGCAATGGAGGAGGTAACTACCTAACCGACCGACGATAGTCGTGCTAGAGCGTGCTCGCATTGCTACCGACGGGCGCTTAGGTAGAGTTTACCGTCTGTATCAGTGAAGGTTTTTCTGCAGTTTTCCCTTCACTCTTGGCAGAATTGCGATACAGAATGGAAAAGGTGCAGGGTGCGGGCTGCAGCCCCGGCCTTACTAGGAAAGGGGGGGGGGGGATTAGTATAAAGCAATGCTGTACACTGGTAATAAACAAATTCAATTAAATTATTCAGCAACAATACTATGGGAGGCACGCTCTTCTGTCACGCAATTCGGGATCTGAGGAAATTACGAATTGAACGCAACATCCGTTTGGAATACACAAAGATGATAACATTGATAACGTATCGCTGAGAGTAAATATAGAACTTTGTTTCATGCGCAATCAGAATCATTTTTTTCATACTCATGACTGAATTAATCGTTATCGTTGTGTCTGATATTAGCTTCTAGCAATTCCGTCGGGCAAACGTTTTATTAATTTGAGATTTAATCAGAATTAATGTTGGATGTGATTCCACGTCAAACCAGCAGGTCAAAAAAATCGATGTCTCCGATCATACTCTCGACATTTTCCTGGGTTCTCTATGAGCCCAAAATAAAATTATTTGTACGAGTTATGATTTTTTGAAAATTGCGTACCTTTAACGACTCAAAAGACAACTTTTTTGCTTTTGTGTATAAACTCCACCGGATTTTGGAATTTGAGAATTTCACTTCGAGAAATCGAAACTGTATTCAATACCCTTCAAAATGAGCACAAAGTAACCTCATTTGGTGCATTTATGACGCCACAATCGTAAAACTACGTTTTTTCGGAAATCAAGAATAACTGAAAAACCTCATTTTTTAAAAATCTGAAAAAATCATATTAAATTTTGACGACAAAAAATCTATATTCCTGTGGAGTTTGAACTAGTTCTGACCAATAGATTGCGAATTATCGATCAATTTCATCTTTCAGAAATCAGTTTCAGCTATTTTGGAACATTCAAGTTTTGACTTCAGGTTTTTTGAGAATTTCGTCAATAAAATCGATAGCCATTGTTTCAAAAAATTATAAAACAATTTATATACAATTCTTTGAGATCTATCTCCATCAAATGATGATGATATTTACGAATAATTTCTTTTTCTGCAACTTTAGGTCCAAAATTGCGATTGTTTGAATTGTAAAAAATTATAAAACAATTTATTTACAATTCTTTGAGATCCATCTCCATGAAATAATGATAATATTTACGAATAATGGATGGACATGGATCTCAAAGAATTGTAAATGAATTGTTTTATAATTTTTTGAAACAATGACTATCGATTTTATTGACGAAATTCTCATAAAACCTAAAGTCAAAACCCAAATGTCCCAAAATAGCTGAAACTGATTTCTAAAAGATAAACTTGATCAATAATTCAAAATTTATTGGTCAGAACTAGAACTAGATTTAATATGATTTTTTCAGATTTTGAAAAAATGAGGTTTTTCAGTTATTTTTTATTTTCGAAAAAACGTAGTTTTACGATTGTAGCGTCATAAATGCACCAAATGAGGTTAATTTTTGCTCATTTTGAAGGGTTTTGAATACAGTTTCGATTTCTCGAAGTGAAATTCTCGAATTCCAAAATCCCGGGGAGTTATACACAAAAGCAAAAAAGTTGCCTTTCGAGTCGTTAAAAGTACACAATTTTCAAAAAATCATAACTCGTGCAAATAATTTTATTTTGGGCTAGCGATTTAACAGCAATGTTTTCTCATGATAGAGGACACAGGAAAATATCGAGAGTATGATCGGAAACATTGATTTTTTTTACCTGCTGGTTTGACGTAGAATCACTCATATGTAAGACGATTTGTGCCTTTGAATTTAGAGAACTACATTTTATTTATATATTTGTTCGGATTGAACTGGTTGAAAGTATTTGGACTAGAAAGATTGTGCAAAAAGTCGTCTCGATGCAGCATTTTTCTTTTCAAAATGAAGAAGAAAATCGTGAAAGTTAGAAATTTCCACACAGGTTTTCAATTTTTTTCGGTGCGATTTTATGATGTTTAATTATGGGTTCTCCATGAAGGAAGCTTGACATATGACGACATCGTGGAAACGATGAGCAAAATTTATATTTTGCTCAATTGTTCATCACTTTTCGGAAATCTCAAAATCAACTTCCAACTCTGCGAATGCTTCTTTCTAAATTCAATACCAACTGTTATGTTATATAGTACATTTGTGTGAAAAATTGAGCTCGATAGCCGCTAGATCACAAGAGTTGAGGCACTTGTTACAAGTATTTTGAAAAATGTCAACATTTGTTTGGAGCTCAACGCCTTTTGTCACTCACAGTATTCGTGTCAATAAAATTTGAATCGATGGTAGTAAAATTACAAAAGTTAACACGTTCACAAGTATTTTTTTCAACATTTTTTTAGAATCGTATCCTTTGAGTGATTTTTTTCAAATTTGATCCCAACTCTTCTTACGACCAAGCGTATATGTTCATTAGGGCGATTTTTTTTTTTGTTCTTTGAAATTTCTCTCACTCCCCACCCGAAATTTTGTTGCATATGTATGAAAGAAAATGCCCTGAAAGTTTCAGCCCTTAATATTAATATTAAGTACTTTCCCTTCGGGTGATAAGTTTTTCCATTTAAAATACACGTAAACCAAAAACTTTTTTCTTCAAAATTTTACCACTCCGCGGTTTTTTATGCTATGGCATTGATTTTGGTCGCAATTTACGCAGAATTGAACGATCTTTGAAAGTGTCCTCAACAGCGTAAGTGTAACTTACACTGGTGAGACGGTACGGGTCACTAAAATTGATTTTTACACAAAATTCTCATTTTTTTACTGTTATCTCCGAAATGATTAATTTTACCGAAAAAAATGTAAAGAAAAAATGTTCTGGAAATTTGATTTCCTACAAAAAAGGTACTTTAGACCTAATTGCTAAAATTGATATTTTTTGAGATATTGAACCTTAACTTATTTGTGATATGAAAATTTTTATGGATTATCGAATCAAAAGTTTCAAATTGTTGATATTCCATATCATATCACCACTGGTAATATGATATGTGATATGATGATATGATATGGAATATCAACAATTAAAAACTTTTGGTTCGATGAACTATACAAATTTTATACCATAAATAAGAAAAGTTTCAATATCTCAAGAAATATTAATTTTAGCAGTTAGATCTAGGGGACCTCTTTTGTAGGAAATTATATTTCCAACAAAATTTCCCGTTATGATTTTTCGGTCATGTTAATCATTCCGGAGATAACAGCAAAAAATCGAGAATTTTGGGTAAAAATAAACTTTAAGGACCCGTACCATCTCACCAGTGTAAATTACACTTAGGTTGCTTAGGATACTTTTAAAGATCGTTCAATTCTACGTAATATGCGACCAAAATCAATGTGATAGCATAAAAAATCGCGGGGTAGTAAAATTTTGACGAAAAAAGTTTTTCAATTACGTGTATTTTAGATGGAAAAACTTTTCACGCGAAGGGAAAGTACTTAAGGTTGTTCAGAAGCAAATCACGTTTAATGAGAAAATTCTAAAAATTTGGTATGTTTTTCAATTAAGTATTTAAGAGGTCGTGTAAAAATTTCACGACGAATTGGAAGCTCGTTATCGAATAATTAAGATTAACAAATTAAAAAAAATTAAATGTAGTCTTATGGAAACTGATATAACTTTGCGATAAGTTTTTTTTTGACCTCTCAATTTTTTAATATCCACAATATACTGGAAGCAACGCAAAGAAAACGAAGTTTATTGATAAATTATTTTTTATTTGTTTAAAAAATTGTTTTTAACAAAACGTTAATTTCTTAATAACGAGCTTCCTAATCATCGTGAAATTTGTACACGACCTCTTGAATATCTCATGCAAAAACATACCAAATTTTCACTAAATACCGACATTTCTCGTGCGAGTGCGACCCTCTTCTTAAGAGAAGGCTAAATACCGACACTAACACCTCGAAATTGCCATCCAAACTTGCTCTTATACAAATGGATGGAATTGAATAAAATTTTAACAACATCATCAGAACAATGGCAGAAATGGAGCCTCACTAAAATTTTTTCGAAAAACAAAAAGAAATTTACAGATTCATTAACCACCAAGAAACTGTAATTGAAAAACTTAAATTATTAAACTTTTACTGCATTTCGGGTAAAACCAAGAGTGAGGCTCCATGAAGAACGCCACGATACAAATATCCAGATGTTTTCGACATTATTTTATCAAAATGACACGCCGTAAGTTTGGATGGCGCATCAAGAGATAAATAACGATAAATTGTAGTTTTATTGAAAAACGAAATGGCGAAATGTAGTTCGATAAATTGTAGTTTTATTGAAAAACGAAATGGCGAAATGTAGTTCACAAACGTGCGAGTGAGGGCAGCACCATGGATTCTGACGAGTAACCTATAATATTTAGGGGGCTCGAATGAGCTCGTTGGCATTAGCTGTAACGCATTTCAGCCTCTCAATTGACAATTAATTGTTAATTAATTTATCCCCCTCTTAATTGTCAAAATGTAATTAATTTTCATCCACGGTTGTTGGAGAAAGACTGGACGACGATGATACGTCGATAATGTAGGGATTGAATAAAAATGGTATTTAGCCTCCTCTTAAGGAGGTTGAAGTAATGATGATAGAATTCTGAAAATTTGGTATGTTCTTACATGAAGTATTCAGGAGGTCGTGTAAAAATTTCACTACGATTGAGAAGCTATTTATTAAACAATTAACATTCAAAGGTTTCATAGCTTCTAAACAACCTTAATATTAATATTAAGGGCTGTAACTTTCAGGGAATTTTCTTTCAGACATATACAACGTAATTTCGGGTGGAGAGAGCAAGAAATAAAAAAAGGAAAAAAAAATTGCTCTAATCTTCATACAAAAATTATGCTAGATATGCTAGATATGCTAGATAATGCTTCTAAATTGAAAATTGTTTCGAAATTTCGACCAAATTCATCATGATTTTTGAAAAATATTGTACTAATCATTTTCATACGTTTAAAGATCTCTGAATTTGCAAGAGCTGGAACTGACCAAATTATTTTGAAAATTTTTAAGTTTTTCGAAAACAAACAACTATACATGATCCACGCATTATTGACTCTTTTCAAAATTACAATCGTACCATTCCCATAGTTATAAATATTTTTTAATTCCTATTTTGGGACTGAAATTTTTCAACCAATCCCAGATCCAACAATTTTTTTTTCTGCGATAGTACTGTTGTTTGTTCTTCAGATTATTAAAAATTAGACATAAATTAATTCTTTCCATTCAAATGGATCGGCAGTTTCGTAGAGTAGAATGAGTTCTTGAACTTTTTTTGAGTCACACTTTATTATAAATTTCTTCAATTAAATCGTTTTAGAACAGTCGTTAAATTCAATTCCACAGAACGCACTTTTTTCGTGGATTCATCAATGCTTCTGCGGGACAACTGAAAGCGTCGGAGAATTCTTTCATGTTTGAAAAAGTGCTGATTATTCTTGGGTAAGCTGGGCTATAACCATCTGCCCATTCCGGCCAATGCGACGGTTTTCGGTAGTCGCACAATACCTGCTCCCAACAGAAAATTTAAATTTCATCAGACATTTTTTTTCTAATGATTTAATAATTAAATTATTTAATTATTATTTCTAATGATTACATTTTTCTCTAATAAAACAATTTTTTTTTAATTCAAAGAAGACTTACGTTGGCGGAGCTGTAGAAAAATAATTGTTCGTCCGTAAAATTCTTCAACGACGCAATCATCATGTTGATTTTGGAATGATTTTTAAAAATTTTGTACGCCCTTAGAGCAGCTTTTAATCCGCTAATTTCCGCTATGAAACCGTCGACATCGTTTACACCACCCACCTTGACATTGGTCAATTATATGAGGCATTCCACGTCAAGTCGGCCACCCCATTTTTTAAAATCTCAAAAAATCGCATACAAATTTTAATAAAGTAGTTCCAACTTTTAAGAAAATTCGTATTTTTTTCAGATTTTTATATTACATATTGTAGCCGGAAAAAAATACAAACAAATTTCTTGTTCCATTTCCCACCTCGAAAATTATTCATCGTACGAAAAAAAAGGACAACATGAGATTTAGGATTTTCAACGTACGTTTCGCTGAAATTTTTACGAACTCCTCCAAAAGCTCTATATGCCATTTTCGGAGCAAATAATGTTTTGATTTTTTTTCTCAGAATTGACATCATCGATTTGTCTGTAGTTTTAACAGTTTTTTACTTGATATATTTACAGACTATAAAAAAATTGGCTCAGTGGAGAATTTATTCCTTCCCTTGCATTTTTCATCCCAAATGAATACACAAATTTCTATGTGCATTAACCGGGTTGAGACTATCTATAGATATTTCCTAAAGCTCGCATTTTTATTCATTTTTTGTACTTTTTCGATTTTTTTAAACTTTTTTCATTTTAATTTTTTTTAAATATCTTTTTGTACATTTTAATAAACTTTATCTTTGAACCCATGTACACCGATAAAATCTATTCAAATTAAAGTCAAAGGCTACTCACGTCTCTCGATTGCAAAAAAGAATTAATTTACCCTCTTTGGATACAACGACGTTTCTATGGCGAATGAGTAGGGGGAAGTCCCCCAGTATCGGACACTTAAGGTTATTCATTAATAAAACTATTATATATATAAGAACTTCGATTTTTTATATTCTTTTCACAAACTTTGGAGTATTCTTTGGTGTGTTAATGATAGTACAGATTTTTAAAAAACGTAAAACTAAGAAAAATATATTTTTGAATTTAATGGTTAAAATGGTCGAGTCAGAAAAGTGGCACCTAGTACCGGACACTATGAATATTATTTGAAAAAATGGATAAAAAATGGTTAAATCTTGCAATGATCGCAAATATATTCATCGGAACACTCCGGAATATCTGCGCACGACTTATGAGCCCATTGCTTACAATTGCCGCACTGGATCCAGTCATTATTGTCATCGAGGCTTTTTTCATATTTTCCTCGGGCCATTTTCCTTTCGTCATTATTCTTAACTGATTTGTCATAGTGAAATGACACCACAACAAAAACAACATTTTTTACATAAATATTCCAATAACGAAAAAAACAATGGCGTCCGGTATTGGAGAAAAATCGAGTGTCCGGTACCAGGGACTCAACATGCAAGATTAATTAAATAACAAAATGCGTTGCCATTTCACAAATATTTTGAAATTTAAACTTCATTATTTGAAAGAATACTTACCAAAAAGCATCCCAAGCTAAAAAACGGAGCCGCAAATACCTTATTTTTGAAACAATGAATGTGTGAAAATGACGACTGACACGAAATATTAATCGGCTCCAACGAAAATCAACTCTCGACAACGTGCGCATGCGCACTGCGGCTAGCTCCCTAGCGCCACCGTTACCACTGTGACCACTGTTCGAACTACGCACGAGAACTATTGTCGTTGCTCTCCAGTTTGGCTTATATCAACAGTGTCCGGTACTTGGTGCCGTCCGGCGTTAGGGGACTTCCCCCTACTTTTTTATTTCGATTTGGGCATGATTTTTGGGAATGAAGCAATGATACTGCTTTGTTCCTGGGATCGTCTTCGCAGTATCAAAACGAGATCATTTTATTATTTTTCCCTGTCTACGATTAATAATGATAAAATATCAATATCTACACTATTTCGTTAAATCACTCTATAATGATAGATTGTAACAGTAAAAATGCATTTGAAATAATGGATTCTCCACTACGCCAATTTTTTTATAGTCTGTAAATGTATCAAGTAAAAAACTGTTAAAACTGCAGACGAATCAAAGATGTCAATTTTGCGGAAAAAAATATCAAAACATTATTTGCTCCGAAAATGGCATATAGCTTTCGAAAGAGTTTCTAAAAAATTTCAGTGAAAAGCACGTTGAAAATCCTAAATTTTATGTTCTACTTTTTTTTCGTACGACGAATAATTTTCGAGTTACAAAATGGGACAAACAAATTTTTTGTATTTTTTTCCGGCTAAAAAATGTAATTTAAAAATCTGAAAAAAAATCACAAATTTTCTTGGTAGTTGGAACTACTTTCTAAAAATTTGTATGCGATTTTTGGCGACTTCAAAAAACGGGGTGGCTGACTTGACGTGGAATGCCTCATAAATCAAATATTTTAAAAAATTGTTAACTCTAAATGCAACTTTGACTTGATAATGCTCACCGTTATCTCATTGTTATTAAAAACATCGTCTGCAAGCACGTTATTTTCGTATTGATCAAAAAAACAACTGGCTCGTTTTTTATGATTCTCTATCGTATTATTCACCCACTCATGTTGTGTCTTAACCCATCTATCGTAAAGAAGACCTGTGAAAAAAAATGGTTTCGATAGTGGTATGCATTTTTTTTTTTTAAGTATTATTTGCAAATATTTACCGGTAGTTCCCAGAGCGAATGAAGTGAGGTGACCCAATATCGCACCAATTCCACCAAAGTTCATTACCCTTAAAGAGGAAAAAAAGAATTTTTAACGCGCAAAGAAATTAATCAAGAGACTTATTTCGTTTGCGAATTATACATTTTTTTTGTGTAAATTTCAAACTCACTCAGGTTTTTCCAAATGAAAGACAGGCAGTTGAAGTACCCCGGCAGGAATAACTAAATTGTGTAAGAAGTCGTTAATCAAGCGAGAATGCAATGATCGATCGTAAAGCAACGAACAATTAAAAAACGATTTAACAAATTGTTATCTTACTCAACGCATTAGATTTCTGTAAATATACTGGTTCGACACTGGTGAGGTCCGATAACCAGCTAAATATTTACAATTAAAAGAATCTCCGTCATTAAAAAAAAATTCCGTCGAAAAATGGTTGATCAATTATGAAACGGCTCAACTCACTCCTCATTATTTTGTGCCGTGGAATTCCGTAATTTCATGTATTCTCTCCTGATATTGAATAATCTCGATGCGATGACGTTCTCGAAATATTTTGAGCCCACTCTGAGCTTTTGTTGTTGCGAATATGAGAAAAAAAAATCGTTTTAATACACAAAAAAAAAAGTACAAAGTTGCGATGTGATTTTGTATTGTGAATAAGAATTATCCAATTGTAAGATACCTTTTTGTAATAGGCATTTATGGTTTTTTCGTCATCGTACCAATCCGGATATGCGATTAATTTCTTATTTTCGTTGATTATTTTTATTGCAATATTTCTCGCTTCTTCTGTCAACCACGTTGCTTCATTTATTTCCATTTTTAAAGCTTCCGTTACTTGAGCCGCCATCTCGAGGACCTTTTTCAAAAAAAATCAATTTTTTTTTTTGGAAAAAGCGAAATATGTCCCCTTTCAAACGCCGCTTGTTGAATTGAAATATCTTCATTTTTTAAAGGGCAATGAAACTTTTTGTGCGAAGCGAAATCGGGGCGAGTGTTTCCAAACCTTTGGACGACAGTGTACATTGATTCTCATTGATTTTTTTTACTTCCGTGATCGATCGTTTAAAATTATTTGAAAATTATCGATAGTAGGAAAATTTCATATATAAAGCTGCTGGACAGTCTCAGAGTGTGAGAATGAGGGTTGCGAAATTTTTAATGAAAAAGTAATGCATTAACCATTACTTTTTTCAGTAACCATTAAATTTTAAGAGGAGGCTAAATACCATTTTTATTCAATCCCTACATTATCGACGTATCATCGTCGTCCAGTCTTTCTCCGACAACCGTGGATGGAAATTAATTACATTTTGACAATTAAGAGGGGGATAAATTAATTAACAATTAATTGTCAATTGAGAGGCTAAAATGCGTTACAGCTAATGCCAACGAACTCATTCGAGCCCCCTAAATATTATAGGTTACTCGTCAGAATCCATGGTGCTGCCCTCACTCGCACGTCTGTGAACTACATTTCGCCATTTCGTTTTTCAATAAAACTACAATTTATCGATATTTATCTCTCGATGCGCCATCCAAACTTACGGCGTGTCATTTTGATAAAATAATGTCGAAAACGTCTCGATATTTGTATCGTGGCGTTCTTCATGGAGCCTCACTCTTGGTTTTACCCGAAATGCAGTAAAAGTTTAATAATTTAAGTTTTTCAATTACAGTTTCTTGGTGGTGAATGAATGTGTAAATTTTTTTTTTGTTTTTTGGAAAAATTTTAGTGAGGCTCCATTCCTGCCATTTTTCTGATGATGTTGTTAAAATTTTATTCAATTCCATCCATTTGTATAAGAGCAAGTTTGGATGGCAATTTCGAGGTGTTAGTGTCGGTATTTAGTCACCTCTTAATGGTTAATGGAAATTATTTTTGTTAACCATTAAATTTTAATGGTTCATGAAAATTTAATGGTTAATGGAAATTATTTTCATTAACCATTCAAATTTAATGGTTAATGAAAATGCAAATGCATTTAAAAAAGTAATGCATTATTTGCCTCACCAGGGTTGCGAAAATTTTAATGAAAAAGTAATGCATTAACCATTACTTTTTTAATGGCTAATGAAAATAATTTCCATTAACCATTAAATATTAATGGTTAATGAAAATGCAAATGCATTAAAAAAAGTAATGCATTATTTGAAACCCTGATGAGAATATAAATTCCGGATGAAATAATAAAAAAAATTGCCCTTCACCGTGACCACATCATAATTCTGCCTTGACTTAAGGATGTTGAGTCCCTATGAAATCTTTTAATGTTAATTGTTCAATAAATAGCTTCTTAATCGTCGTGAAATATTTACACGACCTCCTGAATACTTCATGTAAAAACATATTAAATTTTCAGAATTTTATCATCATTACTTCAACCTCCTTAAGGGTTAAAATGAAAAATGATGAGAAAATTCTGAAAATTTGGTATGGTTTTGTATGAATTATTTAAGAGGTCATGTAAAAATTTCACGACGATTAAGAAGCTCTTTATTAAAATATTAACATTTTGTTAAGAACAATTTTTTATACAAATAAGAAAAATATTTATCAATAAAGTTCGTTTCGTTTCCGTTGCTTTCAATATAGTGTAGATATTAAAAAATTGAGAGGTCAAAAAAAAACTTTTCGCAAAGTTATATCAGTTTCCATAAGACTACGTTTAATTTAATTCAATTTGTTAATGTTAATTGTTCGATAACGGGCTTCCTAATCGTCGTGAAATTTTTACACGACCTCTTAAATAAATCATCCAAAAACATACCAAATTTTCAAAATTTTCTCATCATTTGCGATTTGGGACTCAACATCCTTAAATACAAATTGATAGTCCAATCCAAGTTAATTATTTCAATAAAAAACTTATTTCAATCGTATCATTTTCATGTCTAATCATACTTACATAGTCTCGTGATTTCTTATCGATCTTATTTCGTACGTAAATGTATAGTAAAGCCTCTTTCATTTGATGGTTCAAGACGCATTTTTCGGGGCTGAAAATTTTGATTAAGAAATGGTTTTGTAAAACACTATCAGGCGAGCAAAAAAGTAAGCATCGAAAGAGATCCCAAATGGTAGCTTACTAACTATGAAACAAGATTTTGCGAATGTGATTCCAAAAATTCCGTTATTGTTTCACGCATATCGTTGGTCGTGGCTTCTATCAGACTGTCGACCGATTTCCAATGGATATAGTTTACTGCATAATATTATATAATAATAATTATTATTATTTGGGTCATTCCATGTAAAATCAAACAATAGTTGAAATTAACCCTTTTCCATTTCTATGAAATTTGGTCAGAAGTTTTCTTTTATCATAAAACGAAGTTCTACAAAAGGAAAAAAAATTGAATTTTTTTTTTTTCGAAAGTTATGCAAAATTCAAAATTTCACCATTTTTCAATTTTTTAGTTTATTTTTTGAATATCTCGAAAATTACACTAATGAAAAAAGTTAAGGGATCATAAAAATTTTCCAAATTCTTAGTGGTTTTTAACAATGTTGTATCTCAGTGAAAAATAGTCGTATTGAGGTCTAAAAAAAAGCATTTTAAAGCTTCAAGTTTCTAGTTTTCAGATCTTTCAGTAAAAAAAATTGCGAAGCTACAGGTTTCACGCAATCCTGAGAAATACCGAGACAAAAAAATTTGGCAAATTTGTATCACTATTTTTTGGCTGCAATTACTTGGAAAATTTGTTTCTAACCAAACCATTACATTGACCGGATAGCTTGTTTATTTAGCTTCAATTTGCTTTTTTTGAGACTTCGCTGCGACCATTTTTCGCTGAGATATCGGACTTTTAATGAAAAAAGGTCCTTTTGTGTTTAGTCATTGATATCTCAGCAACCAATGATCGCACAGAAACCAGAAGGGGCGTTTCACAAACTTGAATTAATGCTCTACAAGGATTAACGATGGTTTTTTGAAAAAAAAAAAATTTCCATCCTTGCCATGAATTTGAAAAAACTGGAGGAAAAGGGCTATTTATGGTTTTTTTGAAAATCAACGGTCAAATTTAAAATATTGACAAAACGACTAATTCTGAGCGTGACTTTTACAGCTCAATATACTCACAAACTCCCACAAGTTTCAATTTGATCTATCGAACGGTTTTTTTGTTTCAAGCAATCAAATTTTTGAAAAAAATTAAAGAGGGGTTCAAAAAAAAATATTCTGAAAAAAGTTTTGAAAAATGATGAAATTGGAGAATTTTGAATTTTTCAAAATCATGAAAATCCACGATCAACTTTAAATTTTTGGTTTAATTTTTTTTATACCTATATAATACCTAGTACTGATGATACCTTGTACCGATCTTAAAAGATCCTGAAATTTTCAGAATTGTGGTTTTTTTTCAAAAATATGAATTTTTGAAAAAAAATTAAGTTTACCTCCAAGTTAAGTAAAGTTGAGAAATTTTTTTAATTAATGACATAAGAATGTAAAAAGAGAAAAATAATTGAATTTACGTTTTTATACATTTTTATGTTAAGATTACGCTTAAAACGCTTTACCAAATAAATAAAAATAAAAATTCAATTATGTTTCTGTTTTTAAAATTCGTATGTCATTAATTGAAGCTTTTACTACTCAAAATTACAAAATCACATGATTGCTCACCTTTACTTAACTTAGAGGTAAACAAAAAATTTTTTTTTACCAAAATTCAAAAATTCATATTTGTGAAAAAAACACCATTCCGAAAATTTCAGGATCTTTTAAAATCAGTACAAGTTATTATATGCATTAAAAAAAATTGAAACAAAAATTTAATGTTGATTGTGGATTTTGACGGTTTTTAAAAATTCAAAATTCTCCAAATTCATAATTTTTCAAAAAAAAATTCGGAATATTTTTTTCCTCCGTAGCTCCAAGCATACTCTTTAAGACGAACCCAGAATAATTTTTTCGTAACTATAATAGCTTTCAAGATATTTAAAAAATAAACTTAAAAAATTGAAAAAATGGTGTAATTTTGAACTTTGCATGACTTTCGAACAAAATTTTTTTAATTTTTTTCCTTTGGTAGACCTTTGTTTTACGATAATTATATTATTATTATTTATATTATTATATTTATATTATTATTTTTATTCATTTATATTATTATTATTATTATTATTCAATAAAAAAAGGTTTATTGTTATACCAATCATTCGAATAGGATGATTGATCCATTTCGCAAGATGCATAAGATAATCAGCCAATATTTCGAAATAATTTCCCGGGTTCAAAACGATCCGGTCGTCCGACGCAATCTTTGCGCCGATTTTCTTTAATCTATCTCTGATCAAATTCAACCAGTTGATCTAGGAAAATTCAGTAATAAGAATCCCAATAATAGCATCTCAAATATGACTATTTTGCTCATTTGTACACCCAGAAAAAAGATCTAGTCGTAGGTACTATAATCGTTTATTTGATTATTTTTTAGTCACTTTAAAGAAAATTTTCTTTCCATCCAATTTTGGGCGATATTTACTTCCACTATATTTATTTATTTGAATTCCCTGTCATCGAGAAACAGGCGTTGAAGAAAAATTCTATTCGTTGTTACTAAATATCTATTCACGCGTAATCTCATCCGATCATATCTGCAGATTTGTCAGTACCGCAAAAATCCGCCAGGCGGCTACCTCTCGCACAAGTGAACCTGCCTCTCGACGCCTATATCCTTTCTAAGCTCGTCTATGTTTGATACAGTGTTGCCAGTGTAAGTACAATTTTACTAGATCTAGTATTTTTGTCTACTATCTAGTACGCTAGTACGACGATGGCAAATCTAGTACGTTTTTTAAATTTCTGCCGTACTGAAAGTTTTCGACTCTGAAAGTAACTTACGGTCTCGGGAATTCAGTTCGGAATGAGACTTCGCAGGTTAGTAGTATAGGCAACCTGCATGAAATACAGAAAAATTTAAGCATGTGTTGACTGTGAACATGCGCAAGTTTTTTCAGGACATTTTACTTGCACGTACACAGCAATACATGGTCAAATATTGCGAATGTGTGCTCATGCAGGTTGCCCATACCTCAAGGGTGTCCACCCAGAAGAGTTCTAAAGCGCACTAGCCAAAATATTCCGAGTAAAAGAGTACTAAAGTTTCAAGCGAAGCTCGATTTTTACTTGCAGCCCAGCCATATCTTACCTACGCATAATTTTGCACACATTGGCTCAAATATCTCCAAACATTTTTTTAATGAAAACAAAGATTCTTTTATGAAGCTAGGTTATCGCCGCAGTATTTCCGGTTTTGCGTTTATTTTCATAGAGTCATGTAATTTATCCCCGATATTCTAAGAATGCATGCAGGAATCTTCTATATTTACGGTCGGTAATTAGCTTAGACACTTGTTAGTACGAAACACCTCCAATCTAGTACTTTTTGTAAGCCTGGGCAGTACGAAATAAAATTTCACACTGGCAACACTGGTTTGATATCCTTATTTTTCAGTATGGATATTTAATACATTAAACATTGCGGCAAAACGCAAGATGGTCGAATCCCCGAAAACGATTCCCATAAAAAACGGTCTTTTTTCTTTTCCCTTCTGTTAAAGAAAAGACGAAGTTTACGAAATTGTAGACTTCATATGTGTAGCTTTACATTCAAAGATTGAAATGTTTAAAAATATATATTGTGTAAATATTGAAAAAAAAAATTATTTCATTTAAATACATATTTGTTCAGTTTGAAATAATATTTATTAATATTTATTAAAAATGTATTAGATCGCAATATATTTTCCTAGTAGGTCATTCAAAGAAAAAAATTTCGTTGACATGAATAGAGTTGTATTAGGCCGGTCTACGACTAAAAAAATTTATTTGGCTTGACTAGGATTTAGTTAAATGTACTAGATCTTTTTTCTGGGTGTATTTAACGAAAAAAATATAATCAAATTTACCGAATAATCCGACGCTCTGACCCTGACAATCCTGTCCCAAGTGTTCTGCAATTCCTTGATCGTTGTATATCGATAATCTGCGTTCAATTTTGCATTTTCCCAAAGCTTTATCAATGGCAAATCATTGATGAAATTTTATAAAAATTAATCAAGTTCGTAATGGCGTAAAAGAGAAAACTCACTGTCTCAATTTGACGCTCCAAAAAAATCGTGTTATCCAAGTCCCGATCAATCGTTGCACTATCGACTTTCGCACCACGAAATTTAACGAAAGATTGTGCAACTTTCGTAATGTAAATTCTGTACGCAGAGTGATTAAGCGATCGTTGTTGTCCACGTGCATCTTTGAAATGATAGTGCATGTTGAAATGTGGCAGCACTAACTGCAAAACAAAGAAGATCGATGATTTTTCAAAAAACCGGTCAAGTTTTTCATACCCTAAAAAACGATTTTAAGTAATGCTGACTCTTGATTCTTTTCAGACTTTTATGAGCCACACTGAGAAAATTTTTTTGTTGAAAATGCAAAAATTTGTTTGACTCAACCAAATATTTGTTTCCGGACGTTCAACGAGATCATTTTGGTAATTAAAAAAAGATACAGTGGAAGTTTTAGTTAAATCGGTTAAATCGTTGCTTGAATGGGTAAAGTTTCAGTTCAATCAAATAAATATCTTTGTACCAAATAAATGGTGTGATTGAGAATACGAATTGTTTTTTTGTTACAGCTAATATTAATTAGTTAAAATATACTAGAAACCAACGAAATATTTCTGTACAGCAACTCAGTAACGTGTAAATTGGACTAAACTGTATCTGGAAATTGACCAAATAATTTCGTTCACCTCATAGCTAATGGTTAACCAAATCCATTTGTTGAATTAATTACAGTTTCATTACTTCAAACAAATTAATATTGAATCAACTAAATATTTTTCAACTAAATGGATTTAGTTGTTTTAACTGAACTTTTTTCTCAGTGCATGGTCCTCGAGATGGGTGGGGTACGAAAATTCGACGGACAAATATTTCGAAGGTCCGAAAGTTCGAATTTCACGATTACGAACGTTCGAATAGCGAAGGGCCGAAAGTTCGAACGCCAGAAAAGCGAAAGGCGAGAGAGCCGCTCACGCGGGCCCCATGCGTAAGAGAGAGCGATGCGCCTCCTCTCTCTCTCTTACGCATGGGGCCCGCGTGAGCGGCTCTCTCGCCTTTCGCTTTTCTGGCGTTCGAACTTTCGGCCCTTCGCTATTCGAACGTTCGTAATCGTGAAATTCGAACTTTTGGATCTTCGAAATATTTGTCCGTCGAATTTTCGTACCCCACCCCAGACTGGTACTTCAATAAGCTTTTATTTGAAACACAACACGATGAGCTTGATGAAATAAAAATGTTTGTCTGAATGTGGTCCGAATGAACTTAAGATCGAACTTAAGTTCCATTTTGAGATGAATGTTAAGGTTGAACTAAAGTTTTAATTTAAATTTTAACTTTAAAGCTTTGACTTAAACATCATTATAACGATACTTAAGTTCAAACTTGAATGCGAACTTCAGGTCGATCTTAAATTCAGACTTAAACTTGGTTTGAAGTTTGATCTTAGGATCCATCATGGGCTTGAACTTAAGTTCAATCGAACTTCTTTCATCGCCTCCCCCGGCCGTTTTTTGTTTCTGTGCTCACATTAATGCGATTTCTTCCACTTCCCACCCGAAATTTTGTTGTATATGTCTGAAAGAAAATTCTCTGAAAGTTACAGCCCTTAATATTAATATTAAGTACTTTCCCTTCGCGTGATAATTTTTTCCATCTAAAATACACGTAAATGAAACACTTTTTTCGACAAAATTTTACCACTCCGCGGTTTTTTATGCTATCACATTGATTATTGTCGCAATTTACGTAGAATCGTACGATCTTCAAAAGTTTCCCAAACAGCGTAAGTGTAACTTACACTGGTGAGATGGTACGGGTCCCTAAAGTGGATTTTTACCCAAAATTCTCGATTTTTTGCTGTTATCTCCGAAATGATTGGCTTAACCGAAAAATCGTAAAGGGGAATTTTGTTGGATATTTAATTTCCTACAAAAAACATCCTTTAGACCTAACTGCTAAAATTCATATTTCTTGAGATATTGAACCTTAACATATTTATGGTATAAAATTTGTATAATTTATCGAACCAAAAGTTTTTAATTGTTGATATTCCATATCATATCACCATATCACATATCATATCACCAGTGTTAATATGATGTGAAATATCAACAATTTGAAATTTTTTGTTCGATTATCCATAAAAATTTGCATAACACAAATAAGTTAAGGTTCAATATCTAAAGAAATATTAATTATAGCAACTAGATCTAAAGGACCATTTTTGTAGGAAATTAAATTTCCAGAAAAATTTTTCTTTACATTTTTTCGGTAAAGTTAATCATTTCGGAGATAACAGCGAAAAAACGAGAATTCTGGGTAAAAATCAACTTTAATGACCACGTACCATCTCACCAGTGTAAGTTATACTTACGCTGTTGAGGACACTTTCAAAGATCGTTCAATTCTGCGTAAACTGCGACCAAAATCAATGCGATAGCATAGAAAACCGCGGAGTGGTAAAATTTTGAAGAAAAAAGTTTTTGATTTACGTGTATTTTAGATGAAAAAACTTATCACGCGAAGGGAAATTACTTAATATTAATAGTAAGAACTGTAACTTTCAGTAAATTTGCTTTCAGACATATGCAACAAAATTTCGGGTGGGGAGTGAAATAAATAAAAAAAGTGCCAAAAAAATCGTCCTAGCTCACATATTGATATAAAGTTGTGACATTAGTTGTCAAAATAATTGAATTCGATCGAACTTAAGTTCAAGGTCAAAATGGATCTTCAGATCAAACTTTAAACTAAATTTAGCTTTGAACTTAAGACCAATCTGAAGTTCGCACTAAAGTTTGAACTTAAGTATGAACTTATAATGACACTCAAGAGCTTAACTTCGAACTTAAGTTCGATCTTAGCCCGTAATGATCATGATGACTTGCCCAGAACATCATAGTAGTCACACTGGGTCAATTTGACCCGAGTCAACTTTGAGCGATTACCGAAACAAGACGACGCGTTATATTTCCGTATAAAAATTCAGAGAAATAATTTGAACATTGAAAAATATGCTCTCGGCCATGAAACTGTAAATTTTTTATTTTTAAGTACTGCAAAAAATGCCTGAAAAAAATGTCTAGAAAAATACGGTTTTCTACTTAGAAAATTCATAACTTTTTCAATTTACAATATTTTTTCGTAAAAATTTTGCACGATACTTTTGATTTATGGTATTTACATGAAAAAAAATTGTTGATAAAAAAAATGGCTGCTTATCTACCGTAAACTAGACATTTCACTGCACCCCTAGATGGCAGTATGAATCCAGTTTTCGCCGGTTTACTACTTTTAATATTAGATTTTTTTTAAATGTCCGGGTCAATTTGACCCATGGCGATCGTAATGATTACTCAACCCGTAATGGGTTAAGTTTGATCTTAAGTTTGATCCTAAGTTTGATCTTAAGTTTGATCTTAAGTTTGATCCTAAGTTTGATCTTAAGTTTGATCTTAAGTTTGATCTTAAGTTTGATCTTAAGTTTGATCTTAAGTTTGATCTTAAGTTTGATCTTAAGTTTGATCTTAAGTTTGATCTTAAGTTTGATCTTAAGTTTGATCTTAAGTTTGATCTTAAGTTTGATCTTAAGTTTGATCTTAAGTTTGATCTTAAGTTTGATCTTCAGTTTGATCTTAAGTTTGATCTTAAGTTTGATCTTAAGTTTGATCTTAAGTTTGATCTTAAGTTTGATCTTAAGTTTGATCTTAAGTTTGATCTTAAGTTTGATCTTAAGTTTGATCTTAAGTTTGATCTTAAGTTTGATCTTAAGTTTGATCTTAAGTTTGATCTTAAGTTTGATCTTAAGTTTGATCTTAAGTTTGATCTTAAGTTTGATCTTAAGTTTGATCTTAAGTTTGATCTTAAGTTTGATCTTAAGTTTGATCTTAAGTTTGATCTTAAGTTTGATCTTAAGTTTGATCTTAAGTTTGATCTTAAGTTTGATCTTAAGTTTGATCTTAAGTTTGATCTTAAGTTTGATCTCAAGTTTGATCTTAAGTTTGATCTTAAGTTTGATCTTAAGTTAGAACTTATGACTTAAAATTCGGGCCTAACAACCCCAAATCTCTAAAATCGAAACAAAACTCTTTGTACTTATTGAGTCTGTAATAGGCTGCCACTTTTTGCATGAATACAAAAATTTCTCTTCCCTATGTCAAACGGTCTTTGATAAAAATATGTTTTGGTGCGAAACACTAAAATTGTTAAGGGCATTGATTACTAACTTACGTGCAACACGTTGGTGTTAGTATTATGGGGATCTGGTTGAACTTTAAAATCAAAGAGTGCTGAGACACCGGTAGCTTTGGCTAATTTTTCGTGAATCTCTGACCATGTAAAGTTTTCAGGATTCGACTCGTTAGAAGGAACGGTCAATGGCCATTCACCGTTGTCTCTGAGAATCTTCGCTAGAGGTGCCAATCCTCGTTTGTCCATCGTATCTTGGAATTACAAAAAAATTCATTTCGACGTGAGAAACATTTTTTAGTGATTTTTTTAAATTGGATGTTATTACCAATATATAGTATTGTTTTTACCTAAATTCAAGCATGATCGGTAATACTTTTTGGCCTTCCTTACAACCTTGTTATCGTTGTAACTTACAGGAGCTTCTAGTAATTCTGTCAAATAAATCCACGTTTCATAAACTTGACAAATAATTAAAATAAATGTTCGATATATAAGACAGTTTTCCTCATATTTAAGGATCGATATTTGATTTACATATTCGTCGCATCAGATTGGTTAAGGGGCTATACCAGTGTGACACTTTCAAAAAATCGATTTTTTTTTGGCTTATGCGATAGTTTATTTGGGTTATGAACACAACCCAAATAAACCCAATTAACCCAAATATAGTTTATTTAGCAAAAATCGATAGTTGAAACTTTAAACGCCCTTTTCTCGAAACGACATTTTTCAAAATTGCTGTTATCATAACTCAACGAGAAATTGACCGATCGACTTCAAATTGAAACTGAGTATTCTTGAATATATTTACTATACAATGACCAACGATCTTTTTGATTGGTTGAAAATTGTCAATTTGGCATTAAAAAAACGACCATTTTTTTACCTCAAAAAACGACACTTTTTTTCAGAACTACGCCATTTTGTTAATTTTTGATATTTTTCAAAAATCGTAGATCATTGTATAGGAAATACCTTCAACTTTAATAACCTTTTTGAATTTTTTTGTTTCAGCTACTCATTCGGCCGGAATCATGTCAGCAGTTGGGACACTTTTTTTTTTGGCACCTCCGAAGACGGCACATAACTCCGTTATTTTTCAATATTTTTGTAAAAAAAAAAATCTTAAAATATAGCTGAAAATATACCTTATAATGTCCAAAAAACTTCAAAACATTCTATCGAATACTTTCTTTTAAAAAAATTCCCGAAAATCGCCTAATTTTTCATGGGTTACACTGGTTTAGCCCCTTAAGAGGAGGCTAAATACCGACACTAGCACCTCGAAATTGCCATCCAAACTTGCTCTTATACAAATGGATGGAATTGAATAAAATTTTAACAACATCATCAGAACAATGGCAGGAATCGAGCCTCACTAAAATTTTTTCGATACACAAAAAAAAAATTTCCAGATTCATTTACCACCGAGAAACTGTAATTGAAAAACTTAAATTATTAAATTTTTACTGCATTTCGGGTTAAACCAAGAGTGAGGCTCCATGGAGAGCGCCACGAAACAAATATCGAGACGTTTTCGACATTATTTTATCAAAATGACACGCCGTAAGTTTGGATGGCGCATCAAGAGATAAATATCGATAAATTGTAGTTTTATTGAAAAACGAAATGGCGAAATGTAGTTCACAGACGTGCGAGTGAGGGCAGCACCATGGATTCTGACGAGTAACCTATAAAATTTAGGGGTCTCGAATGGGTTCGTTGGCATTAGCTGTAACGCATTTTAGCCTCTCAATTGACAATTAATTGTTAATTAATTTATCCCCCTCTTAATTGTCAAAATGTAATTAATTTTCATCCACGGTTGTCGGACAAAGACTGGACGTCGATGATACGTCGATAATGTAGGGATTCAATAAAAATGGTATTTAGCCTCCTCTTAAAAATAGTTGGAGGATAAATTTTTTGCACAACTTTGGCCCCATTCTATTATAAGAAAAGTACATATCCAACAGGGCATTTTAAACAATTTTTCAAAAATAAAACCTCTTCAAAAGTCATCTAACTAATATATTGTATAATGTATACAATATATTATCAAATATTATCAAATACATAAATATTATCAAATAAACAAACCTTTTAACTGTTTTTCCGTTTTTCTACCAAGGTAAAGAAATTGATTGCTCGAAACCATATTTTTCGAATGATTTGCTATCCATTTACCGCACGCGTGCAAGTAAAAATCATCGCAAGGGTTAATTGTTTTGTCGATACTCGTGAGGATCTCGTTACCTGAATATATTTAGATCCGATTAATCGAATTTATATGTAAACAAACTTTTTTTAGTAATTTTGGTGAAACATTGATCTGCAGATAAAAATATTACTATTAACGTGTAATAATAATTATTATATTGAAAAAAAAAACTTCAAGACTACTTTTTTTTGTTTGTTTTCGACATGCATGGAGAAAAAAAGTGATAATTCATGGACAACACAGCAATTTGTAATTAGCTAATTACAAATTACAAATTACGTTTGTATTTAGTATCAAAATTTTCTCTTACTACAGATTAAAAATGTAATTAGAATCGGTTTTTTCACTGATTACAAATTATAAATGTAATTTGTCACTAATTACAATTTACAAATGTATCTAGATCGAAGTGTTCTCTAATTACAATACATGCATGTAAATTGTTTCTAGTGAAAATGTCGATACTAATGATATTTGTAATTTATAATTAGTACAAATTTCGATACTAATTACATTTGTAGTTTATAATTAGAAAAAAATCGATACTGATTACATTTGGGTCATTCCATGTCAAATTGACCATGAGTTGGAATAGACCCCTCTCATTTTTGATGAAATTTGGTTAGAAGTTTTCGTTATTAACAAGACAAAGTTCTACCAAAGGAAAAAAAATTAAAACATTTTTTTTCGAAAGTTATCCGAAATCTACAATTTCACAATTTTTCAAACCTTTCAAGTTTATTTTTTAAATATCTCGGAAACTAGTTACGAAAAATTGTTCTGAATTCGTCTTGAAGAGTATACTTGGGGCTATGAAAAAAAAAATATTCCGAAAAAAAATATTTGAAAAATGATGAATTTGACTACTACTTTCTACTTTTTTCTCCGTGTAAGCGTTACCTATGTCAACACAATTCTTAGATGTGCACCAAGAAACATCCTTCTCTTCCGGAATGCCTCGAACAAGAGTGATCAAAAGCACGAATGAAGCGAATAATCTGAATAATAAAATAAACATTCAAAAAAAAAAGTATTGATTTTTTATTAAAAATGTTTTATCCTAATTAATTAGATTTGACGAATTTGAAAGTATTCGTTTGAGGGTAACGAGACCCCGTATAAAACCGAATTAAAAATACACACACAAAAATCCTACAAATTAAGTCTTGCACATTTCTTTCGTTCAGAACCACATATTAACTTTTAGAGTTATTTAGAAAGTTGAAAAAAAAAATTACTTACATGGTCACCATGGCTCAAAACAAACCGTCAACTTTACAATACCGGGATTTATGAGAGTCTTAATGTCACTCCAAGTAGAGTCGAATTCAATAAATGGTGATGAAACATGAGAGCTACCGTTTTATATCATTCAATCGAAAGATAAAATACCGAATAATTATCATATTGAATAGCAATGGATTTTTTGAAAAATATTGGAGCGAAATATTCGTCAATATAAGGCTGTGCAAATAACAGAAGTTCGTTACAATAGTATTTTTTCGAGTCTGCTTTTTTCTATTGCATCATACATAGTTGCCACGAACGCATTTGCTTTAGTCTGCATTAAAATAGATAACAACTTACAAATAGAAACCAATAAAATAGTTTTAACAACTTTTCGGTATGTATATAGTAACATACATACCAGGCACCTTTTTCCGTTCTTTTGTTTAAAATTAATTTTTCCAAGAACAATAAAGCGATTATCAATATCCATTTCCGCAAACTACCATAAATAAACAGATCTCAAAAAATGGGTACTATTTATTGAAAAAAATCAAAGAATATCAATAAAAACAAGACGATATTTCAAGTACTTATTCGAATCACCGTGTAATATTTTTTCAGATTTTTTTTCTATTACAAATAAACAACGCACGAGTAGGGGAGGCCGGGGCACGCCAGCCCACTAAAAAATTTAGTAAAAAAATTTTTGTTTTGTTTCTTGTCAAATTATCATCAATTTGATGTATTGGCTCATTTTTAGGCTGATACGCGATATCTGGGGAATAATGGACCACCCTAAAAATTAGGTCAGAACATTTTCATTTTACTTCAAATTATGATCCTCTAATAAAAAGTTCATGGACTCGAAATGTATCGAATATATCGAAATATAGAATTTTTGAAGCCTCTTTATTCGTGCTGTGATTGGTCGGTTGAGCTGACTCGATCGCGACTTCACACCTGGCGTGTGAGCGACTTCACACATCGCGAGTCTTGGATGAGATTGCACCCAGAAAAAAGATCTAGTACATTTAACTAAATCCTAGTCAAGCCAAATAAATTTTTTTAGTTGTAGGCCGGCCTAATACAACTCTTTTCATGTCAACGAAAAATTTTTTTTTGAATGACCTACTACGAAAATATATTGCGATCTAATAAACTTTTATTTAATATTAATAAATATTACTTCAAACTGAATAAATATGTATTTGAATGAAATAATTTTTTTTTTATATTTACACAATATATATTTTTAAACATTTCAATCTTTGAATGTATAGCTACACATATGAAGTCAACAATTTCGCAAAGCTTTGTCTTTTCTTTAACAGAAGGAAGACAAAAGACCCTTTTTGATGGGAATCCTTTTCGGGGATTTGACCATCTTGCGTTTTGTCGCAATGTTCAATGTATTAAATATCCATACTGAAAAATAAGGATATGTTTGATAGACGAGCTTAGGAAGGATATAGGCGTCGAGAGGCAGGTTCGCTTGTGCGAGAGGTAGCCACCTAGCGGATTTTTGGGGTACTGACAAATCTGCAGATATGATCGGATGAGATTACGGGTGAATAGGTATTTAGTAACAACGAATAGAATTTTTCTTCAACGCCCGTTTCTCGATGACAGAGAATTCAAATAAGTAAATATAGTGGAAGTAAATATCGCCCAAAATTGGATGGAAAGAAAATTTTGTTTAAAGTAACTAAAAAGTAATCAAATAAACGATTATAGTACCTACGACTAGATCTTTTTTCTGGGTGTGACGGTTGATTGCGGTTATACACCCAGAAAAAAGATCTAGTACATTTAACTAAATCCTAGTCAAGCCAAATAAATTTTTTTAGTTGTAGGCCGGCCTAATACAACTCTATTCATGTCAACGAAATTTTTTTTTTTTTGAATGACCTACTACGAAAATATATTGCGATCTAATAAATTTTTATTTAATATTAATAAATATTATGTCAAACTGAACAAATATGTATTTGAATGAAATAATTTTTTTTTATATTTACACAATATATATTTTTAAACATTTCAATCTTTGAATGTATAGCTACACATATGAAGTCAACAATTTCGCAAAGCTTCGTCTTTTCTTTAACAGAAGGGAAAAGAAAAAAGACCCTTTTTATGGGAATCGTTTTCGGGGATTCGACCATCTTGCGTATTGTCGCAATGTTCAATGTATTAAATATCCATACTGAAAAATAAGGATATCAAACATAGACGAGCTTGGAAAGGATATAGGCGTCGAGAGGCAGGTTCGCTTGAGCGAGAGGTAGCCGCCTGGCGGATTTTTGCGGTACTGACAAATCTGCAGATAGGATCGGATGAGATCACGGGTGAATAGGTATTTAGTAACGACGAATAGAATTTTTCTTCAACGCCTGTTTCTCGATGACAGGAAATTCAAATAAATAAATATAATGGAAGTAAATGTCACCCAAAATTGGATGGAAAGAAAATTTTCTTTATAGTAACTTAAAAAAAAATCAAATAAACGATTATAGTACACGGAGAAAAATGCCACCTCGAATTCTAGTCCTGGTTACCAGAATTCTAATATCCACTACTAGAAATATAGTAATTTACTTCCAGTCCGGAATTCTGAGACTTATTACTATACCATATTGTAATCACTATCTTCCATTCAATACTTATCGCGGTATAAATAGTATATTTTACAGTAGCATAGTATTCATTACAATATGGTATAGTAATAAGTCTGAGAATTCCGGACTGGAAGTAAATTACTATACTTTCTGGTAACCAGGACTAGAGTTCGAGGTGGCATTTTTCTCCGTGTACCTACGACTAGATCTTTTTTCTGGGTGTATGTCTGTCACGTTAGCCAGAGAAATCGGTTAGTTACACATCACGCGTAATATGGGTGAAGGATCTGTATCATTTAAAAAGAGACAGTGAGATAATTTCAAGATAAACACGGATATCAATCCCGTGTAACGGTGGTTTGTGCGCGAATTCGTACATCGCAAGTCGCGCGATGATGTTTTGACAGTGCGGGGTTATACGTCGTGTTGATGATCGAAATTCACGAAATCGCTTGGGAAGGCTCGGTTATGACGGTTCCATACGCGTGTTATAAAAGGAAAAGTTGCAATGAGAAAGTTTCGGTACGTTGATGCCTCAAGAAGCACGGATATCATTCTGTTTCTTCGATTTTCGTGCGAATTCCATCGTGCGTGGTAATTAGCCTTGATTCAAACGTCGGCTAAATATCGATGAAGGTCGCGTGAGTACGAGAAAAATAGCTCCTTTGGAATCGTTTTTCTAGTAAGAGAGGTCTTTTAGCCTTTTTTAAGGGGAAGCATCGTACCATCGGCTCAAAGATTCAAACTTTCTCCGTCACCAGCTGGAATGAATATCAATATTTTAACAGTCAACGTCGATTTGTGGCAAGGATAAAGCTTTGATGATATTTTTTGCAAAACAGCGGGTAGTAGTATTCAATTTGAGAAGAAAAACTTTCCATCGGTAAGTCAACCATTATTCATATCGACAATCAGTAATTTTGATTTCTTCATTATAATTTATTATTTCGAAGTATTAGTATATCCGTTCTGGCCACTGGCCACTGGCCATTCTGGCCAGAATACTGCTTTAATTATCAAAATTTTATCGATGTTGATCCATAGATCTCACAGAAAATTTGGATGCCGATTTTGGGTCAATAATGGACATCTGCACATTGCGAATCTCGGATGAGTTTGACAGTTGATGCGTTTAAAGATACGGAGCGTCATGTCAGTCACATCAGAACGACAAAATCGGTGAGCTAGGGTGAATAACTTATTCGTGTTCCCCAGGAAATTTTCGATACAAAACACACGCTTTGAATCTTTAGGCAACGAAAAAATAATTTCCTCATAGGGCCCCGCGCCCGGATCAGCAGAAGCGCTTTTGCAAATGGACGGGCCGAAACGATTTTTGGTATTTTTAAGCATGTTCCATAAGGAATTTTGTGATCGCAAATGGCTTATTCGTGTTCCCCAGGAAATTTCCAATCCAGAACACATGCTATGAACCTTCAAATGACGAAAAAAATTCGACCTTCTGGGGGATTACGAATCAGCAAAGGTCGTTTGGCGAATGGATAGGCGACAGATGAGGGGAAATAATCGTGATTGTTTAAATAGTTTTTATGAACATCTCAAGGGCTATATCGATGAAAAATCGTTCGCCGATCACGAATTTGCATGTAAAAAAAAAAAAAAAATTCTCTCCAAAAATTGTCGTAAAGACTGTTTTTATGGAATTCATGGCTCAGATTTAATCTGCCCAACGGGAAAGTGTATGGAAAATTTGACACGAAGTGAGAATAGATTTTTTAGTGATTTTAAATGACGGAAAATCCATTGGTCACTGTCCACCTATCCTGTGGTATTATGGTATAGAAGTTAGTTGCTGTCAACGAAAGCGTTGACAGCTGTCAACTTTTACGAACTTCTGCTGCCCTAATAAACTGTTGGATAATTTTCCTCAGAATGCAGAAAATCTTTGGTCGTCCAAAAAGTGTACCCCGCACGAGTATTTTTTTCTTTCGCTCTCTTTAGAGGATCTCTACAAGCTAAATTTTCTTCCGCCGTTAAAAAATATTAAAGATATTATTATTATTATTATTAAACTAATTGAATTCATATTCTATGTGCGGAAAAATTTCTGTCGCTTAAAAGACGGCTCTCGACAAGTATTTTTTTCATTCTAAGTCGAGGATTTCTGCTAGCTGAAATATTTTTTTTTCGACGTTGAAGAATATTAGGGACATAAGTAAATGTATTTTATTCATATTCCATGTGTGGAAAAATTTATGTCGCTCAAAAGACGACTCCGCGACAAGTATTTTTTTTGCTTTATATCGAGAATCTCTGCTAGGTACATAATTTTTTTTTTGCGACGTCAAAGAATATTAGAGATATAATTAAACGTATTTTTGTTCACCCATGCAAGAATTTCGTGCTTTTCACCATGTGCGTAGACAGCCGAAAAGTGACTCTTTTTGGCTATCCACGCATATAGTGAAAAGACACTCAAAACTCCCATGGGGAAAAAAAAAGATCGTGTGCAACGCGGGCCAGAGATTCGTCTTTTGTCTCGCGTGGTTGCGGCCCTCGCTTCCCTCGTTGCGGCAAACTTCACGCTCGACAAAAAGACTTATCTCTGGCCCTAGATGCACTATAGTGTATTACGATACTAGTGCGATGAAACTTTTTCTGACGTGTGAGTTTGCAGAATGAGCCGAAGGCGAATGTTGCAATCACACGAGTTGAAAAAAAGTTTCTCGCACTAGTATCGTACGAAATTTTATTGTACGAGTTCGCAAAGTGCCAGTTTGAGCACCCGCAGCGTGCGCAAAGTGGCACTTTGCGCACGGAGTGCAATAAAATACTATTATTGATATTCTATGTGCGAACAATTTTCTGTCTGTAGAGCGAAAAAAATACTTGCGGCGGAGCCGTCTTTTAAGCGACAGAAATTTTTTCGCACATGGAATATGAGCGAAATGCATTCGTTACTATTTCTAATATTATTTAACGTAGAAAAAAATATTCAGATGGCAGAGATCTTCGAAAGAGAGCGAAAGAAAGGATACTCGTGCTGGGTACGTTTTTTGGGCGACCAAAATTTTTCCACACATAAAATATGATCGAAATCAATTTAACAATATATTAAATATTATGATTCAATGTCGAAAGAAAAATATTTCAACGACTGAAGATTTTCTTCATACACAGGAAAATAGGGTAGGGCCGTTTCTATCTAACCGTTTATTCATACGATGCGATAAGCACAAGTCCTTTTTTTCAATTTTTCCTCCTCGTTTCCGGAACGTGTTTCTTATCACGTATCAGCTATCATATCAATAAACTATCGAATGCTCACAAGTACACGCGTAGCCCAAACATAAATCACGGGATCATGAATATTCGAGAATCAAGTCACCCGTGACAAGTGTTCCACGGAGTTTTTTCCTCCTTGGGAATGTTTACAATGCGATGAATATATAAACAGGTGAACGAAATAATATTGACACCGATAAACAATGATTTTTTCCTTGTTGACAAATTTTCGGCAGAAAAAATTCAATCCTCTACCTCTCCAGCCAGTTCCAGTATTTTAGTAATATTTTTGAATTTTTGGATAACGGTTGAAGTTAGCGGGAATAGTTTATTTTTTAATAAAATTAATTCCTCCCAAAAAGTTTTGAAAATGAAAGATGGTTGAAACGTTTCTTGGGGGCTTCATTAAGAAGTTGGAATCCTGAATGCCCAATAAAAATGAACTTGTTTCCACAATATACAGGGCGTTCAACGGGTGAAGGTCAATACCGTGACGATAGATTCGTGACGTAATATCGAGTAGAAAAGTCCTTTGCCATTTTTTGATATCTTGAACCCCTGAATTGTTATTAATTTTTTTAATCAACCAATGAGATGCGCCCATTGAGATGAGCCACAATCCCGCCCGCCCCTCTCATTGTCTGATTAAAAAAATTAATAACCGGAAATTTCCCTAGGAAATTTCCGAACCAAAACATACGCTATGAACCTTTGAATCACGAAAAACAAATTCTACCGTCCGGCGGATCACGAATCAGCAAAGGTCATTTGGCGAATGGACAGGCGACAGATAAGGGGAAATAATCGTGATTTTTTAAAATAGTTTTTATGAACATCTCAAGGGCTATATCGATGGAAAATCATTCGCCGATCACGACTTTGCTATTTAAAAAAATTAAATTCCCTCGAAAAATAGTCGAAAAGACTGTTTTTATGGAATTCATGGCTCAGATCAAGGAAATGAGAGGTCGGACGGGACGAGATAAAACAGCGTTGTGTTCAGTATATCGTCATGTTCTTTTAACTGAAAAAAAGAATGATTCTTCACGTGCATGATCCGTGAAGAATTTGACCATCGCAAATAGCATATTTGTCTTGCCCGGGTAATGTCCGTTTCAAAATTTTTGTTTTTTTATGGTCTTTTCAGAAAAAAATACAACAAAAATATCCGACGAGCTTTTGAATGAGTTTTTTGAGTTTTAAGCTTTCAATCGCGTTTTTAAAAGTGATTGTCATTTTTTATTTAATTTTTTTATTTTTTGCTTTAAACATCTATCTATTCAATAATTTTTAAGACTAGTCCTATTGTGGGATTTCCATAACTACTATTTTTTTTTATTTTTGGAAATTAAAAATTTAAAAAAAAAATTATTATGAATACCAATTTTTGTTACTGTATAGTATTTTTTTCAAAATTTAGAATTTATTTTGACACTTTTTTATTGTTAACAGGTTCTTAAAATTAATCATTAATCGTTAAGTCTGATTATGAACAATAATAATAACAGTTTTTATTTATTCACGTATTTTTTTTCATAACCTTACATATATACGATTATTTCCTGAATTAGAATATTCCTTTGCCTATACGTTTCCGTTGCTCATTAGAATAATTGAATGAAATTTTTGTGTCCACTTGTGATTGACTTCGCAGTATTGTATCACAAATAAAATCTTTCTTTTGCATCTAAATAATGTTTCTCAGGTAAAAAATTGACAGTAATATTCGGTAGACTATTTAGGTTCAATGCCCACTCATTACAATTCTTGAACTGTTGTTATTTGCTCATCGATTAATTATTAATTTTCAAAATCTGTTAACAATGAAATAGTGTCAAAATTAATTCAAAATTATTTAAAAAATACTATACAGTAACACAAATTGGTATTCATAATAATTTATAAAAAAAAAATTATTTTTCAAAAATCGAAAAAAAATAGTAGTTATACTCCCGAGATCGGACTAGTCTTAAAAATTGTTGAATAGATAGATGTTTAAAACAAAAAATTAAAAAAAAAATCAAAAATGACACTCACTTTTAAAAACGCGATTTAGAGTTTAAATCTCAAAAAACGCGTCGAATATTTCTGTTGTATTTTTTTCCGAAAAGGACATAAAAAACAAAAATTTTGAAAAAAAAACCTTTTAATTTGGGCCATTATTAAATAAGTTACGACCAAAATACCAAAAAAAGAGCGGGTTTTTTTGTTAATTTAATATCTTTTGAACGGGTAATAAAAAAAATCTCAAAATTTAACAGAACGTGTCTTTTGATGGGTACTAAAGAATATAAAAAATTAAGGAAAAAAAAAGTGTTTCAAACTGTCCGATTTAGGATGGAACGCCCCATATACATCATTCTCTAGAGGGGGGCCATCGTGCCCCAGATTTTTTTTTTTTTTTTTAGTATCAGCAAAATGTCGGTGAATTCGTTCTAGATAGAACAAAAGTAAACTGATTTGATGGTTGAAAGCCACCAAAATAATTTACCGGCTTAGGGGGGCCGTCGTGCCCCAACCTCCCCTATATCAATTCATTTGACAGAAAAATTCCAATGGGCAGGAAAAAAAATGGATGCTTCAAAAATTGAAACATAAACAATTATCAGACGAAACTAAAAATTTGATTATACTCTTTGTGAAAATAAATGGAAATTTCATGATTTTTTCAAGCTAACATTTAAATTATTTATACGGTGGTAACAAATGTATACAACTTGTTAAATTATTTATAGGTTGAAGAAAATAATCAAATCAGATGTTCGAGAACAAAAAAAATTATTCCTTCAAAAAGGAGGCATTTTTTAAAACAGGCAAAAAACTTCATATAAAATCGTATTGATAGCAACATCGTATAGTTGTGCTGGCGACAGCATGACCGAAAATATGTTACTATGTGCGTCTTAAATGCCAGATGTTAGTTAATGTTATAATGAAAATAGAACAAGGTCATTGAAACTCCACGCATTTCATGTCGATTTAGCTCCAATAGGAGAAAACTCTCGATCCACATTATTTCCTTACTTAAATAAGGCAAATAAGACTCGAATTTTAAGTTCTTAACGTCTATCTTAAGATCAAACTTAAGATCGAATTTTCCATTGAACTTAAGCTGGAACTTAAGATCGAACTTTAGTTCCAATTTAAGATGAATTTTAAGTTTAAACATAAGTATTATAAGTTCATACTTAAGTTTTAAACTTAAGTGCGAACTTCAGATCGATCTCAAATTCAAACTCAAATTTGGTTTAAAGTTTCATTTAAAAATCCACTTTGAGCTTGAAATCAAATTCGATCGAACTTAAGTTTAAGCTCAAGATGGTACTTAAGTTCAAACTTCAAACCAAATTTAAGTTTGAACTTAAGATCGATCTGAAGTTCGCCCTAAACGTTTCAAACTTAAAATTCATCTTAAATTGGAACTTAAGTTCGATCTCAAGTTCAATGGAAAGTTTCATCTCAAGTTTGATCTTAAGATCTCAAAATTCGGGCCTAAGATTGTTTTTGGAATGTGAAAAAATATTGTGATAAGTTGCTCGATCATCTCGGCTATTTGACCTTCAAGATCAGGTCCACCGATGTCAATGTACGATCGATGCGGCATAACGAAAAATTTTCCTTAACCGGAGAGAAATTAAGTTTTTGTTTTTAATTTTAAGTCTGTAAATCGAATTTTTAAAAGTCGTGCAAATTAAACATACACATTGATCGAAAGATGCATCAATACTTACACGATGCAGAAATGAAAAAGCAAATTATCGGAGGCAAAATCATTGATCGACGATTTGAAGAAAGCTGCGAGGAAATAGATTGGTTATAAGTGGAAATTTATCGGTTAATCAACTTTACGACGGAGTTAAAATCATGTTCAAATAATTGGCCAGAAATTTTTGACATCTGTAACCGAGTTCTTAGTTACATAATTAATGGCACGTAGTGATCAATTGTACCGTCATTCACCGAAACTAGTTAACATTTGTTGACTGAAATGTTGGAGAACAAAAAAATCATCATTTCAAAGGGGAAGATAGTTTTAATTCATTTGTAGAAAATTTTATGTAAAATCGTTACATCGTGGTTATACTGGCGCCAGCTTGACTGAAAAATATCACTATGTGCTTCAAACCCCATCTGTTTGTTAATATATTCTCACTAATATTTTTATCGATATTTCACCTATTCCACGTCAATTTAACGAAAAAAGCAGTAAATTCTTTATTGCCAAACATTGTTATCTCACTGTCTTACCAAGGCAATTAAGAGAATTTTCGAAATAAAAAAGAGAAATGTAATAAATAATTCAATTATCTCGGCTATTTGACTATCAAGATTAGGCTTAAAGATGTACCTCAGGCGGATCGTTAAATATTACATTTTTTCCGACGCCACCTAAAAAGCTTCCTTTCGATAAAACGCGAGGTACATTAAAAAAAAAAAAAAAAAAACCCCTACCGCGAGTCGATCTAAGTTCACTTTTTGGTAAAATCATGTTTTTTTTTGGAAATTTCTCTTCACAAATAGTATTTTTCCTGAAATATGAACAATTTTGGAATTGAAATTTTTTGACTATTTTTTTTGTGTCTGCATGTACATTTTCATTAAATAAAGCCAATAAATAATTTTCAGGTTTTAGATACCAGAAATGGTCTAAAATTTTACACAAAGCAGCTTCGTAGACTTTTTTGTCAATAGATTGAAAGCTATGAATCGATTTTATTAATAGAAAATCACAACTCGAGGCCTTGATAGATGGTGAGTTCAAATTTATTGCTGAAAATAATGATAATAATAATGTAACACTGTTAATAATATCCAATTATCAAAAAGTTATCATTCTTGCATATTTAATGAGAAAATTTATTTAAAAAAACATGATTTTACGAAAGAATGAACTTTAATAATAATTTCAAAATAATTTCAAAAAAAAGTTTCATCAATAGGAAGCTTTTTAGGGGGCGTCGGGAAAACTTTAATTTTTAAGGACCAATTTAACGTACCTACAATGAAAACTGTGAGGAAAAAACCTTAGAAAAAAAAATCGATCAAATTTGAAAGAATAGTCCAAATTTTTAAGGGGCTATACCAGTGTGACAAGCATTAGCCTCTCAGCAGGCATTTTTCGAGGAAGAAGATGGTGTATTGTATGGGCCAGGCATAGCAGATTAGCAATTTTTATGGTAAATATAATTTTATCTAGCAAAAATCGATAGTTGAAACTCAAACGCGTTTTTCTCGAAACGACATTTTTCAAAATTGCTGACATAACTCAACGAGAAATTGACCGATCGACTTCAAATTAAAACTGAGTATTCTTGAATATATTTACTATACAATGACCTACGATCTTTTTGATTGGTTGAAAATTGTCAATTTGGCATTAAAAAAACGACCATTTTTCTACCCCAAAAAACGACACTTTTTTTCAGAACTACGCCATTTTGTTAATTTTTGATATTTTTCAAAAATCGTAGGTCATTGTATAGGAAATACCTTCAACTTTAATAACCTTTTTGAATTTTTTTGTTTCAGCTACTCATTCGGCCGGAATCATGTCAGCAGTTGGGGAACTTTTTTTTTTGGCACCTCCGAAGACAGCACGTAACTCCGTTATTTTTCAATATTTTTGTAAAAAAAAATCTTAAAATATAGCTGAAAATATACCTTATTATGTCCAAAAAACTTTAAAACATTCTATCAAGTACTTTCTTTTAAAAAAATTCCCGAAAATCGCCTAATTTTTCATGGGTTACACTGGTATAGCCCCTTAAAAAAAATTGTTTAAACTACTTTTAGAGTTCATAGACCTGAATTTTAAGCTCTTAAGATGAAAACTTAAGATCTAATTTTCCATTTAACTCAAGTTGGAACTTAAGATCGAACTTAAGTTTCAATTTAAGATGAATCTTCACTTTGAACTTAAGTGTCATTATAAGTTCATACTTAAGTTCAAACTTTAGGGCGAATTTCAGATCGATCTTAAGTTCAAACTTAAATTTGGTGTCGAGTTTGGACTTAAGATTCATCTTGAGCTTAAAATTAAGTTAAGCAAAAAACACGGTCGAGGGAGGCGATGAAAAAAGTTTGTTCGAACTTAAGTTCAAGCTTACAATGGATCTTAAGATCAAACTTCAAACCAAATTTAACTTTGAACTTAAGTATGAACTTATGATGATACTTAAGTTCGAACTTAAGATTCATCTTAAATTTGAACTTAAGTTCGATCTAAAGTTCCAACTTGAGTTCAATGGAAAGTTTGATCTTAAGATCGATCTTAAGAACTTAAAATTCAGGCGTTAGACATATTCAAGACAGTTTGACACAAAAAATTAGACAATTTTTGTTCTTTATCATCATAAAGCTTCCTCCATGAAGAAGCACAAATTGTATTAATTTGTATCATAACTTTTAGACGTAATTTCACATCAACGAAGCTCGTAATTATGCTGTTCTTCCTCTGATACTCAGTATTTTTTGAGGCTACACATTCTTCCATCGCGAAGCTGCTTTCACCTGTGTAAACCGTGAGATAATTCACAATTATTTCGACTCGATTAAACGATTCACTGTTGATAAATTTGATCGAATGGAACGAATGAAACAAGTATACGCAAATATAATTAAAATAAATTCAACGTTACGACTCTTAAAAAACTTTTTTCCCACATAGAACAGGGTCGCTTTATCGAAGGATTAAAATTAACCGAGACGCCTTGAGGCCTTATATGAAGCATTCCACACCAAGTGGGCCACTAAAAAACCGTATGATCTCAAACTATTATGAAACATTTTTTTTTAGGTTATTCGAGTGTCAAAAGCAAACAGGATTTTTTTCAGACTTTTAAATCTGATCTTACACCCCCAATTTGGATAGGAATGTTGTTATTTATTTTTTTTTTATTCACTTTGCATGCAAAACGATCCATTGCACAAAAAAAACACCTCTACATAAAATTTACGTTTTCCAATGTACTTTATAATCTCACCTTTTTTTAAGCTCTCCAGAATCCTTTTTGTGTATTTTTCAGCGAAACAAGGCAACAATATTTTTTTTCGTCGAGTTTTCCGTTTGGAATTTTCCTACAATTTCGAGAGAACTTTCGTTGATTTCACAACAAATCACCAAAAAATTGGCATGATGGAGAATTCATATCTTCCAGGGGCGGGGTCGAAGAGTCGACTAACCAATATTTCGAACGGCCGAAGTCCCGAATTTTACGATTACGAGCGTTAGAATAACGAAGCGCCGAAATCCCGATCTCCAGAAAAGAGAAAGTCGAGAGAGCCGCCCCATGCGTAAGAGAGAGAGGAGGCGCATCTCTCTCTCTCTTACGCATGGGGCGGCTCTCTCCGCTGTCGCTTTTCTGGCGTTCGGGATTTCGGCGCTTCGTTATTCGAACGCTCGTAATCGTGAAATTCGGGATTTAGGCCGTTCGAAATATTGGTTAGTCGACTCTTCGACCCCGCCCCGAAAAAACATTGAACATATATTATTTACCGTGTATCAGCGTGGGGTCAATGTATGATTAATTCCGTTTATTGTTCGGAAATACCAAAGTATTTTGTGAGGTCCCAACTTTTGACTTTAACCACGGTAAATAATGTATGTTCAATGTTTTTTTCTTCTTAATTTCGACCTTTCCGACCATCACAAGTGTATATAAGGCCTTAAAAAACGTAAAATTATGGATATAAAAATGGCGAACTGAAGAAAAGTTATTGAGAGGCGTTAAGTAAAAAACGACTGAATATTATGCACTTTTATCACTTTCCGATTGAATCTTTGACTCAAAGTACACACAGCTGCAGATTTTGCATAGTACTCATGTTTGCGAGGATATGAATGAAATGAAAGTATAAGAAGTCACAGGTCTCGAAAATGCCACTCTTTGTTGAGATTTTGATCGCATCAGACGGTCGTTAGTTTTTTGTTGTTCTCTTTTTTCTTTCAATGACAGGGCCGAGTATTTTTTTGAGGTTCTGGGAAAGAACGAGCTTTACTAGGCTGTAATGAATTAAAAAAAATCGTTTTATTGTTTAATCATTAATTTATTTGCCATCAAAACCTTAATTATAATCATCTTTTTAGCCTTCTTCTCAGCATGGTGGCATATTTTTCGGTGAGCTCTGCCTATCAATCCAACACCGAATACGAAGTTTGTGAATCTCAGAGCTGCAAGGATATAGGTAAATAAAAGAAGAAAAAATGTAAAATTATATTGAGCCACAGACAAAGTTTCGTAGAAAGGCCCTAGGGGTTTTTAAATGATACTCAGAGCATAAGTAGGTACTAATAAAATAATAAGATCCTGAAAGTTTCAGATCCCTATCTCAATTGGTTATTGAGAAAAAGTGAAATATGTAAAAAACAGAAAAAAAAAATTCTCAGGATTGACCGAACCGATTGATCAAATTTTTTAATATGTTTTGGGGGCTGATAATAGCTCCGAGAAAAAAAATTAAGAGCTATATAGCTCTATAAAATCTTTGAAAAAAAAAATTGTTTTCTTTCATTTTCAATTTTTAACCGTGATACAGTTTTGGCACAATTATGAAACAATATTATTTTCAAACCTATATCACTATAACACTATGAATTTTTGAAAATTTAAAAAACGGTACGCCATAGTAGAAAAAAATAAAAACCACTTTTTAACTTAAATAATGAATATATTTATATGTTTTGACGTTTAATTTTTCGTATCTTACCGCATTTATACGCATATTTATTTATAAAAAACTGTTTTTTATGTTCTATTGTACTTTACAGTATATCTATCATTCTTTAACAAATTCTTTTATTAGTGTGAACTGTTGGGTTTATTAATTTTTAAGAAAAAACAATAAATGGATAAAATTAAACTCAAATTTTTTTGAAAGTTTACATTTGTTTAGAAAAAAAAAGTTCTTGTCTTTCATCAATTCGATAATTTTCGGTTATCTCTATGTCTCAAGTCTATAAAAAAATATATAAATAATCGAGTTTTTATAATAAAATGTTGTCCCTAAAAATATTTGTTAAAATTACTATAAAATTGATTATTAATATTTACCTGGTTTAATTTTTGACTGTGGCGAAACAAATTTTGTTGATATTTTGAATATGAAATTTTTTTCTAATAAATACAAATTATGTAAATATGCGATAAAGTACGAAAAATTAAACCTCAAAACATATAAATATGTTCATTATTTGAGCCAAAAAGTGGTTTTAATTTTTTTATACTATGGCGTACCGTTTTTTAAATTTTTAAAAATTCATAGTGTTATTTTGAAATATATAAGGTTTGAAAAAAAAATTGTTTCATAATTGTGCCTAAATTGTATCACGGTTAAAAATTGAAAATGAAAGAAAACTAATTTTTTTGCCAAAGATTTTATAGACCTATATGGCTCTTCATTTTTTTTCTCGGAGCTATTATTAGCCCCCAAAACATATAAAAAATTTAGATCAATCGGTTTGGTCAATTCTGAGAAAAAGATTTTTTTCTGCTTTTCACATATTTCACTTTTTCTCAATAACCAATTGAGTTAGGGATCTGAAAAGTTACATGTAATGTTACAATGTTATTCCTGTGTAACACAGCTGTTATTTAACGTACAAGTAACGTGTTATATAACATTTGTTATATGCAGGTTACATAACTAGTACATAACTTTGTTACATTACAGTAATGTAAAAAAGTTTTGTAGCCGTTACGTAACATGCTTGTAACGATTTGACATTACAGTAATGTAACATATGTTATATTGCGGCCATATAACATGGAAGTTACATATGTAATGTTACAATGTTATTCTTGTGATACATAACTGGTATACAACGTTTTTACATTACAGTAATGTAAAAAAAAATCGTAGCCGTTACGCAACATGCTTGTAACGATGTGAGTGTAACTTTAGTTATATTTATGTAAGATGGATGGGGTGTAACGAAGTGATTTGTCGTTATTTGTCCTTAAATTATGGGCTCGCAGCAAATTAATAGGCGCAGTACTGCGGTAATATAATTATAATATTGCATTAATATAATTTCAATATTTCAGTTGTATAACCGCAATGTTAAAGTGATATCACTGCAATATTGTAATAATATAACTGCAATATTACAACGACGTCACTGCAATATTGCCTTTATATAAATGCAATATAACAGATACATTAATGCAACATTACATTCCAATATTGCAGTTACACAACTGTTATGTAACAATTACATACCTGTTATATAGTTGTTATGACTTGTTACATTACCTTGCAATATAAATGTTATATATCGGGTATATAACATGTTATACAACAATGTTATGTTAATTGTTGAGTAGGAAATTGTAACTTACATGTAACTCGCATGTAACGTCTATGTAATATTACATGCTACATTCGGTAATATTGCCGTTACATTGCTGCAACATTACCGTGACTCAAGTATTCGCAATGCCCATTCACACCAGCCGATGAACTTCTAAGCGGAATGGATCCCACGGTATATCCTTGTGACAATTTTTACAAATACGTATGCGGTAGTTGGGCAAGAAATCATCCTGCAGCTATACACGTAAAAAAGTGGACGCACTTTGGAATTATCGCCAACAAGACAAATATACGTCTGCGAGGTATGATTGGGAATTTAAAAAAAAAAAGAATTTTAATAAGTATATGGGGATGTCCACGTCAATTCACCTAGCCTCCAGACCACAAAATTTTTGATTCGCTTCGTAGTTTTTTATGTTGTTATCCTTGCTCTGAAACATTTCTCTGAATTTTTGCAGATTTTTTGCAACAACCCTTTCTGAGTTATGATTTTTTTTAACCGAAAAAAAGGACCATTTTTTAAAATCTGAAAAAAATCACAAAAATTGTATGATCAACGTAGAACAGTCTCCTGCTCGCGAAAATGTGGTGCAATTTTTTTATATATTTTTTTCACCTTATCACGCAATTTTTTGTTATTTTTTTTTCACCTTTCACGCAGCTTATCAGCTGCGTGAGCGATTTGAATTAGCCAAAAGGATTCGGCAAACCCAACAACTACATTGTTTTATTCCTCAACGCGATGGAGTCATTTTTACAAAAGAATACTCGCGAGTGCAATAGAGCACCCAACGGTTTTTTCGGTTAAAAAAAAATCATAACTCAGAAACGGTTGTTCCAAAAAATCTGCAAAAATTCGGAAAAAAATTTCAGAGCAAGGATAACAACGTAAAAAATTACGAAGCAAATTAAAAATTTTGTGGTCTGGAGGCTGGGTGAATTGACGTGGACAGCCCCATATTCATGAAATTCATGGAATTCGATCAGGTACAATTTCAATCCCCGTATAATGTTCCTTTTATTTTTCGCCAAGATATTTTGGAAACTGAATCGTCTTCAAGCGAAAAAACGCCAGTTAAGAAAGCTAAACAATTGTACAGAGCGTGTATGAATACAGGTAAGATTTGAAGGAGGACTTTTTTGATCAATTTCAATGATAATAGAACTTTCTTTAAACCGAGCCGACTTTTTTAAAAAAATTTAGAAAAATTTATTAGCTAAATAGATATTTTTCTATTTTCGGTGATTTGTAATTTCCGATTTTTTCTTGCTTAAAATATTTCAAATAAACGAGTCAACTCGAGCAATAATAATGGCTGGAAATTACTCTACGATTGAATGAATACATTTATCATCATTTGCATTTGAACGCTCTCAGACAGAATCGAACGAATGGGACTATCGACGATTTTGAATTTTATGGATCGTACCGGTGGATGGCCAATAATAATCAATCCTCTCATGTGGCAAATAAATCAAAAACCTTGGCAAACGGTGGACAGCGAGTATAACATTATAATGGGAACTTCGCCGATTTTTAATTTGATGATCAGGCCCGATCTAAGATCGTCCGACAGAAATGTCATCCAAGCAAGTGATCGGGATTTTTCGTTTTTTTTTTGTTCAATACTCTCTCGATCATTATTACAATATTTGTTATAATCATTATTTAACATTGTGCAGATTTCACCCCCGTCGATCGGCAACGTCTCACCTGTACCGATCTCGAAGAATCTCGATTTTTATTTCAACGAACCTTCCGTTGCTAGTTACATCAAATTCATAATGGACATAGCGAGGGTGATGGGAAAATATCGGAGAACCACCATTAGCGAGCTGCAATTGAAAAAAGATGCCGAAGGAATAGTTTTGTTCGAGAGTTATTTGCGGTCCGTGAGTATATTTTTGATCCTCGATAAAATAAACAGTAAACAAATCGGTTCTTTTAAGAGGAGGCTAAATACCGACACTAACACCTCGAAATTGCCATCCGAACTTGCTCTTATACAAATGGATGGAATTGAATAAAATTTTAACAACATCATCAGAACAATGGCAGGAATGGAGCCTCACTAAAATTTTTTGGAAAAACAAAAAAAAAATTTACAGATTCATTTACCACCGAGAAACTGTAATTGAAAAACTTAAATTATTGAACTTTCACTGCATTTCGGGTAAAACCAAGAGTGAGGCTCCATGAAGAACGCCACGATACAAATATCGAGACGTTTTCGACATTATTTTATCAAAATGACACGCCGTAAGTTTGGATGGCGCATCAAGAGATAAATATCGATAAATTGTAGTTTTATTGAAAAACGAAATGGCGAAATGTAGTTCACAGATGTGCGAGTGAGGGCAGCACCATGGATTCTGACGAGTGACCTATAATATTTAGGGGGCTCGAATGAATTCGTTGGCATTAGCTGTAACGCATTTTAGCCTCTCAATTGACAATGAATTTGTTAATTAATTTATCCCCCTCTTAATTGCCCAAATGTAATTAATTTTCATCCACGGTTGTCGGAGAAAGACTGGATGAATGACGATGATACGTCGATAACGTAGGGATTGAATAAAAATGGTATTTAGCCTCCTCTTAAGGTCAGGCTAAAGACCCTCTCTCTCGCTCTTACAAGCTCCCTATAGGCGCTCTCTCTCGCACTCGCAAGAGCGGAAAGGCGGGGGGGAGGGTGTGAAGCCTGGCCCTAATGACGTAATTTCATAATAGAACGTTTTTGCTTTTACAACTTTCGTGAATTAAATTCGTCCTTCAAATAATCCAAACTTAAGTCATTAAGAAACTAGCCCAGTGAACACGTTATGTTGCAGCAATGTAACATGGAAGTTACATGTAATTTTACAATGTTATTCCTATGTAACATAGCTGTTATATAACGTGGAAGAAGCATGTTATGTACCATTTGTTATATGCTGATTACATAACTGGTTTTTACATTACAGTAATGTAAAAAAAATTTGCAAACAATAATATTGCAGTAATATAACTGAAATATTGGAATTATATCACCGTAATATTGCTGTTAGATAAACGCAAAATAACAGTTACATTAGTGTAACATTACATTCCAGTATTACAGTTACATAACTGTTATACATATAACAATGTTATATTGCTGAGTAGAAAATTGTAACTTACATGTAACTTACATGTAACGTCTATGTAATATTACATGTTACAAACGGTAAAATCGCCGTTACATTGCTGCAACATTACTGTATCCACTGGGAGTCTACTTTAGAAGGCAAAAAAAAAATTTAAGATTTTTTTTCTCAGCTCCTTTTTCAGATACGGCTATGAAACTGGTTTTGCAGCATTGTTTCATCCTTCGAAAATACAAAAAAAAATATTTTTTATTTTAATTCTTTGAATAATTTATAGAAGGTGCCGAAGACGAAAATGTCGTGTCCCATGGCCGACAGTTAATCTCAGAATTGGCAAGTCTGAAACAAAAAAATAAAAAACCATTCTAAAGAGGAAGGTTTCTTACACAAAAATTTACCACCGTTAATAGAAAATCGATTTTAAAAAAATAAAATAAATTGTGAAAAATTCAATTTTTCATTTTCATTTCAAACATCCGCCATTTTTTTAAGGTTTTTTCATTAACAGTAGTAAATTAACAGTGTAAGAAACCTTCCTCTTTAAAATGCTTTTTTCCTTTTTGGTTTTAGACTTGCCAAACTTGAGATTAACTGTTGGCCATGGGACAAGACATTTTCAATTTGGAAGTGTGGAAGTGTGTGTGCCCAGCCTGGAGTGGCTCGGCTTTTCCTTCTATTTTTTTTTTAACGATGGAAAACAATTTTTTTTCTCAATTGGGCTTATTCCACAAAGTACCACTCGGGAAATTTTTGAGGATTTATAAAGGACCTCGGGATTTAAAAAATTGACAAGAAATAAAAAATTAAAAGTGATAACTGCGGAATTTTTTTTTTAAGTGAAAAAACATAGAAGGAAAAGTCGAGCCACTTCAGGTTGGGTGGCATTTTTTCCGGAAGTGATCAAAGTATTTTTTGAGTGAAAAAAAAAAATTAAGAATGCCGAACTTCGATAAAAAGATTATTTTTATCGAAAAAGTGAAAAATTTCATAGATTTTGATGTCTTAAATTTTTTTTGTATTTTTTTTCGGAAAGTACATTCAAAAACGAAAATTTTCAAAAAAAAACCGTCCTAATTAGTCAATTTTCGACGAATTTATAGTCATTAAAAAAAAAAAGCTTTTTCTTTTGGGTTGGGTAAAAAAATTTGAAAATTTCCTGAAAAATGTTTTTAATTGGGTAGAAAAGGAAAACAAAATTTCAGCCAAATCGAAAGGGGTCGGGTTTAAAAGTGGTCGATTTGACATGGAATGCCCCATATGTTGTAAAAACAGTTTTATAGCCATATCTGATAAACGAGCTGAGAAAAAAATCTTAAAAACTTGCTCTTTTTGGCCTTCTAAAGTAGACTAGTACCTTGAAGATTTCAATTATGAACAACAAATTGATTCAAATTTCCTCAAAATTTCCTTTATCGCTTCACTCAATCAAGATTCGAGCTGCTGCAGACAATAACACAGCTCCAGGGGCCGATATCACCAATCTACACAGAGTCACGACGATCGCAGCGTTTCAAAGATTTTACGATTTCACCCCGGTGACAAAACCGACAGGAAAGGTGAATTATATTTCAATTTTCAATAAAGTAATAATCGAATATCCAAAAAAAAACCGTTAATCATTTCATATCAAATCGTGCTTATTTATGCGTTTAAAGATAAATTGGCTCCAGCGTATCAGAGAACTTTTCGCTCAGACTCCAAACATTAAAATCGACAGCTGGGAAACTCTGGTTGTCAGCAATGACAATTACTTTCAACGACTTGCCGTGCTTCTTGATCATACCTCAGAGCGCGACATAGGTATTAATTTTCACGATCTTATCGATATAGTCAAACAATTAAAGGAACAGCAAAATTTTCGAGATTTTTCAGCGACTTTCCAAAGGCTGTGACTTTGTTAATTTTGGTCGTAAAAAATTTTCAAAAAAAGCATTTTCAAGCTTGAATTTTCTACTTTTGGAATCTTAAGTCAAAATTTTTTTTATGGGCATCACCCTCGACGCAGTCGAAAGAAATATCACGGAAAAAATGTTCTTGAAATTTTTGCTTTTTTCAAAACAGTCGATGGGCTCCAAAAAAAAATTCGGAACTTAACCAATTTATGGATCGTTCAGCTGAATTCTTTGACTTTAATTTGCTTTTTTTATTTTTGTTCTACGACCATTTTTCGCTGAGATATCGGCGATTGAACAAAAATTTGTCTTTTTTTTTCAATCTTCGATATCTCTGGAACTAATGATCGTACAGTGAGTAAATGGTGGGTTTCGGAAACTTGAATCTACCCTCAATAAGTGCCTGTTATTGTCATAAACGAAAAAAAATGGTTTCCATGCTTAATTTGGACTTGAAAAAGTCAAAAAAATTAGCTTTTTTTCTTGTTTTAGAAAATCTATCATAACTTTGCAGATATTGCGAAAAAGATCAATGTTTTAAGGTCCTTTTTTAGCTCAATACATACCTAAAAACCATGCCAATTTTCAAAACAATCGGTTGAACCGTTTTTTGTGACCGTGTCATCAAACTTTTAGAAAAATTGAAGGAACACGTTTATTGATCCTTAATGACCAATTAATTAATGGTGTTAAAAATGAATTGAAAAGTTTTTCTTTTTTTTCTCTCAAATTTGCATTTAATGAGCGTGAAAAATATTAAAAAAATCCACATTTCGAAAAACAATTTTTTTTTTCAAAATTAATTTTTTTTTAATTTTTTTAATTTGAATGAAATAATTAATTAACATTCTTTTCAAAATTTCATTTCGATATTTATTAAATATTGAATGCAAAATTGTGAAAAAAATGCCAATATAATTTTTTTTTTTCGAAATTTGGATTTTTTCTAGCTTTCCCGGTCGTTAAATACAAATTTAAGGGGGAAAAAAAGAAAACTTTTTTCAAAAATTTTTAATATTAAGGATCATTAAGGTCATTAAGGATCAATAAACGCGTTCCTTCAATTTTTCTAAAAGTTTGATGACTCGGTCACGAAAAACAGTTCGACCGATTGTTTTGAAAATAGGCATGGTTTTTAGGTATGTTCTGAGCTAAAAAAGGACCTTAAAACATTGGTATTTTTCGCAATATCTGCAAAGTTATGGTAGATTTTCTAAAACAAGAAAAGAAGCTAATTTTTTGGACTTTTTCAACTCAAAATTAAGCATGGAAAGAATTTTTTTTCGTTTGTGACAATAACAGGCACTTATAGAGGGTAGATTTAAGTTTCCAAAACCCACCGTTTACTCGCTGTACGATCATTAGTTTTAGAGATATAGAAGATTAAAAAAAAAAGACGAATTTTTGTTCAATCGCCGATATCTCAGCGAAAAATGGTCGTAGAAGAAAAATAAAAAAAGCAAATTGAAGCCAAAGAATTCAGCTAATGGATCCATAGATTGGTTAAGTTCGAAATTTTTTTTTGGAGCCCATCAACTGTTTTGAAAAAAGCAAAAATTTCGAGAAAAATTTTACCGTGATATTTCTTTCGACTGCGTAGAGGGTGATGCCCATAAAAAAAATTTGACTTGAGATTCCAAAAGTAGAAGATTCAAGCTTGAAAATGCTTTTTTTGAAAATTTTTTACGACCAAAATTAACAAAGTTACAGCCTTTGGAAAATCGCTGAAAAATCTCGAAAATTTTGCTGTTCCTTTAATTTTTTGACTGTTATAAAATTAACAAGGAAAATGATAATTTAGAAAACAATTGTAGGTTAAATTTGTAATTGTACAAAATTTAGTGAATTCAATTCATTGGTGGTTCGCGAAACAGACGTTGAACTACTCGAGTCGGAAGATCACCGAAATAGTTGAGAAATACACGACGGGTGTTTCCCCTGGAAAAAAGAATTCGGCACCATCGGCACCAAGGTCAGAAAAAATTGGTCCCCATGTGGAAAACAAATTTTCATAATTTTCGTCATTCACTTGCGACGTTATTCCAATTAAAAATAATTTTAGATGGTTAAAGTGCACAACTGAGAACGAACTTCAACATGCAGTTGCATCCGCTTATGTGGAAAAGTATTTTCCCGAAAATGCTAAAATTACGGTAAACAAAAATGCTTTCCTCAAGAAAAGAAAGATTCTCTGTCACTTTTCTTTTATCGAGGAATTATTTTTTTCAATCACTTGAAGAGAAAGAATTTTGAACAAAAAAACTTGATATGAATTTGTGTTGATTGAATTTTATTTATCATATTACTTTTATCAAAGGCTCTCGAGATGATACATCAGATTGAAGCGGAAATGAAAAAGCAAATATCCGAGGCAAAATGGTTGGACGAACATTCGAGGCAAGCTGCGAGAGAAAAAATCGTTCATATGTCGAAGTTCATCGGTTATCCGGATTGGTACAAAGAATCGACAGTGATGGATCAACGTTACGAGAAAGTTAGTTCAAATGATTGATCAACTTTTCAATTTTATCTCAGAGCCATTTTGATGACATCTTCGATGTAATTCCTTCTGACATGATTAATGGAATGTGGCGAACATTATGGTCATAGTTCACCAAAAATAGTCAAAATTTGTTTCAAAGTGCCGGGTTCAATAATTAATATCAATTAATAGTCTACTTTAGAAGGCCAAAAAAAGCAAATTTTTAAGATTTTTTTCTCAGCTTCTTTAACAGATATAAAACTGTTTTTACAACATTGTTTCATCCTTCGAAAATAGAAAAAAAAATCTTTTATTTTGATTCTTTGAATAACTTATAGAAGGCGACAAAGTCGAAAATGTTTTGTCCCATAGCCTAAAACAAAAAAATAAAAAAGAGGAATTTCAAAGAGGAATATTTCTTACACAACAATTTACCACCGTTAAAGAAAAATCGATTTAAAAAAAATGGCGAATGCTTGAAATGAAAATGAAAAATTGAATTTTTCATAATTTATTTCAAACATGCGCCATTTTTTTAAATCGATTTTTCATTTACGGTGGTAAATTATTGCGTAAGAAACCTTCCTCTTTGAAAGGCTTTTTTATTTTTTGTTGTTTTTCACTCAACAATCCTGAGATTAACCTTCGACCATGGGACAAGACATTTTCGACTTTGGCGCCTTCTATAAATTATTCAAAGAATCAAAATGAAAAATAATTTTTATTTCACTCCGTGCGTAAAGTGTCCACTTTACGTACTCGTATCGTAATGTTTTTTTTTTTTTGTATTTTCGATGGATGAAAAAATGTTGTAAAAACAAAAAAATATTTGTTTAAAACAAGCTTTTATTCTTTTAATAATAATAAAAAATAACTAAAAAGTTGAAAATAATTTTATTCTGATTGGAATTTTTTTTTCAAATAGAAGCGTGTTACACCCTCTTTTTTTTCTCTTCCTGTTAGAATGAAACACGCTTTTATTTGAAAAATTATTTCCAATCGGAATAAAATTATTTTTAACTTTTTAGTATTTATGATTTCCAATAACTAGTTTAGTAATTTATATCTAGTTGCGGATAATTTTTTGCAAAAGAAATGTTTCGCAAAATTTTGTGCACAAAAATTATTTTGCAAAATTTGTTAGACCAAATTGTTTCACACAATTAATTTGCAACATTTTTGTAGAGAAATGTTGCAAATCAATTGCTTAAAACCATTTGGTGAACAAAAATTTGCAAAACAATTTTTTTGCCAAAAATGTTGCAAAACCTTTTTTTTGCAAAAAAACATGCCAAATCTTTTTTTTGCAAAAAAACATGCAAAACCTTTTTTTTGCAAAAAAACATGCGAAATAATTTTTTAGTAAAAAATTTGCAAATTTTTTGTGATAAAATTGCATTGTCATCCGATTTACATTTGCATGAAAATTTTTTACTCAATCGGAAACCGGGAAGTGGGTCGAATTTAACTTGCAAGATTTGATTACAGACAGACAAACACCGGAACAGGTAAAAGTCTAAAAACAAACGAAATTTTTTTTTTTTAAACAAGCTTTTATTAGTTGTTAATAAAAAATAATTAAAAACTGAAAAATAAAGTTTTTCCGATTGGAAATAAGCTTTCAAATAAAAGCGTGTTACACCCTCTTTTTTCTCTTGCTGTTAAAATGTAACACGGTTTTATTTGAAAACTTATTTCCAATCAGAAAAGCTTTATTTTTAAGTTTTTACTTATTTTTTATTAACAACTACTAAAAGCTTGTTAAAAAAAAAAAAATTCGTTTGTTTATTTTTTACTTTTTAGTATTATGATGAACTAGTTCAGTAATGTATATCTAGTTTCGCATAATTTTTTGCAAAAAAAATGTTTCACAAAATTTTTTGCACAAAAATTATTTTGCAAAATTTGTTAGATGAAATTATTTCACCCAATTAATTTGCAACATTTTTCTGCAAAATTTATGCAAAAAAATGTTTTCAGAAATTTTTTTGGAAAAAGACTGTTGCGCAAAAATTTCGTGGAGAAATGTTGTAAATCAATTGCTTGAAACCATTTTGTAAACAAAATTTAGCAAAACAATTTTTTTGCAAACAATTTTGCGAAACATTTTTTTTGCAAAAAATTATGCGAAACATTTTTTGTTCCTAAACAATTTTCAAGCAAATTTGTAATAAAAATTTTGCGAAACAATTTTTTTTGCAAAAAATTTGCAAATTTTTTGTGATAATATTGCATTGTCATCCGATTTACATATGCATGACAAATTTCAACTCAATCGGAAACCGGAAAGTGGGTCAAATTTGACTTGTAAGATTTGATTACAGACAGACAGACAGACAGACAGATGAAGCTAAATAAAAGCTTGTAAAAAAAATCTTATAAATTTGCTTTTATTGGCCTTCCAAAGTAGACTAGTACCATAATTTCAATAATTTCAATTAATATCAATGTTCAGAATATGTGAGATTTCTAAAATATCTACTACTTCTGAAATTTCTAATTTCTAAAATAATGCTTGAACGTGTCGATTTATTCACACAAAGCTTTCAATCGGTCCTGACTATCTGGAGAATATGTTGTTGGTCAAACGTTTCAGTCTTCAGCAAGAATTGGAATCACTCAGAAAACCAGTTGACAAATGGAGGTGAGAATTACAATCGATCAAAATTCTTTACATTATTACATTCGCGTCTAAAATTTTGTTATCATCAAATACAAACTTTGTTTGTAAAGCACGATGACAAACTGGAAGTAAAAAATGCTAATTACGAAATATGTATTTTTCAGTTGGGTTGCCAGTCCTACGGAGATTAATGCTTATTACTCTCCAGTTGCAAATTCTCTCAGTGAGTTTAACTAAATGATTAATAATAAATATTAAAATTAAACGAAGTAATAAATAAATTAACGTCTTTATTGTTCGTTCTTTCTCAGGATTCAAGTTTGAGCCCAAAATAATTCCCCAAATGTTAATTAAAAAATAAATTTCTTTTAAATTCATTTGAGATTATCATCTCTTTTCAATTCCTGCATAAGGACGAATTACTTATTGCATTAATATTTCATTCTTGATTTTTCCTTAAGCTTTTCCTGCTGGAATACTGCAGATGCCATTCTTTGATGCTGAACATCCGGAGTAAGTAATTTTTTTTCTTTTTCGAATATTTCGATCCAATGAATTCTTCATCTGACCATCGAGTCTATCGGTCGAAAACTCATCTGCGTATACATTTTTTTTAGTGCCGTAAATTACGGTGGAATAGGTACCATCATAGCCCACGAAATTTCCCACGGTTTCGACAACATTGGTGAGTTCCCTTGCACAAAAATTGTTTTTGCTTCCTCATGAAGGGAGCTTTGTTTTTCAGAAAAAAAAAATTCGCAATTTTCATGTCAGTATGTTCAAAATGTCCCAAAACGTCGAGAAATCACATTTAGAAAAAATGTCCGGACGTATGTGTGTGTGTGAGTGTGTGCACTTTGTGCTTTCCTTAAAATGAATATATTTAGAGAACGCTTTGGGCGATCGACTTGAAATTTGGTATACAAGTAGACTACGTATGTCTCTGTTCTCTTTTTTTTTGTAATTGTTACCCCTACAGCACATAACATTGCTGCAACGTTGCAGCAATGTTGTCATATTGGACGTGCAATGAAATATTGCAGATAGGTTGTGGCAACATTGCGTACGCAACATTGCACTGAAACTTCTCTGCAATGTTTCGGGAATGTTCCTAAGCAACATTTCTGCAATATTTTGTTGAAACGTTGCTGCAATGTTGCAGCAATGTTGTCATATTGCACGTGCAATGATATATTGCAGATATGTTGCGGTAACATTGCTACGCAACATTGCACTAAAACTTTTCAGCAATGTTTCGGGAATGTTCCTAAGCAACATTTCTGCAATATTTTGTTGAAACGTTGCTGCCATGTTGCAGCAATGTTGTCATATTGCATGTGCAATGATATATTGCACAAAATATTGCAGTAATGTTTCCTGCAATATTTTGTTGAAACGTTGCGAGTAAATTGCAGCGATATTAATGAGATGGAACTTCAAATTTTACAACTACACAAGCTTAAAATATGAAAAAGATCTATTGAAAAAGATGTACTCATTTATTCCTCATAAAACATCAATAACGATTAATTTCACGTCATTTTCTTTTTTCATATTTCTTTTTAAAATTTTGTTGTGCTTTTGACATTAATAAGACATGTGATATTGCAGCGATATAATATAATTAAGACATTGTGATATTCGTATTGAAAAAAAGTTCAATATAAAAAAAGCTATAAAACCAAAATGTTTTTTGTTTCTGAATGATTCTTATTCGCAAAATATGACTATAAAATGTAACGGGATGACCTGGGGCCTGCCACGAGCTCGGCACTTCGCCTGAGATCCGTTAGGTGGCGGCGGTCGGTGCGCGCTCTCGCGCTGGCGAGAGCGCCACCGAGCACCGATAAAGCTCCGGTATCGGGGTCTTAATTAACAATCAATTGTTGGAACATTTACCCGCGTCCTGTGATAGCGCAGTTCTATGGACTGAAGACTACATATTTTTATTTTATGCAATAATTCGAATGATAAAGTTTCCATTGCACGTAATATTCCTGCAATATTGCATATCCAATACGAGTGATATTGCTGGAATATTGCATATTGATTGCATGCAATATTTCTGCAATATTGCGGAATATTGCAGCAATAATTCAATCGGCGGTCATAGCAACATTGCAGCAAGGTTGCTGCAATGTTGCATACAATATTGCAATGTTGTCGTGCAACATTTCAGCAACATTGCTGCAATATTGTGTGCTGTAGGGGTAGCATTAAGTTTCCTAATTTAACAACTATCGAGTTCACTTCTTTAGCACCAATACACTGGACGACAAAAACAATTAATAATGCAATTGAACGGAATTGTTAAAAAATCATGCAAATTTGAAATTCGCACATAGCTTCTTTGTTTGTTTCCGTTGTTCGTGAAGCTTCCTTTATGAGGAAGCCATTATAATGAACATATGATGTCATAAAGATGGTCAAAGAGATCCTCATAACGGAGGGTTGAGGAACGACGGAAAAAAATGAGAAAGCTATGTGCAAATTTCAAATTTGCATGATTTTTTTTGTTCGCAATGAAAATAATTACGATAACAATTATAAATTTCAGGCAGTCAATTCGACAAAAACGGTAATGCCATACAGTGGTGGTCGAATGAGACGCGTTTGGAATACAGGAAAAGATCTCAATGTTTCGTCGACCAATTTAATAACTACAAATTATTCGTCAACGGCGTGACATATGGGGTAACGATTTTTTTTTATTTTCATAATTACACACTTTAAAGTTGTTTAGAAGCTATGAAACCGTTGAATGTTAATTGTTCAATAAATAGCTTCTTAATCGCAGTGAAATTTTTACACGACCTCCTGAATACTTCATGTAAGAACATAACAAATTTTCAGAATTCTATCATCATTACTTCAACCTCCTTAAGGGTTAAAATAAAAAATAATGAGAAAATTCAGAAAATTTTGGTATGTTTTTGTATGAGGTATTTAAGAGGTTGTGTACAAATTTCACGATTAGGAAGCTCGTTATTAAGAAATTAACGTTTTGTTAAAAATAATTTTTTAAACAAATAAAAAAAAAATTTATCAATAAACTTCGTTTTCTTTCCGTTGCTTTCAGTATATTGTGGATATTAAAAAATTGAGAGGTCAAAAAAAAAACTTATCGCAAAGTTATATCAGTTTCCATAAGATTACATTTAATTTTATTTAATTTGTTAATCTTAATTATTCGATAACGAGCTTCCAAATCGTCGTGAAATTTTTACAAGACCTCTTAAATACTTCATTGAAAAACATACCAAATTTTCAGAATTTTCTCATTAAACGTGATTTGCTTCTAAACGACCTTAAAGGCTTTCCGGTTTTCATAATTCTGCTTTTTTCTTCGACATACCCTTCGTCTTGACACCATTAATAATATTTAATCAGGAAAGCTCGGATAAGTCATACGTCCTCTTATTTAAGGTACTGGTCTACTTTAAAAGGCAAAAAAAACAAATTTTAACGATTTTTTTTATCAGCTCCTTTATCAGATATGGCTATAAAACTGTTTTACAACATTGTTTCATCCTTCGGAAATACAAAAAAAAAATTTGTTATTTTGATTCTTTGAGTAATTTATAGAAGGCGCCGAAGTCGAAAATGTGTCCCATGGGCGACAGTCAATCTCAGAATTGGCAAGTCTGAAACAAAAAAAAAAAGAAGCATTAAGAGGAAGGTTTCTTACACAATTTACCACTGGTAATGAAAAAATCAATTTAAAAAAAAATGGCGGATGTTTGAAATAAATTATGATAAATTCAATTTTTCATTTTTATTTCAACATCCACCATTTTTTAAAAATCGATTTTTCATTAACGGTGGTAAATTGTTGTTCAAGAAACCTTCCTTTTTAAAATGCCTTTTTATTTTTTTGTTTCAGACTTGCCAATCCTGAGATTAACTGTCGACCATCGGACATTTTCGACCTTGTCGCCTTCTATAAATTATTCAAAGGATAAAAATAAAAAACATTTTTTTTTGTATTTTCCAAGGATCAAACAATGTTGTAAATAGTCGTATCTGATAAAGGAGCTGAGAAAAAAATCTTAAAAATTTGCTTTTTTGGGTCTTTTAAAGTAGACTAGTACCTTAAAATAAAAACCGTTGAGAGTATATATGTTCTTTAAATAACCAAAAATGTAATTAATTAATTGAAAGTTACCAATCGCATAATTACCTTTTTTTTCTAAAAATGAATTAATTATCGAACGATCATTTATTAATGGAATTATTATTTTTTTCCTTCCAGGGTCTGGGTTATCATACTCTCGGTGAAAATATAGCTGATTCTACAGGTATAAGGGCGGTTTTTCATGCATACAAGGCACACATGAATAACCCCGATTATAAGGAGATCAAGCTTCCGGGTTTCGAGCATTTCTCGGCCGAAGAATTGTTTTTCGTTTCCTATGCAGGGGTAAGTTACATAAACGAATAATCATTTTTGTCATAAGTACACAATTTTGTCACTTTCGTTCTGATAGAAGAATTTCTGTTCAAAAAAATCTCCATTTATTTCCTTCATTCGCCATAGTCTCCTTTATGAACAGTTCCGTGAGCTCCTCTATTATGAATAATTTCAAATTTCTAATTTGCACGATTTTTTTTGTCACTTTTAGAACATTTTTAATTTTTCGAAATCTGAAGTGAATCTTTTAAAATGAAATACCGAATGAAGCTGCCCATCCAAAACATTACAAAAGTTAAACGAATCGCAATATTTTGTTTGAAAATTTAAAAATGGTTTAGAACCCAAATGTTTTGAGCGATTCTTTCATAATTTAGTATCAACCGTTTGTCTCAGCATTAGTGACAAATTTTACGCTCGATAGTTGTAAAATTAGCAAAGATGGACAGACCACAAATTTTTTTAAATAATCTGAAAGTTTTTTCAAACCAAACCTCTGAAGAAATTTATCCCAAATTTTATTCCAACTGGGATAGACTATATCCACACAAAAATTCAGGTTGATAGCTGCAAAATTACGAAAGCTGTTTATGAGGGTTTTTTGAAAGATTCGAAATTTTTTTGCAACAAAACTTCTGAAGTGATTTTCCCAAAATTCAATAAAATTTTTCTTTGCCATCAACGGTCTCACTGGATAAATCCCTTTGAATTTCGTAATTTTTTGTAAATATGATTTCTTGATATTTTGGACCATTGCGAACAAACTGGTATAAAAATTTTGAGGAAAAATGTTTGCCCTGAAACAAATATTCTTTTGTAATGAACTGAAATGGAAACTAATGTATGAACAATCATTATGAACAATAGTCGATGTGCGAGGACGTGAAGCAGGAATTTATCATATCACTGATAAGCCAGGATCCGCATTGTCCATCGCCGATGAGAGTCGTGGGTTCGCTTTCGAATTCCGAGGATTTCTCACGAACGTTCAAGTGTCCGAAGGGTACCGTGATGAATCCTCCAAAAAAATGCGGTATCTGGTACTGAGGATTGAGATTCGACTGATTTTTAAAAACTCCGATGCATCATTGATAAATCGAAAGAATGATCAATTTCGAAAATACTTAAATGTAAATATAATAATATTGTGTATTCGAAATGGATTGGAGAAAAACTAAATAAAATGACACTTTTGAAAATGAAAAGTTTCAATTTCGATACTTGCTCCCAATACCTCTCGGACCACTTGTAAATGTGTAAAAATGATGACGACGGTGTAGAAATGATGAGTGTTTTCATTCCGAAAATTTTAGCTGATGGCGAGACTCGGGTACATTCCGGATGCATCTAGCCTGTAATCGATATTTTCTAGTTGAAGAAATTTGGTCCCAATGCTGTACAGCCTGTATGTTGTAGAAAAAGATTTGAGGTTGTTTAGAAGCTATGGAACCTTGAATGTTAATTGTTCAATAAATAGCTTCTTAATCGTAGTAAAAATTTCACACGACCTCCTGAATACTTCACGTAAGAACATATCAAATTTTCAGAATTCTATCATCATTCCTTCAACCTCCTTAAGAGGAGGCTAAATACCATTTTTATTCAATCCCTACATTATCGACGTATCATCGTCGTCCAGTCTTTCTCCGACAACCGTGGATGAAAATAAATTACATTTTGACAATTAAGAGGGGAATAAATTAATTAACAATTAATTGTCAATTGAGAGGCTAAAATGGGTTACAGCTAATGCCAACGAACTCATTCGAGACCCCTAAATATTATAGGTTACTCGTCAGAATTCATGGTGCTGCCCTCACTCGCACGTCTGTGAACTACATTTTGCCATTTCGTTTTTCAATAAAACTACAATTTATCGATATTTATCTCTCGATGCGCCATTCAAACTTACGGCGTGTCATTTTGATAAAATAATGTTGAAAACGTCTCGATATTTGTATCGTGGCTTTCTTCATGGAGCCTCACTCTTGGTTTTACCCAAAATGCAGTAAAAGTTTAATAGTTTAAGTTTTTCAATTACAGTTTCTTGGTGGTAAATGAATCTGTAAATTTTTTTTTTGTTTTTCGAAAAAATTTTAGTGAGGCTCCATTCCTGCCATTGTTCCGATGATGTTGTTGAAATTTTATTCAATTCCATCCATTTGTATAAGAGCAAGTTTGGATGGCAATTTCTAGGTGTTAGTGTCGGTATTTAGCCTCCTCTTAAGAGGAGGCTAGATACCATTTTTATTCAATCCCTACATTATCGACGTATCATCGTCTTCCAGTCTTTCTCCAACAACCGTGGATGAAAATTAATTAACAATTAATTGTCAATTGAGAGGCTAAAATGCGTTACAGCTAATGCCAACGAACTCATTCGAGCCCCCTAAATATTGTAGGTTACTCGTCAGAATCCATGGTGCTGCCCTCACTCGCACGTCTGTGAACTACATTTCACCATTTCGTTTTTCAATAAAACTACAATTTATCGATATTTATCTCTTGATGCGCCATCCAAACTTACAGCGTGTCATTTTGATAAAATAATGTCGAAAACGTCTCGATATTTGTATCGTGGCGTTCTTCATGGAGCCTCACTCTTGGTTTTACCCGAAATGCAGTAAAAGTTTAATAATTTAAGTTTTTCAATTACAGTTTCTTGGTGATAAATGAAACTGTAAATTTTTTTTTGTTTTTTGAAAAATTTTTAGTGAGGCTCCATTCCTGCCATTGTTCTGATGATGTTGTTAAAATTTTATTCAATTCCATCCATTTGTATAAGAGCAAGTTTGGATGGCAATTTCGAGGTGTTAGTGTCGGTATTTAGGCTCCTCTTAATGGAAGCACGATTTTTATAAATCCATGCATATTGTCAATCTTGTATCTTATATTTCTCCAATTGATAATAATTGGGCCGCATAATCCTCAACGTGAAATACACACATTTTCCGTCGTCAAAAAAAAAAATTGGTAAGCATTGAGTCGAACGCTGAAGTTTCAAATGATGAGAATGACAATTTATTGGGCCGAAATGGCACTGAAGTCACATGATCGTGCATCATATTATACGCATATACATATCTAGAGTACACGCATTAAAATCACCTACCTAACCTATATATATATATATTTGTTTTTTTTTCGTTTAAACGTCTACAGTGCCTAAAATCTAACGTTGGAAGCTGATGGAGAGCCTGAAGGAGTCTTTCGTAATGATCCAAAGGTACAAGTTCTTTTTTCTCTCTCTACGATCTTAGAGGCCCTTGATATAATCTATGATTTCAATCGTGTTACTTTTGTGTATTTTTTTTTTTAATCTTGTTTTCACATCGTGTATTCTTAGTATGCATATTTATCTAGTATATGTGCGCATCGCATAGCATAAATAAAAATAATAAAAACAAAAATTGCTCGAACATGAGCGCGTTTTACAAATTGAGAATTTCTCAGTAAGTTTTTCTCTCTCTTTCTCTGTTTTTATAGCTCTCGAACAAACACACTCACAGACATTCACGCACATTTTGTTTATTCTTATAATTATCGAATCATTCAACGAGCTTCTTCGTCGCTCGCAAAACATTATACGATATAATTTATAAAAAAATATTGAAAAAAAATTCGGCGTTATCTATACACTTATTGTTATATATGTCGCCGTGTTTTGCAAATTGTTATACGGTAAACTCGTCACAGGGCCTTAACACTATAACTCTATTATTTACTAGCTTATTTTTTCGTTTTTCTATGTTTTTTCTCTCCCTCCACTCTTACTTTTTCATTTTCGATATTATTGAACATTTCTTCTACGTTCTGTATCTCTCTCTCTCTCTCTCTTTCTCTCCGTTCTCATTAAAAATTATATTTCGAGACATTATATCGACGATAATTTACAACTATGAATATGTATACGTATGTTATTAGAAAGTTTGCACACTTTTCTTCTTCATTATTTTTTTCTTCTCTTTTTACCAGAGAAACGGTCTTCCACGCACACACGCGCGTGCGCGCGCTCACACACACACACACACGCACGCGCGCGCGCACACACACACACACGCGCGCGCTCACATACACACACATGCACCCGTCAATTCCGTCAGGCCTACGGTGCCATTTAGTTTTGAGCAAGACAATTATAATAAATAACGATGAGAACTTGAATGATTAAATTTCATCAAATACTCACGAACGATGTTGACCGAGCAATTAGACAAAGTATTTGCTCGATTAAACTGAACTTGAATGAATATCTGACGCCGCGATCATTCAGGAAGTAGCATGAGAAATTATAATTTCTAACGACGCTTGCAATTTTCTTAACGTGATATTTTTGCAATTTTTTTTTTGTACTGAAAATGTTCACCAGAGATTTTTCGATTTTGAGTTAAAATCCGATTTCTTTGGCTCTCAGACAAATAGATTTCCTCGAATATATTTGATTCATAAAAATTGAAAATCAATTAAGGTACTAGTCTATTTTAGAAGGCCAAAAAAAGCAAATTTCTAAGATTTTTTTTCTCAGAATTTTTATCACATATGACTCTATAAAACTGTTATTACAACGTTGTTTCATCCGTCGAAAGCACAAAACAAAAATTTATTTTTTATTTCGATTCCTCGAATAGTTTGTAGAATATATAATCTCAGGATTGGCAAGTCTGAAACAAAAAAATTAAAAAGCATTTTAAAGAGGAAGCTTTAGTACACAGCAATTTATCACCGTTAATGAAAAATCGATTAAAAAAAAATGGCGGATGTTTGAAATGAAAATGATCGATAGAATTTTTCACAATTCATTTCAAACATCCGCAATTTTTTTTTAAATAGATTTTTCATTAATGGTGGTCAATTGTTGTATAAGAAACCTTCCTCTTTAAAACGCTTTTTTATTTTTTTATTTCAGACTTGCCAATCCTGAGATTAACTGTCGGTCATGGTCACATTTTCGACTTTGGCGCCTTCTATAAATTATTCAAAAAGTCAACATAAAAAAATAACTTTTTTTAAATATTTTCGAAGGATAAAACAATGTTGCAATAATAGTTTTATAGTCATATCTGATAAAGGAGCTGAGAAAAAAATCTTAAAAATTTGCTTTTTAGGCCTTCTAAAGTAGATTAGTACTTTAAACGAATAATTGAATAATTTCCACCGCAGACAATTCACGATGATGTTTTTTTACCCAGTAGACTAGAGTTTGTCTTTTTTAGTATCATTTTCCATGTTATTCATTTTTCATACAATGCGTTCGATTTATTTTCAATACAAACAAGCATTAGAAATAATTTTTTTTTATCGTTCCATTGATTTATTCAATCAATCGCATTTGACTGTCTGGATACGCATATGGCAAATTGTTAAACGGTATTGATAATAGAATGAGGAAAAAAAAAATCGAGAATGGAGAACAGAATATGCGAAAGAAAAAACATGAGGACTAAATTATTTTCGGTCGATAAGGCATTAAAAAAAAAAAAATGAGGAATGAATTGATTCGGGCTCTTGATTCCAAGATTTGGATAATATTCCTTTTTTTTCTCTCTTTTTCGGCCCACAGTTTGTTTGCTTGTTCTAATCTTATTTTGGTATCTGATTGACGGGATTATTTCCCATTCTATAATACAAATGAAAAATCATGAAATAAATTTTTGTTTTCTTTGAATAATATTTTTCTAATTAAATTTAATTTTCTCTCGTGAATATTCGCAATCGAATATCAGAGATGAATGATAAAATGTTCGTACCAAAGATAATGGAGGGACAAATAAATTATCGAACTAGACACGACGATTGGGCTGTATTTTTCTTTTCAACGAGAAGAAAAGCTTTTTTTTTCTGGTGCTTATCCGTCGATTCAAACCATCTTCATTATTATCATTATCATTATTATTACTATTGTTACTATTAGTATTATTGTTATTATTATTATTATTAGTATTATTTCGTTTTTACACAATATTCTCGGTATTCATCGTGAGCGTCGCGAAAAAAATCGACTTTAATACTTGTTGAGGACTGTTTTGTTTTTTCTCCCTCATTCGACCCGAGGGCGAGTTGACAACGGCGTTGTAAAATCGACGAGGAAAATTATACAAGAATAAAAACGTCGCGAGCCATTACAAAGGAAGAAAAAAATAATTTAACGGCTACCTGAGGTATTCAAGTGTAAAAATTTTCAGTCATCGAGCGTCGGCATTAAAAAAAAAAAAAGCTTTTTCACGCAAAGTCACACGGCAGAGAAAAGAATATACGCACTGGAGTACCTTTACAGGGGAAACAAAAAATTGTTTTGGAAGAATTAGCTTTTTTTTTGCATATGTACACATTAACGTTGGCAACTATACATTTCTGTTAATTCATCTCTTCATTTGCATTCGCCATTGAGTGGTTCCACGCCAAACCAGCAGGTCAAAAAAATCAATATCTCCGATCATACTCTCGATATTTTCCTGTGTTCTCTATCATGAGAAAACATTGTTGTTAAATCGCTAGCCCAAAATAAAGTTATTTGTACGAGTTATGATTTTTTGAAAATTGCGTACTTTTAACGCCTCGAAAAACAACTTTTTTTGCTTTTGTGTACAACTCCGCCGGATTTTGGAATTCGAGAATTTCACTTCGAGAAATCGAAACTGTATTCAAAACCCTTCAAAATGAGCACGAATTAACCTCATTTGGTGCATTTAAGACGCCACAATCGTAAAACTACGTTTTTTTTTTCGAAAATCAAGAGTAACTCAAAAACCTCATTTTTTTTTAAATTTGAAAAATGATATTAAATTTTCACGACAGAAAATCTATATTTCTGTGGAGTTTGAACTAGTTCTGACCAATAGATTTGAATTATTGATCAATTTCATCTTTTAGAAATCAGTTTCAGCTATTTTGGGACATTCAGGTTTTGACTTTAGGTTTTCTAAGAATTTCGTCACTAAAATTGATAGTCATTGTCTCGAAAAATTATAAAACAATTTGTTTACAATTCTTTGAGATCCATCTTCATCAAATGATGGTGATATTTACGAATAATTGCTTTTTCTGCAACTTTGGATCTAAAGTTGCAAAAAAAGCAATTATTCGTAAATAATGATAACATCATTTGATGGAGATGGATCTCAAAGAATTGTAAATAAATTGTTTTATAATTTTTTACAATTTAAACAATCGCAATTTTAGACTTAAAATGGCAGGAAAAGCAATTATTCGTAAATATTATCATCATTTGATGGAGACGAATCTCGAAGAATTGTAAACAAATTGTTTTCTAATTTTTTACAATTTAAACTTTCGCAACTTTAGACCAAAAGTTGCAGAAAAAGCAATTATTCGTAAATATTATCATCATTTGATGGAGATGGATCTCGAAGAATTATAAACAAATTGTTTTCTAATTTTTTACAATTTAAACATTCACAACTTTAGACCTAAAGTTGCAGAAAAAGCAATTATTCGTAAATATTATCATCATTTGATGGAGATGGATCTCAAAGAATTGTAAATAAATTGTTTTCTAATTTTTTGAGACAATGACTATCGATTTTATTGACGAAATTCGCAAAAAACCTAAAGTCAAAATCTGAATATCCCAAAATAGCTGAAACTGATTTTTAAAAGATGAAATTGATCAATAATTCAAAATCTATTGGTCAGAACTAGTTCAAACTCCACAGAAATATAGATTTTTTGTCGTTAAAATTCGATATGGTTTTTTCAGATTTTTAAAAAATGAGGTTTTTCAGTTATTCTTGATTTTCGAAAAAACGTAGTTTTACGATTGTGGCGTCGTAAATGCACCAAATGAGGTTAATTTGTGCTCATTTTGAAGGGTTTTGAGTACAGTTTCGATTTCTCGAATTGAAATTCTCGAATTCCAAAATCCGGCGGAGTTATACACAAAAGCAAAAAAGTTGTTTTACGAGTCGTTAAAAGTACGCAATTTTCAAAAAATCATAACTCGTACAAATAATTTTATTTTGGGCTAGCGATATAACAGCAATATTTTCTCATGATAGAAAACACAGGAAAATATCGAGAGTACGATCGGAGACATCGATTTTTTTGACCTGCTGGTTTAACGTGGAATCACTCCATTGATAAATTGAAATTGAGATTTGAATTATTCGTCTTTAGCTCATTTTTTTTCCTTTCCATTGTCATGAATTTTTCAATTTTTTTGACATTTATCCTACGCGAGTCGAAAAATAAGCTGCGTAAAAAAAAAAAGATAGAACGAAAAACGATCAAGACGACATTGCACAAAGACAAAAGGTATAAAAATAAAATTTGAAAAAAACCATCAAACGTCACAGGTGTGCAAAATTATTTTCTTACAGAGAAAAGGGGAGTCTTTTTTGATTTAGTAAAAAAAAACCAAGGCAAAAAATTGCTTATACAGATGGCAAGTTTTATGCGAGCAGGATACGTAAAAAAAAAAATTAAGAATATTGAGAAAGAGAGAAAGTATAATTCTTAGGAACTAGGAAATCGCACCACGCACAATTGTTTTACGGTACGTTCGCTTGAGATTGAGATCCTTATTCGACAATCTGCCTTATTATTATGTACAAAACGTTTTTTGTTATTGTTGTTTTTTTTTCCTTCGCTTCTCTTTCTCTCTCGTGCACGCGATAACATCGACATCAAGAATCAACGATGCTATGTCGTGATAAATCTGCAAATTTTCTTCGTAACTTATCTTGGTTTGCAAACTTTGAAACACGAAAAATTTTCAAAATTTCGCGTTTTACGAATATTTTTTATATGGAATATGGCGAATCCACTTTCATTTTCTCTCTCCCTCTCTTTTCTCTCTCTCTCTCTCTCTTAAGTTTGCCTCGTTTGCCGAAATACCGTAAGTATACATTAAATTATTTTTTCGAGTCAAAATCTAGAACGATATCAGGAAAAAAAAACGATAGGCACTTTTTCACCGATAAAAAAATTAAAATGCATTTTTTGCCTGAAATCATTGAACGCTCTGATTTTAGCCGCTAAAGTGAAAATTTGAATGATAAATTATAGAATTTTGTGTTTCAATGAACGAATCATTGTTCGAAATGGGAATATTCAAATTGTTGGAAAAAAAAGTAATTTTTCACAATTGTTATTCCCGAACACATTTTTTTCCAAACATCATTCATTCGAAAAAATAATAGGAATTGACTCTGTAAGCTGATTTTCCAGAACGTCAGGCATGCAAAACAGTATGATAAATTCCTATTAATAATTAAACTTATTGCTGTGTTTTCGGGCACGAGCGCAGATTGAATGAAAAACGTTATTTTCAATACGACCTCAATGAACCACGAAGATTCATGTTGAAAAAAAAAAAAAAAATACTTTCAGAATAATCAATAATAGTCTCACAAATGTTCTCATTAAAAATATTTTTTTCATTACTAAGAAAAACACTGTAATTCTATTTTTCAGATTGTTGATTTTAAACATTTTGGTAAATGATCATTTCCAGCTTACAAATTTTAAGTATTTTCACTAATTTTTCACTCAAACTGCGCTTCATATTCGCCACATTTTTGCGATTTTTTTTTTGATATATAACCCTATACATACGACTCGTCTAAAAAATTCGCGTTGCACAGTTTGTACATATTCTAAAATATTCCGTATAAATAGAGTTTCTCGCGAGAACGAGAGAAAATAAAAGATTGTCAGAGAGGAAATAAACTAAATGAAATTCTAGCGCCAAGTAAATGTTTCATCGTCGACTTCGACTCGATTACAAAATAATTATAAAAAAAAATTCCAAGGCCCGAATTTTGAGTTATCTAACTTAATATCTATCTTAAGATCGATCTTAAGTTCGAACTTGAGATCAAATTTTTCATTGAACTAAAGTTGGAACTTAAGATCGAACTTAAGTTCCAATTTAAGATGAATCTTAAGTTTGAACTCAAGTATCATTGTAAGTTAATACTTAAGTTCAAACTTTAGTGCGAACTTAAGTTCAAACTTAAATTTGTTTTGAAGTTTGATCTTGAGATCCATCTTGAGCTTGAACTTGAGTTCGATCAAACTCCTTTCATAGCCTTCATTGACCGTGTTTTTTTGACATCAGTTGTCATAATAATCAAGTTCGATTGAACTTAAGTTTAAGCTCAAGACGGACCTCTCAAGTTTGAACTCCAACCCAAATTTAATTTTGAACGTAAAATCGATCTGAGGTTCGCACTCAAGTTTGAACTTAAGTATGAACTTATAATGACACGTAAGTTTAAAGTTAAGATTTATCTTAAATTGCAACTTAAGATTGATCTTAAGTTCCAGCTTGAGTTCAATGGAAAGTTTGATCTTAAAATTCAGGCCTAGGGCCCGAAATTTGAGATCTTAAGATCAAACTTTTCATCGAACTCAAGTTGGAACTTAAGATCGAACTTAAGTTCAAACTTTAATGCCAACTTCAGATTGATTTTAACTTCAAACTTGATCTAGGTTTCAAGTCTGATCTTAGGATCCATCTTGAACTTGAACTTGAGTCCGATCGAACTTCTTTCATCGCATAATGTATTCGGGTATGATTATCATATTCGGTCTTAATTTTTTTTCCAAGCTTTTTTTTCTGCAGGCCTAACGGCATCGGTCACTTTGCTCGGTATCACTTCATTGTATTTTTTGAAAATGTCTAAAAACACTTTTTCCGAAGGAATGTAACGCTTCCGACCCATCTTCGCATTAAAGTCAAATTTAACACATCACTCAGATTTATGACCGGAGAAACAAAACACGGTCAAGAAAGGCGATGCATAAAGTTCGATCGAACTCAAGTTCAAGCTCAAGATGGATTTTAAAATCAAACTTCAAAGCAGATATAAGTTTGAACTTGAGATCGATCTGAAGTTCGCACTCAAGGTTGAACTTAAATATAAACCTATAATGACACTTAAGTACAAACTTGAGATTCAGCTCAAGATTCCACTCAAGTTCGATCTTAAGTTCCAACTTGAGTTCGATGGAAATCTATTTGATCAAATTTGATTTTAGCATTGATCTCAAGTTTGATCTTAAAATTCGGGCCTAAGAGTACACTACGAAGGACGTATTTGTTTTGTAATTTTTGCTCATCATTCGCGCTAAGGTTTTTCAACGCGTTCATGGTAAATAGAAGAACGTCGTTTAGCCTCGCGACTGCACAGTATATTGTCTTTTAAAAAATATCGTTATTCCTCGTTATTAATTTTTATCGACTAATAATTTAATCATCATCAATCAATTGATCGTTATTAATCGTTATCAAAGTTTTCGTCTCGTTAATTTGGCAAGCGTTCGAGGGCGCCGCGCTTCGTTGGGAAGTTCGCATCTTCGTGGATACCGTCATATCCCTTTTCCTCATTTCTTCTATTCTCGTTCGCAGTCTTCGAGCAACGGATATTTGGGTTGAATTGAACAATTGAAAAAAAAAAACAAAAAAAACATACACACACAGCTACGAGGACAACAGAGCTCGCAGTCTTCTCCAGCGTGACTCCAAAGTTAAACGTCCTGTTGTACGTGTTACGTCGGCCATTTTGTTGTGATCCGTGACGCCATTGTCAACGATAATACGATCGACGTTCGTACGGTCGATTATTCTCGTTTGCGTGATATTCGAATCGGTGAAGCGATCACGTGAATTTAGTATTCTCAATGCCGTTGACAAACGAAGCTTACATTGGGGCGTGCTGAATACCAATCTTCGGCAAATCTGACGATTTTGTCCCGATGATCTGACCCTGATTCCATTAACGACGCCATTTTTCTCACGATTATTACAATTGCCGTTAGCATCGTTGCTCTGTAATTGCTTTGTCTTGCGCGTGTGAACATTTCGAAATGCCTTGACCGTGGATCATTGGCGATAGGTCTGCGGTGATATGCCATTTCCCGGTGTAACGTAATCACCGATCATCAAACTCGGATTCACGGGATAATGCGACGTGTTGCCGAGTACCAGCGATTGCTGGAAAGTAACACCAAGCTGTAGGCCACGCGAGAGACACGCGGAGGCGTAAGCGAAAGAAAAGAAAAAAAATGCGCTTTTTAGTATTCGTCTGTTTTTTTTTTGTTTTTTTTTTTTTTCGTCGTGGTCTCTCTGCGAACGGGAGCCCTCGAACGTGTCACGCGGAGCTTCCGTTATCGTTCGAACAATTTTTTTTTTTTTTTCAACCACTCTGGCGAGCTTCAGCCATGAGGATTTCTTCTCCAGCGATGACAATCATTTTTCTCTTTCCCTCTCTTTCGCTGCTAAATTCATTCGCATTTTCTCTTTGTCTCGTTATGTATTACAGAGATTTGTCAGTGAGTGTATAATATTTTTTTTATTTTTTGTTGCGTGCTGGGACTTTTTCTTTTTCGTTTCGCGGGCCCTCGAACGTCTTCGATTGGGGATTCCCATTTTTTTTTTTTTTTTTTTTTTTTTTTCAATCGTTTTTTTCTTATCGGTCAGGAAGTAATCCGCAACGGCAAGAAGCTCACCATATGTCGTGACGATTAACGTTCATACTTACAGTTGCGGGTGAGGTGAACATGTTAGGCGTTATACCACCACCGATCAATTGTGCAGCTTGTGTACTCGTCGCTGTTCCTCCGACCCTTCCACGACCGGTACTCGATATTGAACCCGGGTGTATATTCGGCTGACCCCCTGCCACACAAGCAAACCAAACTCATAAGCTTTTTGAAATTTTTTTTTTTTTTTGTTAAAGCAAAATTTAGGGTATCAAACAAAAAGCGGAATTTGCGAATAGCTGTGACGGGTTTTGTTTAGACGGCTCGAGAAATTTGTGGATTTTTATGTCGTGGACAAGAGTTGTAAATAATACATTTTTTTGATAATGCATTACGGTATCCGTTACCCATTACACTGCATAATGTGAAACGGACAAGTGTACCATTACAAAATACAAAAGTAATGTGTAATGGATGCATGTACCATTACTAGTAAAATAAAATAATATGTAATGGATGAATGCTCCATTACAAATTACAATTGAAAAAGAATGTAATTTGTATTGGAGAATATTACATTACAAATGGAAAAATTACTATGCTCGCATTAGAAATTTGCACATTGATATTTCATTATTATATTTCGCTCGAAACAAATTGAGATGCTAATTGACGCTACGCAAAAATAATTCTGTGTGTGCGATTTTCCGTGTGCATTAGTATCAGAGCTGTAAATAATGCATTACTGTATTTATTACCCATTACACTACATAATGTGAAATGGATAAGTGTACTATTACAAAATACAAAAGTAATGTGTAATGAATGCATGTGCAATTACAAATAAAAAAGTATTGTGTAATGGATGCATGTGCCATTACAAATAAAAAAAGTAATGTGTAATGGATGCATGTCCCATTACAAATAAAAAAAGTACTTTGCAATGGATGCATGTGCCATTACAAATACAAAAAGTAATGTGTAATGTATGCATGTTCCATTACAAATAAAAAAAAGTAATTTGCAGTGGAGGATATTCCATTACAAATAGAAAACTTGCCGTGCTCGTATTAGAAACTTGCACATTGCTGTCTCATTATTTTATTTCGTTAGTTCATCGTTAAATATGAAGTTTGAAAATGTACTCAACCCCAAAAATTATCCAATTTTATATTGAACTCGCTTTTACACGCTGTTTCCCATAATCATAAGCAATCTAATAAAAATTACAAGTTACTGATACAAAATATGTCGCTTTCTTGAATCCCTAAATATCGTGCATGTTCTTTTTTTTAAACTTTATGGATTATTTGTGATAATTGTGGATGAACTTTTAGTGAGCGAAATAAAATAATGAGACAGCAATGTGCAAGTTTCTAATACGAGCACGCCAATTTTTCTATTTGTAATGGAATATTCTCCACTGCAAATCACTTTTTTTTTAAATTGTAATTTGTAATGGGACATGCATCCATTACACATTACTTTTTTTATTTGTAATGGAACTCGCATCCATTACACATTACTTTTGTAATTTATAATGGCAACCTTGTCCAATACACATTGTTTAAAGTAATGGGTAATGCATTACTTTTACATTACTATTTTCATAACTCTGATTAGTACGTTTTTACGACAATTTGAAGCAGGTACTATTTTTCTCAAAGGTAAGTAAGTCTATTAATTTTGTAATGAAAATAATTTGTGTGTATCAAGTTTTTGTTAACCCTACTATCGTAGTGTCAAATGTATCAACAGTGATTACTTGGAGCAAATTTTACTCCATTCTTCAATTGTAATTTTTACAACAATGGAGTAAAAATTGCTCCAAAAAATCACTGTTTATAAGTGCCAGTGTATATTAAGTTAATATACACTGACACCTATAAGTTTTTCTTGAATTGCAATTTTTACATTTACCACTACCATATTGAAGTTAACAAAAACTTGATACACACAAATTATTTTCATTGAAAAATTAATGGACTTACCTTTGAACAAAATAGTGCCTGCTCCAAATTGTGGTAGAAATATACTAAATTATAATGGAATATTCTCCACTACAAATTACTTTTTTTTCAACTGTAATTTGTAATGGATCACTCATTCGTTACACGTTATTTTTTTCATTTGTAATGGCACATGCATCCATTACACATTGCTTTTATTATTTGTAATGGAACATGCATACATTAATCTTTTTTATTTGTAATGGCAAACTTATCCAGTACACATTGTTTTAATTAATAGGTAATGCATTACTTTTACATTACAATTTTCACAACTCTGTCGCGGACTAATTCGTTGAGCCCATTTTTTTCGCCAGTTCGAAGGTAACGTTGAGATAAATTACGAAATTTGCCAATGAACAATTGTATCTTATTTAAAATATTTATTCAATTATGTTGTTACGTTCCTTTGCCGGCTTTTTCCAAGAAAATTTGAAAAGATCGTACAAAAAGCTGCATTTACTCATCTTTCTGACCGTTTTTTGTTTTATGCTTGAGAACAATACATTCTGACCTCTTCAACTAATTTTTTCGACCGATTTTTTCAGTCAATCGGAAAGGAACATTTTTTATGATAAATGACTGAATTCGTGTACGAATGATTTAAGGTACTAGTCTACTTTATAAGGCCAAGGAAAGCAAATTTTTTTTCTCTCAGCTCCTTTATCAGAAACAAAAAAGTAAAAAAGCATTTTATAGAGGAAGGTTTCTTACACAACAATTTACCACCGTTAATGAAAAATCGATTAAAAAAAATAGCGGATGTTTGAAATGAAAGTGAACAGATGAATTTTTCACAATTTATTTAAAACATCCACCATTTGTTTTTTTAAAATCGATTTTTCATTAACGGTGGTTAATTGTTGTGTAAGAAACCTTCCCCTTTGAAATGCTTTTTTATTTTCTTGTGTCAGACTTGCCATTCCTGGGATTAACTGTCATGGGATAAGACATTTTCGTCTCGCGCCTTCTATAAATTATTCAAAGAATGAAAATAATTTTTTTTTGTTTTTTCGAAGAATGAAACAATGTTGTAATAACGGTTTTATAGTCATGACTGATAAAAGAGCTGAGAAAAAAAATTTAATTTGCTTTTTTTTGGCCTTCTAAAGTAGAATAGTACCTTAATATTATTTCAACTTTAAAATTCAATCGTGCTATAACATGTTTTTACGTTTTTTAAACGCCTCGAGAAACTCGTGAATTTTCATCTCGTTGATCAATTCTGACGGTCTATTTTTTTTTCGTACGGAAGTAACATTTGGTGAAAAAAAATTTATAAACTTTGCATTGTAAGGTAATCTTGGACGGTTTATTCGATTGTCTTAGAAGTTTTTTAAACAAAACTGTAAGCGGTTTTTAGCGAGTTCGATTAAACAGCATTTTTCCGAATTTTTGATGAATTCGTCGAGCCATTTTTTTATTATGGGCGCCGATATTGAAAATTCTTTTATGAGAGACTTAAATTCAAGTTATAACGAAAAATGATTTTTTTTTAGATCTTTAGGGGAGACCGGGGACAGTTGTAACAATCTGTATTTTGGCTTTTCCTGGGCCCAAAGTATAATGCTTACGTAAATCGCACGTACACCCCTGCATAGAGCATTTAATGATCTACAAAATGGTTCTATGTTGAAGTCTGTAACTAGAATTGAAAAAAAAGTATAGGCCTTTGTAAAAAGTGTAAGAAATTGTTACAACCGTCCCCTACCCCGGGGCAGTTGTAACAGTCGATGGGGACAGTTGTAACGGTCGATGGGGCTAGTTGTAACATAAGATTTTAACACAAAATTATATCTTTCATTGTGACCAATATTATACAATATTATTACAACATCGAACATTATCACGGGGATATATATTACGGTTACAATGATAAAATCGTAACACATGGAAATAGTCGTATCGAGTTGATAAAAATCATGAAATAATTGAATAAAGTCTCAGACACACCAAACTTGTCAAAGAAACATGACATATAATCCAAAGATACGTGCCGTGGTTGCCTGTATAGATTTTCCATTTTTGATCTTTTCATACGCTTCTTCGTACGTTGACATGTCGGCACAGGCTCGTTGCGTGATTCTTACGCGTTGCAGAGGCATTTTTGCACTCAGAAACTTAAAAAAAAAGGTCCGTTTGACGTTAGATACAATGTTTAGATGTGAAATTATCAAGACAACTGACAGCCGACAAACTGTTACAACCGTCCCCGGCAAAATTGTTACAATTGTCCCCAGATGGTTTTTTCTACTTCAAAGTTAGAATTTGATTAATTTTCTCAAGCTGGAGGGTTTAAAAACCGTGAAAGTTGACACAAAAATGTCCAAGGAAGTTTATGAAAAAAAGCACAGTAATTGAGATATTCGTGTTTATCGAAAGCCGCAAAAGTTTACTTCCTGACAATACCAATACACCTCTATGGTCAAGTCTGTTTAGTGCGGATGTCTCCTAGCTTAGTAACCAAATCAGAGTGTCCAGCAGGCTTATGAAAAAAAAATTCCCTGACTTTTCCCGGTTTTCCAGAGCCAAAGCATAATTTTTCCCTGACCTAATTGTGCCAAAAACCATTTTGAGAGGCTTGAAAAGTTTCAAAAATGTAAACAAAAAAATATCCTCTACTTTTTCGTCGTGGATATAATTGTGATTGTATCTTGACGAAATACTGAAGATAATGCAATTTTATTTTGCTCCCTACGACATATTATTCATTATTCTGAGCCTACAATTGCACGAAAACAGTCTTTTCACCTGTTTCTCGTAGGAATTTAATTTTTTTCGTTGCGTTTACACTACTGGCGAAAAGTTTCCAGACAAAACTTCAAAAAAGGTCTGGATCGTTTTGTTATGCCATTTCGCCGGAAGTCATTGTAGACTAATTTAACAAGCGGCTTTTGAAAGGGGAAGAATTCGGCTTCATTTTCTAATTTTTAAAATTATTTTTACAATTTGTTTTTAGATTTGGACCCTATTTTGAAAACAGCTGTTTTTCACCTTTTCCCTCCCTTCAGGTGCACCCATCTTCTAGAGGAAATTTTGTTTATACATTTTTACTATTAGATTCATCAAGAGGAAAATTTGGGTTTCAATTTCCTTTTTTAAAAAACTTTGAGCGATTTTTTTTTCTAAAGTTATTCTGTTTTTTGTGAAAAAAGAGGAAATTTGAAAAATTCCGTATAACACGAAAACAAAGAGGAGTCATAAAAAACTTCAAGATAGCGAAAAGGTGCGTCTGGTTTTTGAGTGCAGAGGAATTTGTTCAAATTTTGTTCCCAGATCATCCAATTGCCATAACTCGAGAATTATGGGATTATTGATAAAATTTCAAGAGGGAAAAATACTTGAATTTACCATGTTCAACATATTGGAATCTATTTTCAATTTTTTTTCCTAATTTTTTTCCAGCCTCAACATGAGAAAACAAAATTTTGGAAAAAAAATCTGAAAAAATTCCTCTTAACTCAACGAAGACCGACGCAACCTTTTACTGATTTGAAGTTTTTCATGAATCCTCTTTGTTTTCGTGTTTTACAAGATTTTTCAAATTTCCTCTTTTTTCACAAAAAACAGAACAACTTTGGGGAAAAAATCGCTCGAAGTAAAAAAAAAAAAAAAGAAATTGATGCTCAAACTTCCCTCTTTATGAATCCAATCGTAAAAATATATTTAAAAACTTTCCTCTAGAAGACGGGTGCATCTGAAGAGAGGGGGAAAAACCCCAAAAAATGCTGTTTCAAAGAAGAGTCCAAATCTAAAAACAATTTGTAAAATTTATTAAAAAGATCAGGAAATGAAGCCGAATTCTTCCCCTTCGAAATGAATTCTTCCCCTTTTCGCCGGTAGTGTACGTGATCAGCGGTCGATTTCCCATTGATATAAGAACTTGAGATGTTTACAAAGACAAATAGAACCAGAAAATCATGATTTTTTGACCCTCTAAAGCTTGTCTATTCGCAAATCAACTTTGGCTGATCCGTTACTCTGGCAGATGGTCAAAGTTTTTTTTCGTTATTCAGATAAAAAAGCATTGACATTATTGAGACAAAAAAAGTTGAGTGATGGGAAAAAATCCCGAAAAATTGGAAAAATCCCTGACTTTTCCCTGACATTTCCAGACCTATGAAATTCCCTGACAATTCCCGGTTTTCCAGATAGTTTGGGAGATATTCGCTATGTTACAACTGTATCCTGTTACTTTTGTCCCCGGTCTCCCCTACGTGAAAACTTCCGAATGGAAAGGAAAAATCTGATCGAATTAAATAAGTAATCAGGGAGATGATTTTTTGGAAAATCACAATTTTTCAGTACAAATTTGATATCAGCCACATCCTTCGACAAAAGTGAGGTTCATTGCGAATTTTTGTCGATTTTTTCTTTCAATTTATTTAATATTTCTTCTGCGATCCTATCTTAAAATAAACTGATATATTCAGTATCAATTGGTACGAGAACCTCTGAAGGGCCTGAAAAATGTTGAAAATATCAAAGCTCAATTGCGCATGTGAAATCTTGGAAATTAACATTTAAAAAAAAAAAAATTGACACTAGACGAGAAACGCGAGGCCTTGTAAATAAATTCAAAAAGTATCATCATTTTTGGTGAATCGCTAAAAATATTTATTCCCCACAATATACATTTATTTTCGTATTCTTCGAGCATTAATTTTCTTTATTTTTGTTTTTGCGGAAATCCAAGATTGCGCCTGTAAAATTGCTCGACAATCTTATTTCCGCAATCTTTTTTCTTGACCGGTCTAAGCTTGGACAAAATGAGTGCGAAAAAACAGGATCTTCGAAAATAAGTGGGAAAGAGAAGTAAAATGTATGGTGCGAAATTTTGCAGCGTGAAGGACAAATGATCAACAGCCTTGAAAAATGTTTCCTCTTACATTTCTTTCAATCTTTAAAAAGCCGTTTATTGACACGGATTCAGTCTTACAAATTTACAAAAAAACATTGTCATCACAAGGGCTTCACTGCAACTATATATGTACAGATTCTCATGATTACACTGTCGCGCGAAAAGAAATAGCAAATTAAAAACAAAAAGAAACGTATTATGCATTAACTTTCACGAGATTAGCAAAATTTGACGGTCGCGCATTTTTTTTTATTTTTCTTTCTGCATTTGTATTGTTGTTAATTGGCGTTTACAATAAATGTTGTGTTATTTTCGTTTTGAGTTTTTGAACATCAATTGGACAATATCGAGCACACGTGGGTGAAGGTAGGGAGTTCAACAATGCTCCGGATCATCGTAAATTTCGTGTGACAACGATTGGGTAAAAAAAAAAAAAATGCGCACATGAATCCAAAGCTCTCAAAAACATTGTGAAAAACGGTGCGAATATTGTTGCGGCTCGTCGTCGATTGATTCAAAGTAGACAAGAAAAAAAAGCCAAAAAAAAATGACAATGAACATTTAACCGAAGACTGCGATATTGCTGTTGAGTCACTTCGTGAAAAAAAAAACGGCGGATAATACAATTTCGTGTCGGTGCCGGATTTTCAACAAATCGAAATCGCACAACACGCCAACGCTCGCTTCGTCGAAAAGCTATTTTCTCATGGAGAGAGAGAGAGAGAGAGAGAGAGAGAGAGAGAGAGAGAGAGAGAGAGAGAGAGAGAGAGAGAGAAATTCCGGTATTTTCATGTACTCGCTATTAGTGAAAAAAAATATTTCCGTTTTTCGTCAATTATTTGTTTCTCTCTTTCATGTAAAGAAGATTACATCGAATATCGATAGATCGCCGTTATTAAATTACGAAGTTAGCACGCGATTGATTCTTAAGCTAACGAAAATGGGCCACGGGAGAAAAAGAGAGATCGACGGAGTTACGACGAAGACACGCTCGTTTTCGAATTTTCGATCATCGTCAATTCGTTCTCATTTTTTCGTGATTCACCGTTCTTTTGTTTTTGAAGGATTCCTCGGTTGTTTATAACGAATACTGATATAACGAGGGATCGAAGCAGACCTTACCTATTGATAGTAAATTACTGGGATTCACCGAACCGGCTGTATCCATGGAAACTTCGCCAAGACCGTTAACCGACATTCCGTTAACCATGTTAACAGCCTGTCGAGCACCTTGAGCGTCCAGTGTCGTCCAGTACGATTCACTGGGCGATGTGCTATTCAAGCCCGGTGGAGGTGGCGCAACGGCTCCGGTATACCTGAAGTAAGGATTTTTCAAATCCAACGTATTGCTGCTGCTCTCCAAATTCGTTCCCTCCAGTTTGAGGTCTATTGTCACATCGTATGATTGTCTGTAATACAAAATATTTTTTATTTCAATGCTTGTATCGTGAAAAAATTTTCCAAGTGACCAGAGCTTTGAGGAGACTTGTGAAAATAGTAATGTAAAAGTAATGCATTACCCATTATTTTGAACAATGTGTATTGGATGAGTTTTCCATTAAAAATTACAAAAATTTGCACATAGCTTCCTCATTTTTTTCCATCGTTCGTCAACCCTCCTTTATGAGGATCTCCTTGACCACCTTTATGACATGTATGTTTATTATCATGGCTTCCTCATGAAGGAAGCTTAACGAACGACGGAAACAAATGAAGAAGCTATGTGCAAATTTCTAATTTGCACGATTTTTTAGCAATTCTGTTCAATTACATTATCAATTGTTTTTGTCGTCCAGTGTATTGGTGCTAGAGAAGTGAACTCGATAGCTGCTGAATTAGGAAACTTAGTGTTAACAAGTATTTTTCGAAAATTTCAAAAAAAATTTGCGAACGAACATCTTGAGCGTTTTTCACCAAATTCAACCCTAACCATTCTTATCATCTTGTGTATTCGTGCAAAAAGTTTTAGCTCGATACTTCTAAAAATGCGGATGTTGGAGCGTTAACAAAATTTTGATGGAAATTTCAAAAAAAAATTTTTACCGAACCCCCCGCGCGATTTTTATGAAATTCGGTATTATTTTTCATTGTCATTGAGTGTATCGTCACAAAAAAAATCAGCTCGATAAATGCAAAATTACAAAAGTTAGAGAACTTTCAAATTTTTTGCAAAAAATTAATTTTTTTTTTGAAATCGAACCTCTTGAGCGATTTTTCCCAAATTCAATCCCAACCGTCCTTATTATAAAGTGTATCTGCACATAAAATTTCAGGGTGGTAATTGCAAAATTACGAAAGTTAGACGACTAACAAGCAATTTACAGAAAATACGAAATCCAGCCAAATAGACAATTATTTTGCAATTTCAAAAAAAATTGCACTTAGAACAGACACATACGTAGTCTACTTATATACTCCAGACATATTTATTTTAAGGAAAGCACAAAGCGTACACACACACACACACACACACACACACACACACACACACACACACACACACACACACACACACACACACACACACACGCACGCACGCACGCACGCACGCACACACACGCACGCGCACACACACACACACGCGCGCGCACGCACGCGCACACACACACACACATACACGCGCGCGCACGCACGCGCACACACACACACACACACACACAAACACACACGTCCGGACATTTTTCTAAATGTGATTTCTCGACGTTTTGGGACATTTTGAACATACTGACATGAAAATTGCGAAATTTTTTTTTTTCGCGAAAACACAGCTTCCTTTATGAGGAAGCAAAAGTAACGTGTAATGAATGAATGTTCCATTACCAGTGAAAATAGTAATGAATAATGGATGCGTGTTCCATTACAAATAAAAAAAAAGTATAGTGCAATGTATCAGGGCGATTTTTTTTTCGACTTATATTTTTTTCCTAGCTCCCCACTTGAAATTTTGTTGGATATGTCTGAAAAGAAATTCCCTGAAAGTTACAGCCATTAATATTAATATTAAGTACTTTCCCATAGCGTGAAAAGATTTTCCATCTAGAATACACGTAAATCAAAATTTTATTTTTTCAAAATTCTATAACTCAGCGTCATTATATGCTATCATATTGTTCTGGGTTGCTATTTACGCAAAATGAAACGATCTCCAAAAGTGTCTGAAACAGCGTAAGTGTAACTTACACTGGCGACGTGGTACGGGTCACTAAAGTTGGTTTTTACCAAAAATTCTCGTTTTTTTGCTGTTATCTCCGAAATTATTAACTTTACCAAAAAAATGTAGAGAAAAATGTTGTTAGAAACTTAATTTCCGACAAAAAAAGTTCATTTGGACCTAATTGCTAAAGTTAATATTTTTTGAGATATTGAACCTTAACTTATTTGTGATATAAAATTTTTATGGTTTATCGAACCAAACGTTTTAAATCGTTGATATCTCAATAACTCAAGACATATGAATTTGAGCAATTAAGTCTAACGGACCTTTATTTGTAGGAAATTAAATTTGCAACAAAATTTTCCTTTAGATTTTTTCGGTTAAGTTAATCATTTCGAAGATAACAGCAAAAAAACGAGAATTTTGGATAAAAATCAACTTTAGTGACTCGTACCATGTCTCCAGTGTAAGTTACACTTACGCTGTTTGAGACACTTTTGGAGATCGTTTAATGTTGCGTAAATAGCGACCCAGAACAATGTGATAGCATAAAATGACGCTAAGTTATAGAATTTCGAAAAAATAAAATTTTGATTTACGTGTATTTAAGATAGAAAATCTTTTCACGCGAAGGGAAAGTACTTAATATTAATATTAAGGGCTGTAACTTTCGGGGATTTTTTTTTCAGACATCCAACAAAATTTCAGGTAGGGAGTGAGAAAACAAAAATAAATCGAAAAAAATGACCCTAGTAATGTATGCATGTTCCATTACAAATAATAAAAGTAATGTGTAATGGATGTATGTGCCATTACAAATAAAAAAAATAACGTGTAATGAATGAGTGCTCCATTACAAATTGCAATTGAAAAAAAAAGTAATTTGTAGTGGAGAATATTCCATTACAAATTAGTGTGATTTACAACAATTTGGAGCAGGTACTATTTTGCTCAAAGGTATAAGTCTATTAATTTTCAATGAAAATAATTTGTGTCAATCAAGTTTTTGTTAACTTTACTATCGTAGTGGTAAATGTATGAACAGTGATTTTTTGGAGTAATTTTTACTCCATTCTCGTAAAAATTACAATTCAAGAAAAACCTATAAGTGTCAGTGTATATTAAGTTAATATACACTAACACCTATCAACAGTTATTTTTTGAAATAATTTTTACTCCATCTTTGTAAAAATTACAATTTAAGAATGGAGTAAAAATTACTCCAAAAAATCACTGTTCATACATTTACCACTATGATAGTAAAGTTAACAAAAACTTGATACACACAAATTATTTTCATTGAAAAATTAATAGACTTACCTTTGAGCAAAATAGTACCTGGTCCAAATTGTCGTAGGAACACGCTAATTTGTAATGAAATATTCTCCACTACCAATCAACTTTTTTTTTCAATTGTAATTTGTAATGGAGCACTTATTCATTACATGTTATTTTTTTTATTTGTTATGACACAGGCAACCATTACACATTACTTTTTTATTTGTAATGGAACACCCATTCATTACACATTACTTTTGTGTTTTTCAATGTTACACTTGTCCATTTCATATTATGCAATGTAATGGGTAATGAATACACTAATGCATTATCAAAATAATGCATTATTTACAACTCTGGTTTAGAGATTATCTTTTGTTTTTTTTTTGTTACATCAAGCGTTACGACGAAATATGGAAAATTGTCCAATATTTTCAGGACTAATCAAGTCATTCGATAATACGTGCGAGAGAAATAAATAGGCAAATAGTACAAGAATTTTGCACTTGACGTAAACAAATTTCGTGAAACATAACAATTTTCACAGAGTTAAAAAAAAATCAAATCTATAGTTCTAGTCCGAACATAATCAGATCTTTTATTATCCATTCCTGCCATTGTTCTGATGATGTTGTTAAAATTTTATTCAATTCCATCCATTTGTATAAGAGCAAGTTTGGATGGCAATTTCGAGGTGTTAGTGTCGGTATTTAGCCTCCTCTTAAATGCACAATCATTACAATACAGATTTTGACGACAATTTAAGAATTAATGAAAAAGTATCTAAGGAACATTTTTAAAGCTTCATAAAATCAATTAGGTACTTGTGAGATTCATAATAAATTAGTCTCGAAAATGCTGATTATTTTGAGGTTAAGCATTGTCAATGACTACGCTAGTCACCGCTTATTTTGAGGTTGAGCATTGAAGTTTTTCTTGAGACTCACTCGGTATCAGATGAACCTCCTTAAGCATTCTATACTGTTCCAGAAGTCATCAATATATTTACACCCTCGGTCAAAAGTTTGGACAAACCAGTCGATATTTCTTGCTGCACTATAAGTTGTATAACTCGGTCGAAAAAAAAAGATAATAAAATAATTTAAAAAAAAATTTACAGAAAGGAATCCAGCTTTGCTTTTTTAAAAATATTTATGATTTTTTTTCGACCCGGTATGCACTTTTATACGTGACCGTTTTTTGGCCTTTTATCGACCATCGCGAATTGAGCGCACACCTTAAAGACATTTTTTTGTTTTTTTTTTTATCTACGGTCCATTTGAAAGGGTTAGCAGACGCTCCATTTTCGTTTTTTTTTAAATTTTCGTACGATTTCACTTTTGGCTAAAGACAAATTTTGAAAAATGGAACGTAACTAAAAAATTATAGAGTTTGAGAGAAAATGCCAAGTATGAAAAAAGTAGCGTACGTATACACGGAATGGCCTGGAATTATTTAAGAATTTTCCTATGAAATTTTTTCAATACTATTTTCGCTCGAAAGTCTGATGATGACGTCTCAGCGAAAAATTGTATCTGATGCGCTGTAAAAAAACAATTATCAATAACAATTATTGATTATTGTTCATCAATAATGATATTGCTCAAAAATCATCAACTAATTGTCATTAAAAATTGTTTAAACAATTTATTTATCGCTTTTGGACAATATCATTATTGATAATTGTTGTTTATGGCATGCCAAATGCTGCTTAATTTTTTCAGATTTTTATTTTGTCATGAAGTATATCATTTGAATCAGATACCAATTTTTACTTGGACTTCATCAGTGTTTTGCGTAAAAAAAGTAAACAAAAAAATTCATAGGAAAATTCTGAAATAATTTCAGGCGATTCCGTGCATACGTTCACTACTTTTTTCATACCTGACATTTTCTCTGAAACTCTATAGTTTTTGAGTTACGTTGCATCTTTCAAAATTTGTATTTTTTAAACAAAAGTGAAATAATTTTGCGAGTAAAAATCGTACAAAAATTTCTTGGAAACCAAAATGGAGCGTCTGCTAACAGTGCTAAGCCTTAAAAAATGTTGATAAAAAAAGACAAAAGAAAATTTCCTCAAGCTGTGCGCCTAATTCGTGATGGTCGAAAAAAGGCCAAAAAACGTTCACGTATAAAAGTGTCGAAAAAAAATCATAACAAATATTTTTAGAAAAAGGAAGACGAAGCTGGATTCCTTCCCGTCAAAACAATTTTTTAAAAATTTGATTATCTTTTTTTTTTACTGAGTTATGCAACTTCTAGTGCGGCAAGAAATATCAACTGGTGGATCAAAACTTTTAAGCGGGGGTGTATATCTAAAATTATTATAATATATCAATATATTATGGTCCCCTTATTTAACCATACACCTTGTAGAAAAATTGTCTCAATTTAACAAAGCGAATTATTGAATTCATTTCTATAAAATGTATGAAAAATTAAAATAAGCTCCCAATCGTTGAGGTCGAACTAGAATGATAAATTTTACTTCTAAAAAACTGAGTTTAGATATTGAAAAAATCTAGATTTTATGGATATCCTAGGAGAATATGTGCCATTAAAAAAACTAATTTTCGCAGGGACAAGGTTTTATACTGAAAAAAAAACGGGATTTTTAATACTTTTTTTTAGACTTTTGACTGCCAAATCTCTGAAATTTCGGGAAACAGTACTTTTCCGTGCTCTCCAGTAAATTTCCAATCCACTAGATTTCCGACCTACCGTTGAATTAAAAAAAAAATCAGCAATGTTTGCATAGGAAGCAATCCACGCCATTTCGCTCGGCCGTGACCCTGACCATTTTTAATTTTTTACATTTTTTTTTAAATAGTATACTATGCAAGGAGTATTTTGAACAATTTTTTAATTTTTATCGCATTTGTTTCAGAAGTTACAATTTTTCGAAAAATCTGGATTTCAGAAATTTCGGAAACGTTCTAACGCCGATATCTCTTAAATTAATCGATATATCGAAAAATGTTTAGAGATCAATTGTTTTTTTATATTAGTTCACACTTTCATTAAAAAAAGGGAAACAAAATTTAAATCATCGTTGTCAACAATTTTTCAGCGTGTAAAGTGTAAATTATTTTTTTTAAAGATGATTGCCATTTTTTTTTCAAAAAATTTTCTAAAATAATATGATGAATTACATGAATTTTAACGCTAGTCCCATCATGGGTCCATTTTTTCTTCTATTTAAAAAAAAAAAATTCTTTTTTTTTCACGAAAATTTTGAGTGTTCCGTGTAAATTACTATAATATTTTTTATTATTCATAATCCTCGTAAGTAATAATTATTCTACTTATTCAGAATTAATAATTATAGTGATAATTTTACAATTAGTAGCCCGATCTAATATGTTGAAGAAATATTTTTCCATTACTTTCCTATGAAGAAATGTATGCATTATAGGAGAATATATGAATGAAACACTTACATATTTTTTATCTTGAGAGAGTTATAGATATTTATTTTCTCTCAAGATAATGCATACGTTTCTTCTAACGGAAAGTAATGGAAAAATACTGTGGAAAAATTCGATGGGACAAGTGTTAAAATTCATATAAATTCATCAGATTATTTTAGAGAATTTTTGAAGAAAATAAAAAAATGGCGATCATCTTTTAAAAAAATAATTTTCACTTTACACGCTGAAATAATGTTGATAACGATGATTTGAAATTTTTTTCCCTTTTTTTAATGAAAGTGTGAACTAATATGAAAAAAACCGATCTCCAAACATTTTCCGATATATCAATTAATTTAAGAGATAACGGCGTTAGAACGTTTCCGAAATTTCTAAAATCCAGATTTTTCAAAAAATTGTAACTTCTGAAATACATGCGATAAAAATTTAAAAATTGTTCAAAATGCTCCTTGCAGAGTATACTATTTTATAAGAAAAAATGGAAAAAATTAAAAATGGTCAGGGTCAGGGCTGAGCAAAATGGCGTGGATTGCCACATAGATATTTTGCGAATTGAAGAAATATCTTACGGCGATAATAACAGAGATATCGGCACGAATCAAACGATGTTGTTTCAGACTTTTCACGGCAGAAAGATTAAAAAATAAACTAGCCTCAAAAGGCTCAAGATTATTAAAGTTATCGATCCTAAAAATACAATTTTTTAATCATTTTTTCTAAATCATTTGAATATTGTAAAATTATTTTTGATCGACATTAACAAAATGTTAAGGTGTTGATTAATCGGAAATTCATCGCTGATTACAAACATGCTACTAACAATAAGTTTAATCTTAATGGTACATGGTTACATGATTTTAAAACAAATTCAATATACAATGAAAAATAATGTTTTCCATATTATCCCAGACTTATTTATCTGCGGCTCCCGCCATATTGTATTAGCTGGTAACTTTGATACTTTTGTTTTATTTACCTCTTGTTGGCCACGAGAATAACTTTTCCAGACAGTAATTGTCCGCTTTTGCAAAACAGAGGATTCTCGAGGAGGCATCGAACTTGATACCAGTGCGTGAGTGGCTCCGTCGGAGCTGTGCTCAGCCAAACTTGTTGGGTCGAGCCAATGAAAGCAACGTCGAACCAAAATGCAAGACCGTGACACGTGCCGCTCTCGAGTATGTGAAAATCAACGTCTATCTCTGTTCGACATAATTGAAATTATTTTAATTAGTAAATGTTCGAATTAGAAATTTGCAGATTGTTTCTCTTTTATAATTCACAAAAGTGTCCCTTTGGAGAAAGTACATCAATTATCCTTATAAAGTAAGTTTTGTGAACTATGAAAAAAGATGCCAAAGCAATGTGCACATTTCCTATTTGCAGGGTATTTTACTTTAATCTAGAATATTCATTAAATAACTGCACATGGCGCATTAAAAAATAAATTTAAAAAATGCAATAAAATTTGATCTCTACCAAAAATGTCAGCTTAAGAGGAGGCTAAATACCATTTTCGTTCAATCCCTACATTATCGACTTATCACCGTCGTCCAGTCTTTCTCCCAAAACCGTAAATGAAAATTTATTAAATTTTGAAAATTCAGAGGAGGATAAGTTAATTAACAATTAATTGATAATTAAGGGGCTAAAACGCGTCACAACCAACTCCAACGAATTCATCGGAGCCCCAAAAATATTAGGTTACTCGTCAGAATCCATGGTGCTGCCCTCCCTCGCACGTTTGTAAACTAGATTTCGCCATTTCGTGTTTCGATAAAACTACAATTTATCGATATTTATCTCCTTATGCGCCATCCAAACTTACGATGTGTCTTTTCCATAAAATAATGTCGAAAACGTCTTGATATTTGTGTCTTGGCGTTCTTCATGGAGCCTCACTCTTAGTTTAGACGAAATACAGTAAAAAGTCTCATAATTCAAGATTTTCAATTACAGATTCCTGATGGTAATCGGATCTATAATTTTTTTTTGATTTTTCAAAAAAATTTTAGTGAGGCTCCATTTGTGCCATAATTCCGATTATGCTGTTAAAATTTTATTGAATTCCATTCATTCGTATGAGAGCAAATTTGGATGGCGATTTCGAAGCGTAGTGTCGGTATTCAGCCTCCTCTTAAGGGGGTCGAGTCAGCGTCAAAACGGCGATTTTTAATAATAAATTATAATTTTTGTAGAATACTTAGAAATATGATGTTACGTCCACCATTTGAGGTACCGAATGAACAATTTTTTGGGACTAGTTAGAACCCTTAAGGTGCACTGGTGTCCTAAAAAGCCTAGTTTTGAGTTTTTACACTCTGCGCATGATTCAGAATAAACCGCTGGATGGATTTTGTTCTACGGCGTCTCACTTCTTTCGTAACGCTGTTTCCCACAGGATGAACGTGGCACGTTTCGTGTTTTGCCCTTTATTTCAGAGTTGCAGGCCAGTTTTGAAATTGGTTGCCTGTTTTGAACGTTCCAGGCATTGTCCTGGTCACAATTTTGACTTGAATCAAAAAGTCCCGCGTTCATCCCGTGGGAAGAAGCGTTACGAAGGAAATGAGATGTCGTAGAACAAAATCCGTCTAGCAGTTCTTTCTGAATCATGCGCAGAGTGTAAAAACTAAAAACTAGGTTTTTCAGGACACCGGTGCACCTCAAGGGTTTTAACTAGTCCCAAAAAATTGTTCATTTGGTACCTCAAATGGTGGACGATGCATCATATTTGTAGGCATTCTACAAAAATTATAAATTATTATTAAAAATCGCCGTTTTGACGCTGACTCGACCCCCTTAATATCTTGAGAATTAATAGTCGCAAGCATTCCCGATTTTTCAAAATTTGATAAATACCGAATATCTGATCAACTTTCGCTAAATTTAGTGGCGAATAATCGTGGTCATTATATTAACTGTGTGATAAATTTCAGTGCAATATCTTGAATATTGATTATGTTACGACGTATGTCGCATTTTTTGAACCGGTAAAAATTTTATGAGATTTTTATGTTTGAAATGTTTTTTTTTTCAATTTCAGTAGCGAACAATCTTAGTCACTCGTTCAACTGTCGACAAAATTTCAGTGCGCTATTTTGAAATTTCTGTAATTTAGAAGGTTTACGCGTTTCTTGCAAAAACGAAAAAAGGTTATTTGGAATTGGAATTCAAACAATATATTTTTATGGCTGCGCAAACTTTAGTTTGCGAGAAAGTAAGAGAATTACCTATTTTGTGTAAATCAGTCTCGTCGGCCGTTTGAAAGTCGACGACGTGCCTAACGGATTTCGCCATGCATATACGTATATCAAATGTATCGACGATCGGTTGTCTGAAGTACTCTTTTATCGCGTTGCTCCTTAACGCAGAGAGATCAACGCCGTGAAAGCACGTTTGATACCAAAAATTTGCTTTGTTGAATTGTTCCATGTAGAGATTCTCGTCGGAAAACGGCGCTATGTGAAGATCACCGCGCGATGGAAACATTCGGCCACCTTGAAACAAGAAAAATCAACAATAATTAAAGATTTTTCGAAACCGGGATTCGTTAAAATTGAGATTCCCACATTCACTTTTCACAAAACTAAATAATTTCCTTAAGAGGAGGCGAAATACCGACATTTTTCGTGCGAGTGCGAGAGAGAAAGGATGATAGGGGTCGTGTGAGAGCGAGGGAGAGGTCCGAATGTCGTCTTTAGCGTCCTCTTAAGAGGAGGCTAAATACCGACACTAACACCTCGAAATTGCCATCCAAACTTGCTCTTATACAAATGGATGGAATTGAATAAAATTTTAACAACATCATCAGAACAATGGCAGGAATGGAGCCTCACTAAAATTTTTTCGAAAAACAAAAAAAAAATGTACAGATTCATTTACCACCGAAAAACTGTAATAGAAAAACTTAAATTATTAAACTTTTACTGCATTTTGGGTAAAACCAAGAGTGAGGCTCCATGAAGAACGCCACGATACAAATATCGAGACGTTTTCGACATTATTTTATCAAAATAACACGCCGTAAGTTTGGATGGCGCATCAAGAGATAAATATCGATAAATTGTAGTTTTATTGAAAAACGAAATGGCGAAATGTAGTTCACAGACGTGCGAGTGAGGGCAGCACCATGGATTCTGACGAGTAACCTATAATATTTAGGGGGCTCGAATGAGATCGTTGGGATTGGCTGTAACGCATTTTAGCCTCTCAATTGACAATTAATTGTTAATTAATTTATCCCCCTCTTAATTGTCAAAATGTAATTAATTTTCATCCACGGTTGTCGGGGAAAGACTGGACGACGATGATACGTCGATAATGTAGGGATTGAATAAAAATGGTATTTAGCCTCCTCTTAAGATCAGAGAAAATTGAATTTTCATCGTCAAAGAATACTGGGCAAAAAAAAAGGATTATCGCTGGATTTACCTGGAACGAGCCACTTTTTGGCGTGAAGATAAGTCTCGAGCATTCTTTCATTGTAGAGCATGTAGCCCATCGGTTCGCTGACGATACAATCAACGCGTTCGGGCAATTCGATTTCCTCAATTTTCCCCGCTATCACGACAATTTTGTCAGACAGATTGTTCGCCGCGACTAAGCATTCCGCGTGATTCGCCATGTTGCTAGCTTCAACGGCGTAAACTTTTCTAGCCCCCGCTTGTACGACAAAGAACGACAATATTCCGGAACCCGCGCCAACATCGAGAACAACTTTGTCCTTGAAATCAGAGAGATTGCCGAGTATCGCTCGTTGATACGTGCTCGTTCTTATGTAATCCTGCATCATGTTTTGTTGTTGAGACAAGTAGCCGTAAAATTGAAAATACTGCATCGCCGACAGTTCCTCGGTTCGCTCGTTGAATGCCGAAAGTCCTTTGCCATTTTTGAGCTTCAGTATGTGCGAATGGAAGTTTCGAAAATCTGCTCGCCAGAATGAAACAAAAGAAAAATTTGTTCAAAGTTGTATTTTCATCTGTTTGTTTTCCCTATTATTGTCGTTGAGTAGCAGAAAATTGAATGTTCTCGACAATTCTCTTATATCTACATTTCCATGCTCGTTAATCATGATTTCTGATATCAGACATAAAATAGTGAAGGGAGGAATCGGCTGCGATTCGGCCAGTGGTTCCAAATGAAAATGGACAATTTTTTGTATAACGTTTTGATCCTTATTCGGACCCTCTTCAGATTTATTATTTCTAAAAATTACATTCATTTTAGTCTTAATTTGTATAATAGGTTTTGATATTTTTAAAATGATCGAACCGAATTAAAACTCAATTTTAAATTCGACGATGTCAAAATTTTAAATAATGAAAAATGGCTAAAAAAGCGATTAATTCTTATTAAAAAAACTTGTAATGTAAAACATATCAAAACCTATTCAGTGTCCAGCAGACTTATGAAAAAAAATTCCCTGATTTTTCCCGGTTTTCCAGAGCCAAAGCATAATTTTTCCCTGACCAATTTGTGCCAAAAACCATTTTGAGAGGTTTGAAGTTTCAAAAATGTAAAAAAAAAATATCCTCTACTTTTTCGTTGTGGATATAATTGTGATTGTATCTTGACGAAATACTGAAGATAATGTAATTTTATTTTGCTCCCTACGACATATCATTTCCTTATTCTGAGCCTACAATTGCACAAAAATAGTCTTTTTACCTGTTTCTCGTCGGAATTTAATTTTTTTCGTTGCATTTACACTACCGGCGAAAATTTTCCAGACAAAACTTCAAAAAAGGTCTGGATCGTTTTGTTATGCCATTTTGCCGCAAGTCAATGAAGACTAATTTAACAAGCGGCTTTTGAATGGGGAAGAATTCGGCTTCATTTTCTAATTTTTTAAATTATTTTTACAATTTGTTTTTAGATTTGGACCCTATTTTGAAAACAGCTGTTTTTTACCTTTTTCCCTCCCTTCAGGTGCATCCATCTTCTAGAGGAAATTTTGTTTATACATTTTTACTATTAGATTCATCAAGAGGAAAGTTTGGGCTTCAATTTCCTTTTTTAAAAAACTTTCAGCGATTTTTTTTTCTAAAGTTATTCTGTTTTTTGTGAAAAAGGAGAAATTTGAAAAATCCCGGATAACACAAAAACAAAGAGCATTCATAAAAAACTTCAAGATAGCAAAAAGTTGCGTCTGGTTTTTGAGTGCAGAGGAATTTTTTCAGATTTTTTTCCCCAGATCATCCAATTACCATAACTCGAGAATTATGGGATTATTGATAAAATTTCAAGAGGGAAAAATACTTGAATTTACCATTTTCAACATATTGGAATCTATTTTCAATTTTTTTTCCCTAATTTTTCTCCAGCCTCAACATGAGAAAACAAAATTTTTGAAAAAAAATCTGAAAAAATTCCTCTCAACTCAACGAAGACAGACGCAACCTTTTACTGTCTTGAAGTTTTTCATGAATCCTCTTTGTTTTCGTGTTATACGGGATTTTTCAAATTTCCTCTTTTTTCACAAAAAACAGAATAACTTTGGGGAAAAAAATCGCTCAAAGTTACAAAAGAAAAGAAATTGATGCTCAAACTTTTCTCTTTATGAATCCAATCGTAAAATTATATTTAAAAAATTTCCTCTAGAAGACGGGTGCATCTGAAGAGAGGGGGAAAAAATCCGAAAACTGCTGTTTTCAAAATAGAGTCCAAATCTAAAAACAATTTGTAAAAATAATTAAAAGATCAGCAAATGAAGTCGAATTCTTCCCCTTCAAAATGAATTCTTCCCCTTTCGTCGGTAGTGTACGTGATCAGCGGTCGATTTTCCATTGATATAAGAACTTGAGATGTTTACAAAGACAAAAAGCACCAGAAAATCATGATTTTTTCACCCCCTAAAGCTTGTCTATTCGCAAATCAACTTTGGCTGATCCGTTACTCTGGCAGATGGACAAAGTTTTTTTTCGTTATTCAGAGGTTCATAGCGTGTATTTTGGATCGGAAATAAAAAAGCATTGACATTATTGAGACAAAAAAAGTTGAGCGATGGGAAAAAATCCCGAAGAAATTGGAAAAATCCCTGACTTTTCCCTGACATTCCCAGACCTATGAAATTCCCTGACAATTTCCGGTTTTCCAGATTTCCCTGACGCTGGACACCAATTTTTAAAAATAATAAATCTGAACCGGATCCGAATAAGGATCGAAACGTTATACAAAAAATTGTCCATTTTTATTTGGAACAACATTAGACATCGAATGCAATCAAATTTTGTTAATCTTTGAATCTTAATAAAAAGGTGATGATCGTGGCAAATATACATTTATTTATTATATCATAAAGATTCTTTCCGTTAATAGTAATAACAATCATTTTCATTATTACCATTAATGAGAAAAATAATTGAAAATGGAAATTGTGATATTAAATATTTTTTATTCGGTCATCGTCTCTTTGTCCTATGTCGAAGATCTTTTACCTGGCTCATTGGAAAATGCAATCAGTATGCTCTCCCCGTCGAGAGTGAAAACGTAACTTCTTGATGCGATGCGCGAACATTCCGTTGTGTGAGTTACAGGAAATTCCAACAGTAGAGTTTGCTCCTTATCGCTCGTCTCACCTTGATGAAGGAAAAGAAAATTGATCAGTTTCAAAATTCATTTGTTTCTAAATTGTAGCGATGGTTTTTTTGTATGCGATCATCTATCTATGAGATTTTTGAGATGTTTATTGTTTTTCTGTTCATTCACAGTCCTGGTTAAAATTGATGCACTCTAAGTTTCGAACGTTCAGTTGAACAAAAAATCAAGAAAAGTATTTGTTTAACAAAAAATTAGAAGAGCTTGCAAATACTTGATAAATAATAATTTAAAAAATTCAAAGACATTTCAAGAATTGATTTTGAAAGTGTTAACAAATTCTTAGAACTGTTTTGTAAAAGAATAATTTTTGCAATTTTTCGTTCATCCGAATGTTCGGAATTTCAAGCTTGAGCTTGTTTTTGTGCAATTAACAGATATAAAAATTGTTGCATAATTAAGTTTGTGATTTTCGTATAAATCAACCTATGCAAGAGAGAAAAAAAATCAGATTATTTCTAAAATTCATTTTTCTTTTCTATTCCTCCGATGTCTTTCTGTCAAAACCAAATTCTGGGTTACAAAGTTGAGTTAGAAAACAGCGACGAAATGACTTTGGAGCAATCAACGGCAAACATTTTTTATTGCTAAGACAATCGTACAAAATTATACGAAAATGTTGAGACGTCAAAAATTTTTCAACATAAATTCTGTAAAATCGAATTGACTTTTCGGTAAATTATCTTTCAAAGAATGGAGTCCAATGAAAAGCAATGAACTGTATAAAAAGCTGGTATTAGGGAAATGCTATCGCTCAGATGGAAAACAAAGGATAATAGTAAAATGGAAAATCTTGTTGCGCCATCTAGAATTCACTTTTCTTTTCTATTCCTCCGATGTCTTTCCGTCAAAACCGAATCCTCGATTACAAAGCTGAGTAAGAAAATAGCGACGAAACGTCTTTGGAGCAAATGAGGGCAAAACATTTTTTCGCCCTTTTTTTGTTTTTATTGCTAAAACAATCGTACAGATAGTACGAAAATATTGGGGCGTCGAAAATTTTCAACATAAATTCTTTAAAATTGAAAGTATTGACTTTTTGGTAAATTATCTTTCAGAGAATGGAGTCCAATGGAAAACAATGGCCTGTATGAAAAGTTGGTATGAGGGAAACGCTATCACTGAGAAGGGAAACAAAAGGTATGAGGAAAAAAGGGAAATCTTGTCGGGCTGATACAAAAAAAAACGCAACAAAGAGAATTCGTCGAGACGGAAGAGGGGGGTAAGTCTATGGGCGTCCGAATGAATTGAGGTTAGGTTGTACGCGTGTCTGGGATGCGGCGGTATTGGGCCCCCGAGATGAGATATTATCGATCGTCTCGTGAAATTTCCGACGAAAAAATAAGATTCATCATCAAATTTTCGTTCCTTCGTTCGATAAATCACGCCTGAAATTATAATATTTTTCTCTACGTACCCGAAACGAGTTCGAGACTGAGACCTTGAGGATCATAGTTGACATTGAGATTGACCGGCTTGTTGTATTTCGGCGTTGACTGTCCATTGTTTGACAAAGTCGATACTGTCACCGCGCGAAACGCCTTCGCCATTTTAGATAAAAACCGCGTGTGCCTTTTTGTGCGCTCTCCAGGTTCTTCGTCGATAAATATTATTAAAGAAAAAAAAAATCAACTTTTGCCCGGCCTTTTTGTCCCTCAGCGCTCACGAACACATGTACGAGCTATAGACATATATACATATATATATATATGTTTTTCACTGTTTGCCGACTGGAGTCTCGAGACGCGATTTGACCCGCGTGACGGTTTCTTCCTTTTTCTTTTTTTTTCCTCCCCGAAACAGAAAAAAAGGAGCTTTGCGCGCGATTTGGACGGAAGCTTGCTCGTGCGTATTCTCTTTCTACGGATATACGTTCATATATATGTGTATTTGTATACGATATAAGGGGGAATATATAATAATCAAACGGCGTGATCGCTATTTTTCAGAGTTCCTGACCACCGACTAACCACCCCCGGCGCGGATTCACACACGCGCACTTTTGCACTGTGTCTGTGGCCTTTCCTTCCCCCTCTCCTCTCTTCTTTGCTCCCCTCCCCTCTTCTTCTCTCAGCCCCTGCCGAAAGTCTCTCACGATTTCGCTCGCGTTTTACGATCGCGACTCATCACTCGCGCAATTCGCGGATTTTTCGTCTGTGGCGGAAGCGGGCATTCTCGCTCAGAGAAACAAAGAAACCGATCTCGCGATGATTTCGTACAAATCACGTTTTTTTAAAATTTTTTACATGAAAATGTTTCTCGATAAGGAGTAAAATCTCATTTGCACGCGCGTGCTTTTGACGTGGCGATAAAAAATATGCTCGCGCGTTTCTATAATGACGTGGAAATATATATTAAATTTTTTTATGAGGAGCGAAAATGTAATAAGTCTGGAAAATGTAATCTGGATGGCCCGGTCATTACCACCGCGCGAACGCCACAAAGGAAACGTTTTCATTGGCCGGGGAGAGTCTGGTGGGGCAATGTCGCGTTATCCCCCTTGATTCGCTCTGTATAATGTAATGTGTATACACACTTTTTTTTTCTTTTGTTCGTTTCAAATATATACAGTGGACGCTCCTGCAATTTAAGCCCGGTTTATGCAGTGGCTGTAACTTAACTTAGCCGTAACTTAAGGAATTGAAAGTATAGGCCGTTTTATGCAGCGGCCGTAATTTAACTTGAAACCGTAACGTACAGTGGACGCTCCCACAACTTAACGCTTTGGGACCGGAAACGCTCCCATAACTTAACGTTCCCCTCATTCTCCCACTTTCGTGTTTAGACGCATGCGTACTGCCTTTTTTTTTTATTGAAGCATGCGTAGAATAAGCGCGCGAAATTCAACCTGAAATTCGTACCTATGCGTTATAGACATACCCAGATAGACATTTGGCGTCACATTGTCGGCAACAGGACGGCACGAGAGAGCAAGCCGTGGCGTCAGTAAGCAGCTTTCTACTTCCGCATCAAGCTCTTTTCTAACGATACGATAATATATAATAATATCACAATATTTGCGCCAAAACTGAGCTACGCTTCAACTGCGCACTGACGTCTTATTTACGATATGCTGTATCGTCAAGTTGTCGTTAAAGTTGCAGCATATTTGCGTTACGCTCTGCTGCATAGTTGCAGCTTATATGCAGCACGGCCTGCAGCATATTCGCAGCGTTTTTGCAGCACAACGTGCTGCATATTCGCAGCGTTTTTACAGCACGTCGTGCTGCATATTCACAGCGTTTTGACAGCACGCCGTGCTGCATATTCGCAGCGTTTACGCAGCACGCCGTGCTCTATATTCGCAGCGTTTTTGCAGCACGTCGTGCTGCATATTCATATAGCGTTTTTACAGCACACCGTGCTGCAAATTCGCAGCGTTTTTCCAGCACGCCGTGCTGCATATCCGCAGCGTTTTTACAGCACGCCGGGCTGCATATTCTCAGCGATTTTACAGCACGGCGTGTTGCATGTTCGCAGCGTTTTTGCAGCACGCCGTGCTGCATATTCGCAGCGTTTTTACAGCACGTCGTGCTGCATATTCGCAGCGTTTTTGCAGCACGGCGTGCTGCACATTTGCAGCGATTTTACAACACATTTACAGCACACCCTGCCGCGTATTTGTAGCATTTTTTCAGCATACCGTGGTGCATTTTTGCAGCACGCTGTGCCATCATCTAGCATCAGCTTGTGCTGTCAAGTTCAGGTATTACACGTAATAAATGATCTGCGACTGAGATCGTATTGAAAAATGTAGGGAACTCAGTCACATGAAATGAAAAAAAACTTTTTTTTTAAATTCATTTTTATGCCCTATGAAGTGTTGTGCACCTAGTATTCAAAGTAGCAAATTAAATATCCTCGATAATACCCGAGTCAAGGACAAATGCAAAAAATTCAAAATGCAAAAAAGTACGTTATAAATATAGCCAAGCAAATAAATTCAAAATTATTTATACATTATCATGTCAGTCAGCATTTGAGCGGGCATTATTCAAACATGAAAGAAAATTTTGTGGGATATATTTTTTTTTACACCGGTCCTTTCATTGTCAAGTGCGCAAGTTGATGTAACATATCCTCATACTAATTACTAAAAATAAAACGTGGAACACTTTTCATAAAAACTTTTTATTCCCAGATTTTCATTTCTCTACAAGAAATTGCACGCTTATACGCGGTATAACCCGGTTTATATAAATATAATACTAATAAGTATATATAATAGTCCTAATTTTTTATTTTTTGCATTGTGTCTCCCGTGGTTCGAATTAGAGTTTGATTGAGTCCTTTCCAGCTACGGCATGATGCAAAACATCTAGTAGATTTCTTATCTCAACAACCAATCAGAGCAATTGAATATAGCGGAATTCTACATGTGTCGGACCGTGCCTGGCTGTGTTCTAATTGGAAGGCACCCTCAGTTTCTATTGCAGCTTAAGAGGAGGCTAAATACCGACATTTTTCGTGTAAGAGAGAGAGAGAAAGCATCATAGGGGTCGTGAGAGCAAGAGAGAGGTCCGAATGTCGCCTTTAGCCTCCTCTTAAGGACCGGACACAATGAAAAGAATAAGAAATAGCAATAAGAAAAAAGAAATAGCACAGCATTGCAACCAAGACACAATAGGTGCGTGCTGTTGCGTGCGCGAACGGCAAACACATAACCTCAATCATTAAAGCTGTGATGCTGTGAAAACATTTTTAGAAACATTTTTTAGTAGGTATATGTTATTAAAAAAATAAAAAGCCTTATATTTTTTTCATTTAAAAAACACGTTAATTTTCCAACTTTTTAAACTTTATATAATAATGAGTCATTTAATTGTGATTTAATGACTTGTTACCCGTGTAATGGATATTTTACTTAATTCGTATGCATTCATTAGAGCAGTTTTAATTATTATTATTATAACTCGTTGGTGACTTACTAGTAACTCACTAGTAAGATACTAAACTGCTGGTCACTACCAATTAACTACAAAAAAATTCCGAACGTACTCAGCATAAAATACAAAAACGATGAAAGATGAAAGTGATAAAAGTCGAATGATCGAATTCGAGACATCCTCTCTTTCGCGTCACATAGTGCTGCAAGCTTGTTGCAAATTTTCGACAGGCCGTGCTGCTTTTAAGCTGAAAATTTGCGGCAAGTCGTGCTGCGATTAACCTGCGAATTAGCAGCATGCCATGCTGCAATTAAGGTGTGATTTCGCGGCACGCCGTGCTGCAATTAAGCTGCGAATTCGCGGCACGCCGTGCTGCGATTGAGCTGCAAATTCGTCGCACGCCGTGCTGCAATTAAGCTGCAAATTCACGGCACGCCGTGCTGCGATTACGCTGCGAATTCGCCGCACGCGGTGCTGCGATTAGGCTGCAAATTCACGGCACGCCGTGCTGTGATTACGCTGCGAATTCGCCGCACGCGGTGCTGCGATTAAGCTGCAAATTCACGGCACACCGTGCTGTGATTACGCTGCGAATTCGCTGCACGCGGTGCTGCGATTAAGCTGCAAATTCACGGCACGCCGTGCTGCGATTAAGCTTCGAATTCGCTGCAAGTGGTGCTGCGATTAAGCTGCAATTTCACGGCACGCCGTGCTGTTATTTTTCTGCATTCTAACGTTAGACCTTAACAGAGTAATGATGCAAATGTCACAGCGCATGGCGTCAATATGCTGCTCAATTCGGAAGTAGAACACTGCTTACTGACGACACGCTATGCTGTATCTTGTCGCAAAATTTGCGTCACTAGGCCGTCAAGCGATTTTCTACAGCACGTTTGTCTATCTGGGATACATTTCAAAATCTGACGGCGATATATTTTGCAAATTTTTTGAAGATTGATAAGAATTTAAAGTCATTATAACTCTAGATGAAAAGAATTGAACAGAAAATACATTTATCCGATTGTTAGATCGTGCGAGATACATTTTCTAGAAAATGTTATACAAAGTTGCGTATATATACATCATACATGCATATACATACGAATATTCTACAGAAATTTCGTTCTTTCTGAAAAATAAAAATGCCTGTTTTTTCGAGAGAACGACTATTCTCGAACATGTAGTCCTATAAATAGGCGTGTCTTGCCCCATCAATCAGTAGTTTTCACCAAAATCGTTATCTTGTATTATTTATCCACTTCACGCACATTAATTTCACTTAAACTAATAGTAACGCTTAATAAATCGTACGCAATTGAAGGAAAAAATTTGACAGTTGAGGTTATGTTGCCCTGTGGCAAATTTTCGCAGCTCGGCAGCTGAGTTTGGAGTGGGGAGAAAGCGTGATGAAGGCGGTCAAATTATGGGAGCGTGTTGCCATGGTAACGAGTAAAATTGTGGGAGCGATCAAATTATGGGAGATTAAATTGTGGGAGCGTCCACTGTAATTCCTTAGCATTAGCCGCAATCGTAATCGTGCATAAACGCTACAAGGGCAATATATACTATCAACTTTCTTAAGTTACGGCCGTAAGTTAAGTTACGGCCGCTGCATAAACCGGCTTTCAATCTCCCATAATTTGATGCGTTTACCATGATAACGCGCTCCCATAATTTGACAACCTCTGTCGGCGTTTCTCCCCACTCCAAACCTACACTGCAGTCCACACAGGGCAACATAACCTCAATTGTCAAATTATCCACGCAATTAAACACGATGAATTAAATGTTATCATCAATCAAGGTATATTTTTCAACGAAAAAGGAAGTTTTACACTTCAGAAAATATGAAACTTCCGTAAAATATATATGCTATACCGATGTAAATTTGCATCACGTTATTTAGTTAAATGTTGTATCGTGTTGCGACAGACGAATAGATTGATTTTATATTTGATTCTTTCCGTTAAGAATTATAAGCAATAAATGTCTGGTAAACCTACGAAATTTTGCAATAATGTCGCTGTCGGTTGTTTAAATGTGTGTCTGTAATGCGTAAGCACAATTAACAGTTTGAATTTCCCGCGCAAAAAGACTACGCATGCGCGGAGACACGGAAGTGGGAGAATGAGGGGAAAATCAAATTATGGGAGCGTTTCCAGTCCCGATGAGTCACATTATGGGAGCGTACACTGTACATCGAGGATTTTTTTCATGAGCTCGAGGATTGGAGGAATCACTCTTGCTCGGCGCAATTCCGCCAATCATAGAGCGCCGCCATTTTTTGACGTAAACGACGCTGCGACTCGTAAGCTCTGAGTTTTTTCCTCAGATTTTCTTTTTCCGCACTATGCTCGCCGTGAGTATCGCTGCACAAATTAACATTCATGATATTGCGTAATTGTTGACTCTCGCGACGTTTACTTTTTTAACGCAAAGCTGAAATTCGCGAATGGCATTAGTGAGGATCTGCGGCATGGAAAAAAAAGAGTAGGGGTTGATCTCGAATTTCTTTTATTCTCAACGCGCTTTGCTTGAAAAAGTATATTATTAACAAACAACAAATGTCAAATACATCCGTTTCCATACATATTTACGAATTGTCAACATTTTTTTCGTCTTAACCAACAATTTAAAACTAAAAATCGGAAAAACAAAAAAAACGTTCAAAAACGTGAACGTTTTGGCGGCAGTGCATCGAGTAATCGAGTATCGATTGTCGAGCGATTATCGATTATCATACAATCGACGCTCGCAGCGGCGGGCGGCGAGCGCCGCTACTACTTGGCGCCGCGCCGGCGCGCTGCATTCGTGTTTACAGCGTCATATTTACGTTTGACGCAATAATAATTTTATTATGTGAAATTATTAAACTTATTATCGGGTAGTATAGCGAAATAAGAATATCCGTTGATTGGCAACGGACTATCATTGACGAAACATAACGAAGCTAGAAAATAGAAAACTCTTTGGAATTCGCGTGTCCGCAATTTGCGTCTGTATTTCAAAGTTTTTTGAGGTTATGTTGACGCGAAGTGTCGTTCAAAGCTCTCTATAATCAAAAAACGTGAAAGAAAACTTTCGAAATGGGGAAAAGTGACGAAAAATCGGAAATCTCCGACAAAATATGGACCTACAAGGCTGCGATTGTAAGCTTTTTCATCGTTGCCGTGACCGCCCTCTTTGTGTACCTGAACAGTATCCAGACACATTTCTACATCGACGAGGAATTTCACGTTGGACAAACTCTGCGCTATTGTCGAGGAAAATTTTTCGAGGTAAGATGGTCTATTTGCAATCATATTTTTATGATTAAATCGATATTTGAATGATAATGGTGGTATTTTAATAACGATTGAAATCTGGAAATGCATGAAAATCATATCCAAATCATTTTATATCTTTTTTTATCAAGGTTTATAAAATTTGTAGGTTCTTTAAAAATGTATGATCGCTCTGAATTTTCAAATATTTATGATATCTTGCACATCATTCTTATACCAAAAATTTTAAATAGAGAGGTACATGATATTAAATTACCCCAAAATTACTTGAGGCATTCTCATAAAAATTGATCAATATATTTGAAAAATCGATACTATATGAGTTAGTAGGGCAATTTTTTTTTTCTGACTTATTTTTTTTTTCACTCCCCACCTGAAATTTTGTTGGATATGTCTGAAAATAAATTCCCTGAAAGTTATAGCGCTTAATATTGATATTAAGTACTTTTCCATAGTGTGAAAAGATTTTTCATCCAAAATACACGTAAATCAAATTATTTTTTTCCAAATTCTGTAACGCAGCAGCATTTTATGCTATCACATTGTTCTTGGTTGCAATTTACGCAAAATTAAACGATCTTCGAAAGTGTCCTAAACAGTGTAAGTGTAACTTACATTGGTGAGATGCTATGGGTCACAAAAGTTGATTTTTGCCCAAAATTCTCGTTTTTTTGCTGTTATCTCCGAAATGATTAACTTTACCGAAAAAAAGTAAAGGAAAATTTTGTTGGAAATTTAATTTCTTACAAAATAGGTCGTTTGGACATAATTGTTAAAATTAATATTTTTTGAGATATTGAACCTTAACTTATTTGTGGCATAAAATTGTTCTGTTTTATCAAATCAAACGTTTTAAATGTTTGATATCTCAATATCTCAATATCTCAAGAAATTTTAATTTTAGCAATTAGGTCTAAACGACTTTTTTGGTAGGAAATTAAAATTTCAACAAAACTTTCCTTTACACTTTTTCGGTGAAGTTAATAATTTTGGAGGTAGCAGCAAAAACACGAGAATGGGCAAAAATTAACTTTAGTAACGAGTACCATCTCACCAGTGTAAGTTACATTTACACTGTTCAGGACACTTTTAAAGATCGTTTAATTTTGAGTAAATTGCAATCAAGAATAATGTGATAGCATAAAACGCCGCTGACAATGATTTATAGAATTTTGTAACAAAAAATTTGATTTACATGTATTTTAGATGGAAAATCTTTTCACGCTATGAGAAAGTACGCAATATTAATATTAAGGGCTGTAACTTTCAGGGAATTTCTTTTCAGACATATCCAACAAAATTTCAGGTGGGAAGTGAGAAAAAAAAATTAGTCGAAAAAAACATCGCCCTAATGAGTTAGCTATATTTTATTAAGCTAAAGCTATAGAAAAATAAAATATAGTGGTAAAAAAAATCTTGTTTAATGAAAGTTTCAACTCATTCCCTCATTTTTGTACAATGTATAAAAATGTACATTGTGCAAAATTCTACAAAAATGAACATTGTACAAAATTGTACATTTTTGTAAATTTCAAAGCCTCGATGAGGAAACTACAATTGAGAATGCTATTTATTCATAGCGGTTCTGTGAATTTATATAAACGATGAAAAAGCGATGTGCAAATTTTCATCTGGATATCAATAAAAAGGCAGTATTCTTTTACTTCTTTGAATAATGGATTAATCTACTCTTGTTGCGTATATTCATTGGAAAATGGGTTGAGAAATAGAACATTTATCATTTGCAAAACCTGTAGAAGTCAGCGAATCTCGCTGCTCGACTCATCTCGGCAAACTAGCATGCTAGATTTTGATCGATGTAGATAGAAGATTTTTGCTATCGTCATCTTCGGAGATCTGAGAGTTGAAATTTGGGTTTCAGTGGGACAACAAGATCACGACATTGCCAGGATTGTACCTAATTACTTTTCCGTTCCTCGCTCCACTAGGTCTATGCAACATAGTCTGTATGCGATGTGTAAATTTGCTAGCGACATTAGCAAATTTTTATCTCGTTTACAGTATAGTTGAGACAATTCGGAATGCAGAGAAAAAAGATCCGGACAATGTCCTTATCCGATTCGGCCTTGTATTAAGCATAGTTTCCTTCCCTCCGCTGTTCTTTTGGTTCTTCCTCTATTATACCGACGTTGTATCCCTAAACTTCGTTCTTCTGACATGGCTGATGCATCTACGAGGACGCTTTAGAACCGCCGCTGTTGCTGGTGAGTAAATTGCAGGCTGACCTCTGGTTGTTGTTTTCCAAAATTGGAGTGGTTAAAAAAAATAGTACATTACATCACGAGGACGTAAAAACATTTTCTGACGAGTGTTGTACGATATTTTATATCACGAGGTGCAATATGGACGTTTTCACGTCCGCTTGCGGACGTAAAAGCGTCCATTATTGTACTGAGTGATATAAACACGTTATTTCTTTATTGCGTTCTTCATCGAGATATCTTCACTTTTTCTGTACAGTTTTCTTCACTATTGCTATGTCGATATTAAAAATTGGCAAAAAATAGAAATTTTCTGCTATTTCAGAATTGAAACATCATGAAATCTTTTAGTGCCAAAATTTTAAGAAAACAAATTTTTCCTCAATTAAAAAACTTGATGTGTTTCTTTTTGAAACTGGTTATTAGTGTCCGAATTTCTTTGTAGTATTTTTTTCACTATTTTCAGTATATTTTAATCATTTGTCTTCCGTTGATTTCTTCTCTACCTATTGAGGTGGTATTCTGTGGTAGAAATTAAATTTTTGGAAATTAAATATAAATTGTTAAGTCCTTTCAAAACATTCATACTTTTAACAGTATATTTTATCAATGCTGGTATAAAGAATAGAAAGAAGTCTCACATTTCTGCAAGCATATGATTCATTTTCAATACAAATTGTAGAACAATCATGATTCTGAAGTTTGCATTGTTGTAATGCAATGGCAATTGTCAATTTATCAATAAAATTCCATTCTTCCTAAAAAAAATTTAAATTCAAAATCATTAAAATTTATGTTTGTGCCTCTATTAAGGATTTAGGATTTTAAATGCAAAAATAAAAATCTCACTAAAAGTGAATTAAAAAAATCTATTTTTGTTGCATTGCAACGATGCTAACTTTTACATCGTGAAGGATCTCGATGAAGAGCGTAACGAGGAAATAACGTCTCTTTTGATCCCCCTTAAGGCGCTTAGGTAAATATGGCAGGAATTTTGAATATTTAGGTTTCATGGCGATACTCGTGAGGCAAACTAACGTTATTTGGGTGGCTGTTCTCTCCGCCGAACGAGTCGTGGATTTACTAGAGGCCCAAACGCCCCGAAGCATTGAGGCTCTCGTCAGCAGGAATATTCACAATACTCCTATGCACGCCAAAGTGAGTAGACCGATGGTATCGCTGGGTGGGGCCATTTCAAGACATTGATGAATCTGGAATAACAATTTTTCATTCATATCTTCCCATTTTGATTTCTTAGTTAGATAGAGGAACAATACAACTTTCACCTCATTAAAAAAAAAATTGAACATAGCATGAACCAGAGTTGTAAAAATAGTAATGTCAAAGTAATGCACTACCCATTACTTTAAACAATGTGCATTGGGTAAGTTTGCCGTTACAAGTTACAAAAGTAACGTGTAATGAATGTCCATTACAAATGAAAATAGTAATGCATAATGGATGCGTGTTCCATTACAAATAAAAAAGTAATGTGTAATTTATGCATGTTCCATTACAAATAAAACAAATAATGTTTAATGAATGAGTGCTCCATTACAAATTACAATTGAAAAAAAAGTAATTTGTAGTGGAGAATATTCCATTACAAATTAGAGTTTTTCTACTACAATTTGGAGCAGGTACTATTTTGCTCAAAGGTAAGTCTATTAATTTTTCAATGGAAATAATCTGTGTGTATCAAGTTTTTGTTAACTTTACTATCGTAGTGGTAAATGTATGAACAGTGATTGTTTGGAGTAATTTTTACTTCATTCTTGAATTGTAATTTTTACAACAATGGAGGAAAAATTATTCCAAAAAATAACTGTTCATCGGTGTCCCCTGTAAGTTTTTTTTAAATTTAAATTTGTACAAGAATTAAGTAAAAATTACTCCAAAAAATCACTGTTCATACATTTACCACTACGATAGTAAAGTTAACAAAAACTTGATACACACAATTTTTTTTCATTAAAAAATTAATAGATTTTGAGCAAAATAGTACCTGCTTCAAATTGTCGTAGAAACACACTCATTTGTAATGGAATATTCTCCACTACCAATTACTTTTTTTTCAATTGTAACTTGTAATGGAGTACTTATCCATTACACATTACTTTTTTTTATTTGTAATGGTAGACGCATTCATTACACATGATTGTTGTATTTTGTAATGGTACACTTGACCATTTCATATTATGCAGTGTAATAGGTAATGAATACAGTAGTGCATTATTTACAACTCTGGTATCAACTTCATCAGCTATTTTATTCAAAGAATCACGAATTTGAAAAGCCTTCTTAGTCATCTTCCAAAAAAATGATATTGGGGATGGCTCAATTTGCAAAATAATAGTAAAAAGACAACTACATTTTCCGTTTTCCAAAAAAATTGAAAATGAAGATATTGTCATTTGAATGAAATAATTGCTGATCTAGCCCATTCATTTTTCTTTCTATTTATCTGTATATGGGTGATTCCACCATGGCTCGAACAGCATTTCAGGGTCAAAATTTTGATTCCTTTGCCATTCTCACATCTTTATTATATGTTACAAAAAGTGACGATTCACCAAATTACAGCCTCTTTACTCTATAGGCTTTCGAGAAAAAAAAATATTGGGTATTTCCATGTTTAGGAAAGTTAACTTTGTTACTTCCTTGCTCGGTCCTTACGGACAATTGAAAAAAATTAATAAAAAATATTATTTTATCTGGAATTAATTTTAAAAAATATAAAAACGAGATCATGTCAGTAGGTAATTATTATGTAGATTATTTGTAGCATTTTTTTAAAACTTGAGTTGTTTTCGTTTGGCAAAATCAACCAAATTTCCGGAATAAAATTCCTATAATAAAAATAGCTGTTAACGACGATTTTCAAGATATGAATTTAATGATTGCAAAAATTGTATAAAAATGACAAATATTCAAAAATTCATATTTCGGAATGTATGAGTAGTAACTCAAACTACATATAGATTTTTCTCACGTCTGATTAGCTTAAGTTATGAAAAAAAATATAATTCTTGAAAAAAAATAAATTGTTGATGACAATGATAAGAGCGAATCATCGTTTTTTCAATTGTAGTATTTTTTCGGAAGTATGAGCCAATTTCACATTGAAAAGATCCTATAATAATGGTACCGGTAGTTTCCGAGATACCAATTTTATTAATGCATAAATTCTAGAAAAATCCCCAATAACAATAAAATCATATCTCGGAACATATTAGCAGTAGCTAAAATAGCTATAGAACTTTTCTCACGTTGAATCGGATGCAGTTTTAGAAAAGAAATATACGTTTGAGAAAAAACCGAAAAAAAGATTAAACAACTTATTCGACGATGATTCTCTGCTCATCACACTCTGTAAATTTTTTCATCTACGGAGAATGGCATAAACTTTCCGAAAAAAAAAATAGAATTTTTTTTACCGTGCTCGCCTTCAAAACACAGATTTTTAAATGTAAACACGTTTTTATGGAGTAGATATTACCCCTAGGGTAAAGCTGATATTTTTTTCGGAAAATTTGGACTTTTTCACGTTGGGTAATATTTTTTTAAAATTTTTTTCAGATGTCCGTAAGGACCGAGCAAGGAAGTAACAAAGTTAACTTTCCTAAACATGGAAATACTCAATATTTTTGTTTCTCGAAAGTCACTTTTTATAACATATAAGATGTGAAAATGGCAAAGGTATCAACATTTTGACCCCGAAATGCTGTTCGAGCAATGGTGGAATCACCCATATAAAAAGGATCATAGATTTTTTCCCATGATTGGTTTCTTAATTTTCATAAGTAAAGAGAGTGAAGAAGCTTAGAAAATGTGAAATTTTTTGCAGCTCATTTGGAACAACATTTATCATCACGTCTCACGTGGATCCTCCTCGTTCTACAGATTCGTCATTGATCTTATCGACGATCTTCGTTATTACGGATTGGTGGGTCTGGGATTCCTGATCTTCGTCATCGTTAACGGTGGAATCGTCGTCGGTGATAGAAATGCTCACACAGCGACGATACACTTCCCGCAGATTTTCTACTACAACGTATTTTCCATGATTTTCGCATGGCCTTACATGCTGCCGCAAGCGCGCGAATTTTTGAAATTCGTCACGAAAAAATGGCTGCTAACGAGTATATTCGTCGTCGTAGCAGCGACGATCGTTCATTGCAATACCCTCGTTCATCCGTACTTATTGGCTGACAATAGACATTACACTTTTTACATATGGAACAGATTCATGGGACGTTACCACGTGATACGTTATCTCCTCGTGCCAATTTATGGTTTCGCTATTTATGCTCATTTTTCGTGTTTGCGAAACACGAGATTCTTGTCACAAATAATTTACGCACTCGGCGTAGTTCTCATGACAGTGCCACAATTGTTGCTCGAGCCCCGTTACTTCATTATTCCTTATGTCTATTTGCGCTTGAACATGACGGTACCGTCAAAGTGGCAAATTATCAGTGAATTAATCACCACTGCGGTCATCAATTTTGCCCAATTTTACATTTTTGTCAATAAAACTTTCTACTGGACCGACGGTGAATATCCTCAGAGGATATCATGGTGAAGATGAAAAAAGCAAAGTTTATATTTACTTCGTAAGGAGAAATGCAAAAATAAGACGAGGCTCCGATCGATGCCAAAGCGAAGTTTCATATATTCGCCGATAACATTTTCCAGTGGACCATTTACGAATGTATCAAATATTATCGAAGAGTTTTTCAGTCCGAAATGAAATGAAATTCCGAAGTCCTGGAGAATATGGTACAAAAAAAATAAAATATGAGCTAATAATGAATAACGGGGCTGATGATAAAAACAATTTTACTTAATTGTCATGGCCATCGAGGGATTTGTAACTCATTACAGAACGAAATCTTGTTTGTAAGACACGACGAGTGAAAAAAAAATTTCCATGGCTTCAACGATGATAGAAAAGTCGCCTCTTTTATTTTTATGGTTCGGGCTAGTCGTCGAGTTACATATTCCTTAATTAAGAATGAATTTATTAAATCTGAGACCGCTGCGATAATATTTAGTGCGGTCTCATTCATGTTCACATTGATTCGGTACCGTCTCATCGATAAAAATTATGGTGACATTCGAAACAGTTTATACCTGAAAAATAATTTTACTAAATTTGTAATCTCCCTTTTTCACTTATTTCTCATCCTCGTACAATAATTTGTACTATGGCTTCATCTACAAAATATATATGGGGCATTCCAAGTCAAATCACGTGGTCATCGGTCAGACCTCCTCGGATTTAGTTGACGAATTTTTTTGTGTGCATATTTTGGTCCAAAAAAAAGAGGTTATTTTTTCCAAATTTTTGTCACTTGTTTTACCCCATAAAATAATTTTGTTCCATAACTGTTGAGTAAAAATGATCTTGGACCAGTGTTAAAATTCTGAATTTTTTTTCATAAATTCTATAACTAAAAACTAGTATTTTCATCATAGTTTAAGAATGAGCTGAGAATAATTTGTTTTTTTTTAATTAAAGAAAAAAAAAATTATTTTCAAATTTTGTAAATTGAATAATTCAATGATGGTTCCATGTAGGATAAAAAAAATAAATAAAAAATCATATCTTGGTAAGAATTTTTTTTTCCTATATTTTGATAATAGTTGGATACAATTTTTATATTGTTGTGGTGCTCCATCCAAAAAGTAATACATTTTTTCAATGTCATAATTTATCCATTTTATGAAATCTATTATAAAAATAAAGGAAATCTATTGTCGAAATACAGAAAATATATGATCAAAATATAGGAAAAATTTTTTTTTTACCAAGTTACGATTTATTTTTATTTATTTTTTCCTGTAGGGAACCATCATTAAAATATTTAATTTTCAAAATTTGTAAACAAATTTTTTTTCTTTAATAAAAAACTATGATGAAAATACTTGACTTTAGTTATAGATTTTTTGAAAAAAAATTTAGAATTTTAAACCTGGTCCAAATTCGTTTTTATTCAAAAGTTATGGAAAAAAATTATTTTATGGGGTAAGGCAAGTGATAAAAATTAGAAAAAAATAACCTCCCATTTGTGGACCAAAACATTCCCGAAAACAAATTCGTAAACTGAATCCAAGGAGGTCAGGCCGATGACCACGTAAGTTGAGCTAGAATGCCCCATATATATTTTTTATATGACATTGACGAGGCCGTGCTCAAAATATTACACGGTTAATGAAAAACTACAGAAATATAAATGATGAATGAGAGATTTAATTTAGTTTTTATCGACGAGGCCGAAATAATTTCAGAAAGAATAAGGATTTCTTGGTTAATGTTTAAACAAAAAGATTCGTGGTCAGTGTAAAATACGAATTTTTCAAAATGTCAATTTTCCATTTTAACCGATGAAATAAATAAATAAGAATAATAATGAATTCCCCTATTTGGCGATTTTTTCATCATCATTTAAACCATAATACATATTTATCGCACTCCGTGCGCAAAGTGCCACTTTGCGCACGCTGCGCGTGCTCAAATTGGCACTTTGCGCACTCGTACAATAAAATTTCGTACGATACTATTTTGCGGTACAAGTCTCTCGATGACCTAAACAATGATTTGGAATGGTTGTTTTTTCGGTCAGGACTAAAGAATATCCTCGAAAAATATTCTGGAAAATGTTTAAAAAAAATTATTTTTACAAAATGTAAAGACAAAATGTTGATAAGTGTCAATATGGGAGGGAGAGATCAATCAAAGACTCCAAAATGTCCGGTTTTTAAATGATTTTTGGTGTATTTATTTATCATAACTAAGCGAGATCTTATCTATTTTCTGTTTATACATCTTACAAAGGGAAAGAAGGTCATCAAACAATCACACTGACCAATGTCTATACTATATATATATCGTCATTATCTTCGAGTGATTTATAAGAATAAGTATAAGCGTCTCGTCCACTCGTTCAATTTCTTGCGGATCATACAAATATAATACATTTTCTTCACGTCTCTTCACCGCCATGAAATATTTTCATCATACTGTTTTCCTTTTTCGCAATACATACAATACCGTTTCATCGATTTTTCTCTGGCATTTTTTTTTTTTCATCTTATGATAAGCGACGCTGTTCGGTCAGATTAAAGAAGGCGAAATTTTGCTACACAAATTTATTTTTGCGAGCACAAAACTTCGTACCTCGTTATCCAATTTGATGAATCACAATGGAGAATCGAGAAAATTCAGCATTTTCAACGTGAAAATAAAAAGATATCATGTTTTTGAAATTCCGAACGTTCGGATGAACGAAAAATTGCCAAAATTATTTTTTTTACCAAACAATTTTGAAAATTCGACCCTTTGAAAATAATTCTTGAAATCTTTGAGTTTTTTTCAGAGCTGGGCAGTACTTGAAAGTACTCGGTACTTGCAGGTACTTGAAGTACAGTACTTGCAAGTCCAAAGTACTTAAAAAGTACTTCAAGTATTGCACTTAAATTTTTCAAGTACTTCCTGTACCTGAAGTACTGTACTTGAAAATTTCAAGTACTTTTCTGTACTTGAAGTACTTTTTTCAAGTACAAGTATCAAGTACTTTTGAAAATTTTTGAAAAATGATGAATTTGGAGAATCTTGAATTTTTCAAAATCGTGAAAATCCACGATCAACATTAAATTTTTGGTTTTATTTTTTTTATACAACACTTTTTACTGATATTAAAAGATCCTGAAATTTTCAGAAATGTGTTTTTTTTTGTTTCAAAAGTATGAATTTTTGAATTTTGGTAAAACTTTTTTTTTTACTTCTAAGTTAAGTGAAGTTGATCAATCATGTAATTTTGACTGCTCAAAATTACAAAATTACATGATTGCTCAACTTAAAAAAATGCATATTTTTGGAACAAAAAAAAATACCTTTCTGAAAATTTCAGGATCTTTTCAAATCAGCACAAGGTATTATATTAAAAAAATTAAACAAAAAATTCGATGTTAATTGTGGATTTTCACGATTTAAAAAAATTCCAAATTCTGCAAATTCATGATTTTTCAAACTTTTTGGCGCAATATTTTTTTTTTTCGTAGCCCCAAGTACACTCTTCAAGACGAAACAAACGATTTTTCATAACTATCGCAGTTTTCAAGATATGTAGAAAAAAAAATTGAAAGATGGTTAAATTTTAAATTTTGCATAACTTTTGAAAAAAAAAATTTAATTTTTTTTCCTTGGTAGAACTTGGTTTTATGATAAAACAAACCTCCTGACTAAATTTCATCGAAATTGAAAGTGATCGATTCCAACTGTTGGTCGATTTGACATGGAATGACCCAAGTACCAGAAATTACGAGACGTACCCGACAACTTGAAAAATACTTGATACTGGTACTTGATTTTTTCAAGTACTTGTACTTCAAGTACTTGATACTTCAAGTACCCACGATACTTTGTACTTGATACTTCAAGTACCCACGATACTTTGTACTTGATACTTCAAGTACCCACGATACTTTGTACTTGATACTTGAAGTACTTTCAAGTACTTTGCCCAACTCTGATTTTTCAAATGATTATTTATCAAGTATATGCTCTTCTAATTTTTTATTAAACAAAAACTTTTTTTAAAATTTTTCCTTTAACTGAACCTTCGAAACTTCAAGTGCATAAGATCTCTCCGATCGTAGTTGAATTTATTTCCAACGTTAATTTCGTCGATTAATTTAACTGCCATCGATTTTTAATTTCTTCACGTCGAATGAATTTCTTTTTTTTTTCTCGCTGTACAGTTGTACAAGATTATTCATATTTCTACGTTCCATGGGATATCACGTTATAAGTAGTCAGGCCTTGAAACGGACATTTCGGCGTGAAATTTAATATTTCTTTACAGTCTTCGGGAATAAATTGCGATTTTTTTTTCCGGCGAATATTTCAAATTGAACGACGATCTAAAATTCTTGTATTTAGTATCAATTTTTCAATCAAATTTAGTATCAAGAATTGTTTCAAAAAACAATAATGATTCCATTTTCCGAATGACCAATTTTGAATAATCATTTTTTCATAACGAATATTCGTTTCCAAGAGTCATAATTCTCAATTAAGCCGTAAAACTTTTTTGAAGTAAACATCAAATTATTAATCGATTGAATTATTAATCTACCGATCATTTGAATAATCAATCTTTTGATCAGTTGAATGATTGATCGCTCGACCGATTGAATAATTGCTCTGGCAATTGATTTGAATAATTAAGTTTTCGATCGATTGAATAATTAATCCTTCGATCAATCGGCAAATTAGTCCGTTAATTACTTGAATAATTGATTTTTCGATCAATTGAATTATTAATTTTATTACAATATTCAGAAATAGATTGCGATTTTTTTTCCTGGCAAATTATTGAAATAGAACCGTGATCTAAAATTCTTAAAACAGTTGACTGTGGATGATTAATTGAAAAAAATTAGAATAACTTTTCTAAAAAATAATTGATAATTATTCTTTGGCAACGAATATTCGACAAAAACATTTTTATAGTGACGATGACAATATTTCGGTTTTTTCTCGTTCGTTCGATACTTTTTTGATAATAACGATCGTCGTTCAGGATTAATCGATATTTTACCCTCATTTACTTTTGAAGATAAAAACTTGAAATCTTGCGTGCAGCACAAAAAATTTCCATCCGTTTATTTTTCATTCCATTAACGACTTTATCATATTTAATCGTATTTATTGCTTCATACCTTTTTATCATACATTACTGAGTATTCTTTTTCCATTCATAGTTTTTTTTTTTAACGCATGTATGATTCGACACTTTGGTTTTTGGGCTTCAATTTCTTTGGGGTAAAGCTCATCATGCAAATTTTCATTTCACTGTGAAAATGTGAAATCGACTTATTTCACGTCGTAATTTGAATTTTTGTTTTCGTCATTGTAATGCGTCAGCTGGGAAGAGATTAAATGTTGAACGGAGCATCGTTCGAACGATTATTCGTGTAAAAATATATCCGGAATTACTCGATAAAGAAATAACGATAATTTTTTCAAAGTACTCGTTCGAAATTATCTCGCGTTTGAAAAAAAAAAGCATCAATGCTCCTTCGGAATTATCGTTTGCTAATTTTCCATTTGAATCATCCGAACGATACTCGCGTTTAATTTTTTTATTTCCACCGAAACTAATTTTTTTTCACTTTCAAGTGAAAAAAAGTGGAAACAAAGTTTTGCTCGTGCGATCCAACTTTTTTTTTCTCACGCCTCCGAATTCACAGAAAATTATATTGAAATATTTATATTATACATAGTTGAGATAAAGAGTTGGAAGGTCAAAATTTCATTTATCACTTATTACACCGTTTTTCTACTCACTGCTCAACTGTATTATTTATTCATATGTATTATTTATGCATATGAAAAGTTCAACGTCAACTCGACCACTATTTTCTCTCCGAACTTCTTGAATTTTTCTCGCAATTATCCTGCAACCCAAAAGTATCGTAGGTAATTTTTCAAAAAAATTTTCGGGAGTTTTTTCATATTTTTATTTACTTAGAAAACCATAATTTATAAACAAAAGATGAACTTTTGTCATCTGGAAAAATCACACAAAAATGGTTGTGTAAAAAAAATTCCAAGTCGAGGGATGACATTTTTTTTTCATCAATTTTGCAAATCGACAATATCAAAAACTTTTGTCATCGTCAAGAACAAAAGAATTTTCACATTGAGTACCGAATGTTCTTGGTTTTTTTTTTAATTCCAAAGTTTATTTACCAGTTTATTTAAGGGCTCTGTCTACTTAAAGGGCGGAAAAAGGGTAAATCGTAAGAAATTGAGTTACAGGAAGAGGCAGAAGGAATTATGATTTTTTATGAATTAAAACTTTAAACGTGTTTTTCTCGAAACAACGTTTTCGGAACGCTTGTTGAAAAAAATCTCAGAAACTACTGAACTGATCCTTATGAAATTTTAACCACATATTCTGTACACTTATCGCTATTTACCGTATCAGAATTTTTGCAAAATTTTATTTTAACTATTTCTTTTTGGCAAAAAACATGCAAAAACACGTTTTTTAATTTTTTTTTGTCCGCCATTTTGATATTTTTGCATATAAATTAATATTAGAGGTACGGGATAAAGCCATTGTAACACTAAAACTAAAACCATTCAATTTTTTCCGGTATACCTGGTATTTTCAAACTAAAAAAGTGGTTAAAATCAATAATATTTTTTTGTTGTAATTTACGAATGTTTTTGTTAAGCCTAACAAGTTTTATATCAATAAACATAACAGTATTCTTTCAAAAAATTAATAAAAATTGCATTTTTTTCATGCATCCAAAGTAGACAGAGCCCTTAAACAATAGTATATTACATCACGAGGACGTAAAAATATTTTTACGCCGAGTGATGTACGATATTTTATATTACGAGGTGCAAGCGGACGTAAAAGCGTCCATTATTGCACTGAGTGAGATAAAATTTATTTTGAACAATGGTCGAAGAAACATTCTGAAAAATAATCAGAAAATAATTAATGCCGAGAGGTACGAGGTCGAGTTGGCGTAAAATGCGGTGTTTATTTTTCTAATCCCGTAGTAGGCGCTTTTTTTGTTTTCTAAAAAAAAGAAAAGTCGAAACACAAAAATTCACAACCGCCTTAAATACGTCGTATAAAGTTTGTATTTATCTTGCGCCTGAAGGGCCTCATTTTATAGTTCTTAAAATGGACAAACCTTGATAATAGATTGATTGATAGATCGATAGAGAGAAAAAAGGAGGAGGATAGATAGATAGATAGAGAGAGATTGTTTCCGTAATAGGCACTGGATCACATAGTTCGTTGCAGAATCATAATCTTTGTTATTTGCATCTCCAACGAAACTAATTAACGTAAATTGCGATTTATCGCGTTCACTTTCATAGTGAAAAATGAAAAATTTATCTTACAATTCATTATTCTAAAATCATATTAAATCGCCCGAGTGATTTAAAACAATGCCAGATTCATCTTTTGATTAATATTTAATGTGAAAATCGATCGATCGATTCGTTTGAAAAATAAAAATCTTTCGATCTATTTCACATATAATATGTTTCGACTATTAAAAATAATAATATTATAATATTATAATATAATATTATATTACATATGAGGCATTCCACGTCAAGTCGGCCACCCCATTTTTTGAAATCGGCAAAAATCGCCTACAAATTTTTAGAAAGTAGTTCTATCAAGAAAATTCCTGATTTTTTCAGATTTTTAAATTACATTTTTCAGCCGGAAAAAAATACAAAAAATTTGGTTGTCCCATTTTGTAACTCGAAAATTATTCATCGTGCGAAAAAAAAAGTACAACATAAAATTTAGGATTTTCAACGTGCTTTTCACTGAAATTTTTTACAAACTCCTCTGAAAGCTCTATATGCCATTTTTGGAGCAAATAATGTTTTGATATTTTTTTCTCAGAATTAACATCTTCGATTCGTCTGTAATTTTAACAGTTTTTTACTTGATATATTTGCAGACTATAAAAAAATTGGCGTAGTGGAGAATCCGTTATTTCAAATGCCTTTTTCTTGATACAATCTATCATTATAGAGTGATTTAACGAAATAGTGCAGATATTGATATTTTATCATTATCAATCGTAGACAGGGAAAAATAATAAAATAATCTCGTTTTGATACTGCGAAGACGATTCCAGGAACAAAGCAGTATCATTGCTTCATTCCCAAAAATCATGCCCAAATCGAACTAAAAAAGTACTCATTGGCCATGGAAACGTCGGTTTATCCAAAGAGGGTAAATTAATTTTTTTTGCAATCGAGAGACGTGAGTAGCCATTGACTTTAATTTTAATAGATTTTATCTCTGTACATGGGTCCATTGATTAAGTTTATTAAAATGTACAAAAAGATATTTAAAAAAATAAAAATGAAAAAAGTTAAAAAAATTGAAAAAGTACAAAAAATAAACAAAAATGCGGGCATTAGAAAATATCTACAGATAGTCTCAACCCTGTTAATGCACAGAGAAATTTGTGTATTTGTTTGGGATGAAAAACGCATGCGAAGGAATGGATTCTCCACTAAGCCAATTTTTTCGTAGTCTGTAAATATATCAAGAAAAAAACTGTTAAAACTACAGACAAATCGAAGATGTCAATTCTGAGAAAAAAAATATCAAAACATAATTTGCTCCGAAAATAGCATATAGAGCTTTTGGAGGAGTTTGTAAAAAATTTCAGTGAAAAGTGCGTTGAAAATCCTAATTTTCATGGTCTACTTTTTTTTCGGTACAATGAATAATTTTCGAGTTACGAACTGGAACAAAAAATTTTTTGTATTTTTTCCGGCTAAAATACGTAATATAAAAATTTGAAAAAAATCACGAATTTTCTTGACAGTCAGAACTACTTCATAAAAATTTGTATGCGATTTTTGGTAATTTCAAAGAATGGGGTGGCCGACTTGACGTGGAATGGCTCATATATTACATTATAATATTATAATATTGACAATTAATCCCTCGATTAATTGAATGATCAATAGTTTCATTGATGAACAAAATTTTACTTTCAATCAATTGAATCAATTGAAAAATTAATTGATTATTCCGTTCGAACAATTGGATAATTAATTGTTCGTGGAGTCTAATAATTGATCAATTAAAAAATGAATCTTTCGATCATGTATAATTAATTTTTTGATCAATTGAAAAATGAATTTGACGATCACGCAAAAAAATCAATTTTTCTGTTAATCGAAAAAATAATTAATCTCACCATTAATTTTGAAGTAAAAAATTAATCTCACGATTAATTTTGACTTCTTTCCTCGCGTCTCTTCACCTTTTTTTAAATTTTCGTTCCTTCATAGAAACGCAGTCTTCGATTTTTATCATCATACAATTTGCTGTTTGAGCTCGACCAGATTGGTCGAACGATGCAATTTCATGTTGAGCGGTGCGCTCGGCTCGTTCCTTTTGGTTTGCGTGTGCCACGCCAATATTCTCGTGCAATTGTCAGCCAATAGTTCGACCTCACGCGGCTCGAGTGGCGCGAGACTCTTGAGAAAACCGTCCTCCTCGAAACCCGCTTTGTACGGCATCGTTGCGTTTGGCCTCGTCAGAAGAAATGTAACGCTCACCGCGAAACCCGCCATGTCAACGGGAAATTTTCTTCCTGCTATCCAACCGTCATAAAAACCCGTGAATTTGCCATTTTTAACAATCGGCGAGCTCATTCCGTATTTCGTGCAAAGACCGACCGGAAACATGGATACCTTCTTCGTTCGTCTTATCTGGCGATGGGGAGAAATCACAAAATTAATGCTCAACAACAAGAAATTTAAAAACAAAGCTGTGAAAAATTCCGAATTAAAAAATAGAACGTCAATTTATAAATAATGGATATTTCAATTTTAATTGATATTTCGATTATTAATTTCAAGTTACCATGAACCATCTTGGTTACTTTTTGTTTAATAAAAATTATACAAACAAAAAAATAATTAGGATAGGATTTGTTTAAAAAATTCTTACTTAAAAAATACGTCAATTTATAAATAATCGCTATCTCGATGATTAATTTCGCATTGTCATAAACCATCTTGGTTGCTTTTTGTTTAATTCAAATTAAAGAAACAAAAAAACTAATTAGGATTAATTAGGCTTTGTGTAAAAAAATTTTAATCAACAAATACAACGTCAATTTTTTAATTATTGCACTGAGAGAAAAAATTACTAGAACCAATGAAATAAAGTTTTGAAGTAAAAAATTTTTTTTTTTTCATTATTTGCCAAAACATATTAGATTGGTTCCCTTATATATTTACTTGGTTCATGTTTTTCAGTCAATTCCATAAATTTCTGTTTCAATAAACGAATTTACTTGAATCTAACGATATGTTATCAATTATATGTAATATGCTGTTTGAATCAAGAACACATTTTATCATTCAAAACATGCATGTCTTTTAATACAGAAAGCACTGAGAAAAAAAAATGGTTGAATCGACAAATTAATTAGTCCAATCAACAGGAAAAATGATTGATTCAATCAAATGCGTGTTTATTAATTGTTGCTAAACATTTTATAAATAATATATAGCCCTTGCCAAAAAATTTAATATGCATAGTTTAGTGACCCCAAAAAGAGATAAATAGAAAAAAAAGCCAAATCTGCGCCAATTCTCCGATCTAATTTCTCTGTCCGACCGAGATTCGAACCCTCGACCCTACCTACCATCATACCTATCCTACCTAACTACCTAACACGCTACCTATTACGCTGTCGACTACTACTATGCACTTGAAAAAAGTTAGGTGTTATGAAGTTTCGAATATAAGAAAATATTTAAAAAACCAGTTTTTTAATTTTTAACAACTTATGGGTACTATTAAAGTATACTATAGAAATGATAGTTCTTTGCTTGAAGCAAATAAAAATGTCATCATTCCAAACAAATATTCTATTTGAATAAAATGATGTGTTATTTATTTTACTACAGCTTCTTTCCAAATAATCACAATCAATTTTATATCTAATAAATGTTGAAAATACTACAGAAATATTTTTAGAAGTAAAATAATGATGAATTTATTGCAAAGAAATAATTTTGTTCGAAAAAAATAATTTCGTATGGAAGTCATTTTTTAGATCCAAACAATCTCATGTTTATGATGCGATCAATGTAATTAATCCAATGAATAAAAATTTAATCAAATCTATCATGCATTTAATTGTTACTATTAAATAAGAGTTTAATATAATGGAGTAATAGATTCGTGAAAATATTTATTTGAATGAACAGTGATTTTCTTGGTTCAACAAATAAATAATCGAATTAATACTTTCATTTAATAAATAAATTCATGCTCTCTAATTCAGTAATTTTTTCTCTCAGTGTGCTATTTCGATGATTACTTTCAAGTTGCCATGAACCATCTTTGTTACTTTTTATTTAATTAGGATTTATTCATTCGGTTTTTGACAAATTTTTTTGAATTTATAAATAATTGCTGTTTTGATGATTAATTTCAAGTCGCTATAAATCGTCTTGATTACTTTTTGTTTAATTAGGATTGATCCATTCTACTTTGAGGAATTTTTTTCATGAAATATTCGTTAAAAAATTCAACGTCAATTTATCAATAATTGCTATTTCGATGATTAATTTTAAGTTCCCATGAACTATCGTGATAACCTTTTGCTTAATTCAAATTAAACAAAAAAATTAGGTAGGATTAATTAGGATTTGTTTTGGAAAAATTCTTTACAAAAAAATACAACGTCAATTTATAAATAGTTGCTATTTCGATTATTAATTTGAAGTTGCCATAAACCATATTGGTTGCATTTTGTTTAATTAAAATTAACAAACAAAAAAATTAATTAGGATTCATTAGGATTTGTTTTAAACATGCTTAATTAAAAAAACACAACGTCAATTTATAAATAATTGCAATTTCGATGATTAACTTCAAGTTACCATGAACCATCTTGGTTGCTTTTTCTTTAATTAAAATGAAACAAACAAAAAAATTAATGAGGATTAATTACGATTTGTTTGGAAAACTCTTAGTTAAAAAATACGTCAATTTATAAATAATTGCTATTTCGATGATTAATTTCAAGTTGCCATAAACCATTTTGATTGTTTTTTGCTTAATCAAAATGAAACAAAACAATTAGGTAGGATTAATTAGGATTTGTTTTGAAAATTCTTAATTAAAAAATACAACTCCAATTTATAAATAATTGCTATTTTGATTATTAATTTCAAGTTGCCATGAACCAATTTTAATTAAGATCACTCTACTAAAAAAATGCAACGTCAATTTATCGATAATTGCTATTTCAATTATTAACTTCAAGTTGCCATGAAACATCTTGGTTGTGTTTGTTTAGTTAGGATTTAATTAAGAGGTTATGAATTTTAATTAAGAAGTTAATTCAAATTTCTTTAAGACTCTTATTTTGATGGTTAAGAATTTTTTCGTTGATGTTAATACTAACCTCGTCGAAGAGATCGATGTCGTAAGTATTGTCATCGTCGGCGAAATAAAAAACGCCCTTCGTCGCGTTTGCTCTCAACCACTCGAGTCCACGATTTCTGTTTGAAACTCCACGTGGTTTAGCGCCCTTTTTTTGTTTATACTTGTCCGGCATCGGTGCTGATATTTCATCGAAAAATGAATACAAACGTGAGCTATATATGAGGTATTCCTCCCTCACGGGACCCCTTTTAGGCCGACCTCTTTCGAATTGCTTGAAACTCGAGTATGTTTTAGTGTTGCCTGAAAGTATATTGTACACCAATTTTCAGATTTTTAACTATAATACTCTTTGGAATACACCAAATGTAATATTTCGAACTTTTTGCATATTCAGCTCCTCGGAGCTTAGGCACGGCGCGAAATGAAATCGAAAAAATTCTTTTTTAATAGCTTTCGATCGGAAATTTCCTGCGCTTTTCGAAAAACATATCAGCGATTTCGAAGAAAAATGAATTCATTTAGATTTCGGGTGGGGGTCGAAGAGTCGACTAACCAATATTTTGAACGGCCGAAATCCCGAATTTCACGATTACGAGCGTTCGAATAACGAAGCGCCGAAATCCCGAACGCCAGAAAAGTGAAAGCGGAGAGAGCCGCCCCATGCGTAAGAGAGAGAGAGATGCGCCTCCTCTCTCTCTTACACATGGGGCGGCGCTCACGACTTTCTCTTTTCTGGCGATCGGGATTTCGGCGCTTCGTTATTCTAACGCTCGTAATCGTAAAATTCGGGATTTCAGCGGTTCGAAATATTGGTTAGTCGACTCTTCGACCCCCACCCTAGATTTCTGCCAAAAACCGAAAAAATTCATTTACAAAAAAAGAGCACAATTTAATTCAGCGGAACAATTTTTTTCATGTTTTGTATATATCTGAGAAGTCACGATATAAATTTCAAGTTGGAACTCGCATCCGTTTACTAATGCCAAGTCTTTTAGCAGGATAAAAATTCTTAAATATTGTGTTTTTCGTATTAAACAGTTCTCTGATATATTATATAGTTTTTTTTAACGAATTTCGAATTTTATAAATTTATTAAATTCAAAATTTAATAAATTTAAGTTAATTAATTTAATTTAATTAATTGAATAAATTTGATTATTTAATAAAGTTAATTTTATTAATTTAATAAATTTACTTAGATCAAAATTCGTTAAAAAACGCTATATAATATATCAGAGAACTGTTGAATGCGAAAAACACGATATTTAAGAATTTTTATCCTACTAAAATACTTGGCATTAGTAAACGGATGCGAGTTCCAACTTGAAATTTATATCGTTTCTTCTCAGATATATGAGGTATTCCATATCAAGCCGACCAATCCGTGCCCGACCATTTTTGATTTTGTTGAAAATTTTCTATTTTTTTGTACGTACTAAAAGCAGTCTCTCAGAATTTTTTTAGATTTTTGTCTCAACCCAATTAACCACAATAAATTGTTCAAAATTTGACACCACTTTTTTCAAATGCTCATAATTTTCTCAAAATAATACAAAAGATCATTTTTTTCCGTCTTGAGCTGCAGTTTGATAAAAAAAATACAAAAAAAATATCGATATTTATTTTCATATGTTTTTTGAAGTTTTAAACACAAAATTTTTTTTTTCAACTTGGACCCTTTTTATTTTTTTGAAAAAATTCACCACTTTTTAAAAGACATTTTTACAGATACTAAAAAATTGGCAGTTTGTGCTTTTCATAACTTGTATTTTTTTTTATTTTTTATCGCGTGTGAACTAAGGAATCGTGTTTCTTCCTTGAATTAAAAAATAGAAAAAAAATACAAGTTATGAATGTCACAAGCTGCTAATTTTTTAGTATCTGCAAAAATGTTTTTAAAAAATGGTGAATTTTTTCAAAAAAATAAAATGGGTCCAAGTTGAAAAAAAAATATTTTGTGTTTAAAACTTCAAAAAACGTATGAAAATAAATATCGATATTTTTTTCTAATTTTTTTTATAAAACTGCAACTCAAGACGGAAAAATATGATCTTTTGTTTTATTTTGATATCTCCGGTTTTTAAAAAGTTATGACCATTTGAAAAAAAAATGTGTCAAATTTCGAACAATTTATTGTGGTTAGTTGGGTTGAGACAAAAATCTAAAAAAATTCTGAGAGACTACTTTTAGTACGTGCAAAAAATTAGAAAATTTTCAAAAAAATCATAAATGGTCGGGTCCACGGATTGGTCGGTTTGGTATGGAATACCTCATATACAAAACATGAAAAAAATTGTCCCGCTGAATTAAATTATGCTCTTTTTTTGTAAATCAATTTTTTCGGTTATTGGCCGAAATTTCAATAAACTCGTTTTTTTTTCGAAACCGCTGATATTTTTTTCGAAAAGCGCAGGAAATTTCCGATCGAAAGCTATTGGAGAATTTTTTCGATTTCATTTCACGCCGTGCCTAAGCTCCGAAGAGCTGAATACGCAAAAAATTCGAAATATTACTTTTGGTGTATTCCAAAGAGTATTATAGTTAGAGATCTGAAAATTGGTGTACAATATACTTTCAGGCAACACTAAAACATACTCGAGTTTCGAAAGAGGTCGGCCTAAAAGGGGGGGGGGGGCAATGGGGGGGGGGTACACCTCATATATATAAATATTGATTATAAATAAATAAATATTATAAAGAAATATTGCATATTATAAATAAATTTTTATTATTAGAAATAAATATTGAATATAAATACTGAAAATTAGCACAATGTTTTCTCTTAATTTTAATGCATTTAGAATCAGTGGATTCTCCGATTTTAACTTTGACATTTTGTTCATCGTGAAATTTATGAGAAATTAAAGTACTAATTTTCAATTTCTTATTTTTTTTTAAAATTATCTCCGTACGAATTATAGCCTGATATTGCAAAATTTGCGTCAACTAAAACGACGACTCCATTTTTTCGATAAAATCAAAAGGTTACAAAATAGAGGTCAATACCAAATTTGTTTATCCTGTAATTTAAATTTAACTGTGTACAAAAGTTCAGCAGGATGATAAAAAAATTGTGAACTCTAAAGCGAACATTTTGTTTTTGAGAAAAATTCAAAAAAATTTTAAGACTTGAACGCCTTAATTCCTATAAATTATGTTCTGAAAATTCATCCACAGGGCGAAACGATTTAGAAATGAAACCATTTTCATTGAATTTCAACGATGCAAACTTCAGCAGTATTGATATTTTTATGGAGAAGGAAAAAAGAGCGAAAATCCATGTAAAATGAGGAAAAGCATACATTTACTCACCGACAAGATGCTCGAATGCAAGGCCCGTGCGATTGAGAAATTTCGTGACCTGGGGTGTAGAACTTTTCGCATCCTCAATCACGAGCCAGTGCACATTCTCAACGAGCATAAGCGTATGTGCCATTCTCGTTAACTCGGGAATTTGTTCGGGTCTTCGAAACGTCGGTGTTATTATGTAGAGCGGTTCGAGAGGACTATTCGTGCGTTGATACGGCAAAAGGAATCTCGTCGTATCATTGGTCGATTTTGTTTTTTCGTTTGACGAACCATTGATTTTTCCACCATTCAAAATTCCATTTTTTACACCGGAAACGGTGGTTTTATTGAACTGATGAACGAGCTCTTGAAACAGTGAGTTTCCCAAATCGGGACTGAGGCCATATGTTTTCTGGACGGCGTCAACAGCTGATCTTATCTGAAAATTATATGTAGATTAGACCGTACGGAAAAAAATCGATATTTTTTTTTCATACCGTTTTTTTAAACAAATCGATCTAGCACAGACGAAGACTCGTACGATTTTTTTTACTACTGCCGCATCGACATTGAAATTTTGTAAAAACGGCTTTTCTGAGAATTCCAAAATTGAGAAGGAAAACCGCGTTAAGGATGCGTCCCAACCAAAATTTTTATTTATTTGAAATTTCCGTACTTCGTGATCTAAAAAAAAAAGATCTAAAACAATTTAGCAACATTTGGCATGCCATAAACAACAATTATCAATAATAATATTGTCCAAAAGTGATTAATAAATTGTTTAAACAACTAATTATTCAACAATTTTTCGGTGAGTCCTTTTTTTTCTTGAACAAATCGAATGCGTTAATTTTTCTGAATGCGAATAATTTTCTCTCTATTTTGAAATATCATAAAAAACATGAAATGCAAACAAAAAATTGCCAATTTTGTATATGTTTTGCACACAGGTTAGCTTTGAAAAGTTTCAAAGATACTAAGTCAAAAAATACATAAATACAGCCATTCTAAAAATTTTAAAAAGGGAATTTCAAAATAGACGAAAATTTTTGAAAAAATTCATATGCGCTCAGAAAAATTAACGCATTCGATTTGTTTAAGAAGAAAAATAATTTACCGAAAAATTGTTAAATCATTATTTGTTTAAACAATTTGTTAATAACTATTGGGCAATATTATTATTGGTGATTGATGTTTATGGCATATGCCAAATGTTGCCAAATTTTTTCAGATTTTGATTGTATCACGAAATACGGAGATTTCAATCAGATACAATTTTCGGCTGAGAATCTACAGGCGATATATCCTTAAGGCGGTAAAGTCAGCGTAAAAATGGCGATTTTTAATTATAATTTATAATTTTTTTAGGATGCCTATAAATATGATGTATCGTCCACCATTTGAGGTACCCAATGAACAATTTTTTGGGACTAGTTAGAACCCTTAAGGTGCACCGGTTGCCTGAAAAACCTAGTTTTGAGTTTTTACACTCTGCTCGTGATTCAGAAAGAACTGTTGGACGGATTTTGTTCTACTACATCTTATTTTCTTCCCAACGCTTTTTCCCACGGGACGAAGGCGGCACATTTTGATTAAAGTCAAAATTGTGACCAGGACAATGTCTGGAAAGTTCAAAATAGGCTAACAATTTCAAAACAGGCCTGCAACTCTGAAATAAAAGGCTAAGCAAAAAATGTGCCGCGTTCATCTTATGGGAAAAAGTGTCACGCAGAAAATGAGACGTCGTGGAGTAAAATCCATCGAGCGGTTTATTCTGAATCACGCACGGAGTGTAAAAACTGAAAACTAGGTTTTTCAGGAAATCGGTGCACCTTAAGGGTTCTAACTAGTCCCAAAAAATTGTTCATTTGGTACCTTAAGTGGTGGACGGTACATCATATTTGTAGGCATTCTACAAAAATTGTAAATTATAATTAAAAATCGCCGTTTTGACGCTAACTTGTCCCCCTTAAATCGAGGAAGGAATTTTTTAGATTTACATCCGTAAAGAGAACGAGAATCGCTAATATTGAATTGAAAAATTGTCCCCGTTTGTACAGAATGCCCTGTGTACTACAATGATGACATACAAAACACGCGACACACGTCAATAAATTATGTCGAGCTCGTAATGTCATGTGATAAATTTGTATATGAGGCATTCTCCGTCAACTCAGTCACTTTTTTTTTCGACCCCCTTAGATCCGTCCCATAACTTGCTACAATTTAGTCCCACTTGAAAGTAGCCTCTTCGATTTTTTTCAGATTTTTTAAGCGGTGAATTAAGGTATTGCATATATTTTTTCAAATCCATATAGCTTAAAACGGAGAGGATGTACAAAAAAAATATTCCTACAAAAAAATTATGTTTTTCCATCAACTATTGAATGCAACATGTGTTATATTTTTATTCCAGTTGCAAAGACTATTTTTTGCAAAAAAAAATTAAAATTAATTTTTTTCACACGATCCAACACCTTCAATTCTCCTGTCAATTTTATACAGTCTCTAATAGTATTAGTAGGACGTACAACAAAATTGACAGCAGAATTGAAGGTGTCGGACTGTGCGAAAAAAATTAATTTTCATTTTTTTTTTGCAAAAAATAGTCTTTGCAACAGGAATAAAAATATAACACATATTGCATTCAATGGTTGATGGAAAAACATAATTTTTTTGTAGGAATATTTTGTTTGTGCATCCTCTCTGTTTTAAGCTATATGGATCCGAAAAATACGTGCAACTCCTTAATTCGCCGCTTAAAAAATCTGAAAAAAATCGCAGAGACTACTTTCAAGTGGGACCAAACTGTGGCAAGTTATGGGGCGAATCTGAGAGGTCGAGAAAAAGTGGCTGAGTTGACAGAGAATGCCTCATATATAGGCGTCGCATTATCACATATAGCACAAGTCCCGAGGCCAGCAGTCGGTTTGTCTTTCCTCTCAACAATGAAACGAGCAATTTCAATGGCCCAGTCTCACAGCGTAACGTGTATTATGTACCGTCAATTTCTAAGCTCGTATAATTTATAGAGTATCTCAACTCTCTTACGATGAAGCGGGATCAAATACCGTCAAGGATGATCGACTCAAGCAACTTGTGTCGTCAAATCTTGTCGTAACATCGTGGTTTCATTATTGCGATAAAATTATTTTCCCCATTTCGATCAAATGCTCGTGATAAAATGCAAATAAATCATTAAAATCCATTCGCTCAAATTTCTCATGAAATTATTATCGGTGACAACGATCATTTTTACAAGTCTCTTTTTCATACGGTTTTAGAATCTATGAAAAATAAATTTATTGAACGGAGTTGAACTTGGATTTTCATTCAATGAAATTGAAACTTTTTTCAATTCTTTTTTTTCAACTGGAATAAAGTTATGGCTGCTTTTAAAACAAGATGAAGATTAGCAGGGACGATTCTAAAAATTTCTAAAAACAATTTTATATTTCCTATAATTTTCCCCTATTTAATTTTTCTATACAGACTGTTTACTTCAAATCTTGTTCATTTCTGGGCGATGAAATCTATGATTGTGAACTTTTTTTTTCTCATAATAAAATCATTTCCACTCACTGTTTCCTCGGTGATTTTTCGGCCCGCGTAGTTTTCGAGATTTTCGACCGATTGCACATTTCCTGACGCAAATGCAACCTGGCTCTCGCCGGTATTAAAATCCGTCACCTGTTCAAATCTCACGCTGGTCGATAGGTGATACTGATAGAAAACAAAGCACAAGCCGATCAGCACAATCAGCCATACCTTCATTGACGGATTCATCTTACTGACACCTGCAATTACGAGTTAGAAAAAAAATTAGTAATCATCATTGATAGTTGCTTTTTTCAACATTTCAATTGTCAACGGAGCATCGTTGAACACATTGAAGAGATTGACATGAAAAAAATATGGTAATTATAATGGCTTTCAATGTTATTTGTGATAGAGCCAAGTCAATGGAGGATTAAGAGGAGGCTAAATACCATTTTTATTCAATCCCTACATTATCGACGTATCATCGTCGTCCAGTCTTTCTCCGACAACCATGGATGAAAATTAATTACATTTTAACAATTAAGAGGGGGATAAATTAATTAACAATTAATTGTCAATTGAGAGGCTAAAATGCGTTACAGCTAATGCCAACGAACTCATTCGAGCCCTCTAAATATTATAGGTTACTCGTCAGAAACCATGGAGCTGCCCTCACTCGCACATCTGTGAACTACATTTCGCCATTTCATTTTTCAATAAAACTACAATTTATCGATATTTATCTCTTGATGCGCCATCCAAACTTACGGCGTGTCATTTTTGATAAAATAATGTCGAAAACGTATTTAGCCTCCTCTTAAGAGGAGGCTAAAGGCGACATTCGGACCTCTCTCTCACTCTCACATGACCCCTATCATCCTTTCTCTCTCGCTCTGGCACGAAAAATGTCGGTATTTAGCCTCCTCTTAAGAGGAGGCTAAATACCATTTTCATTCAATCCCTACATTATCGACGTATCATCGTCGTCCAGTTTTTCTCCGACAACCGTGGATGAAAATGAATTACATTTTGACAATTGAGGGGGGGATAAATAAATTAACAATTAATTTTCAATTGAGAGGCTAAAATGCGTTACAGCTAATGCCAACGAACTCATTCGAGCCCTCTAAATATTGTAGGTTACTCGTCAGAATCCATGGTGCTGCCCTCACTCGCACATCTGTGAACTACATTTCGCCATTTCATTTTTCAATAAAACTACAATTTATGGATATTTATCTCTTGATGCGCCATCTAAACTTACGGCGTGTCATTTTTGATAAAATAATGTCGAAAACGTATATTTAGCCTCCTCTTAAGAGGAGGCTAAAGGCGACACTCGGACCTCTCTCTCGCTCTCACATGACCCCTATCATCCTTTCTCTCTCGCACTCGCACGAAAAATGTCGGTATTTAGCCTCCTCTTAAGAGGAGACTAAATGCCATTTTCATTCAACCCCTACATTATCGACATATCATCGTCGTCCAGTCTTTCTCCGACAACCGTGGATGAAAATTAATTACATTTTGACAATTAAGAGAGGGATAAATTAATTAACAATTAATTGTCAATTGAGAGGCTAAAATGCGTTACAGCTAATGCCAACGAACTCATTCGAGCCCTCTAAATATTGTAGGTTACTCGTCAGAATCCATGGTGCTGCCCTCACTCGCACGTCTGTGAACTACATTTCGCCATTTCATTTTTCAATAAAACTACAATTTATCGATATTTATCTTCGATGCGCCATCCAAACTTACGGCGTGTCATTTTGATAAAATAATGTCGAAAACGTCTCGATATTTGTATCGTGGCTTTCTTCATGGAGCCTCATTCTTGGTTTTACCCGAAATGCAGTAAAAGTTTAATAATTTAAGTTTTTCAATTACAGTTTCTTGGTGGTAAATAAATCTGTAAGTTTTTTTTTGTTTTTCGAAAAAATTTTAGTGAGGCTCCATTCCTGCCATTGTTCCGATGATGTTGTTAAAATTTTATTCAATTCCATCCATTTGTATAAGAGCAAGTTTGGGTGGCAATTTCGAGGTGTTAGTGTCGATATTTAGCCTCCTCTTAACATGTACAGAATCTTTGGATTTGTGTAGAACCTTTGGGAATAGCTCATTTCTCCGCTATCTCGGAAATACAGATTCAGGAAACGTTGTGAAGAGGACATTGTCATGCTTGGAAAATCATATCGTAGCTATACGTCCGGCAGATAAAGTATAACGCCCACGAATCTCTGCTCGTGTCATTTTGACAACTCAGTTAAGGCGATTTCTGGTCTAGACACATACATTTTGAGCGTCTTGTCGAGCTCGATAAAAAAATATATATATATTCTTACCATTCTTTTTTTTACAATATATTTATCAATATTTTGAAAATAAACAAAACAAAAATTCGAGAAAAAAAAATGAAAATTAAATAAGTTATAAGCTGGTAAAGTAAAGTTGGGGGTAAAAAAAGGAGTTTGCACCCAGAAAAAAAGTCTAGTTGGTTCAAATAAATCCTATTAGGCCGGCCTACAACTAAAAAAATTTATTTGACTCGAAAAAAAATTTATTCAACTCGACTAGGATTTATTTGAATACAAATAAACGAATTAGAAAATGTAGTTCGTTCAAATAAATCGTAGTCGAGTTAAATAAATTTTTGTTCGAGTCAAATAATTTTTTTTAGTTGTAGGCCGGCCTAATAGGATTTATTTGAACCAACTAGACTTTTTTCTGGGTGTGCGGATCGACACGATTGCAACTTTTTTAGTCGTCCGATATAAAATTGAAAAAAAGATTCTTAATCAGTAAGAATGTCGTTATAGCCCCTACCTCAGAGGAAACGTACAAAAATCGCAAAATGGCGACAGTCTGAACAAAAAAGGCGTTTTTCGACTTTTTTTTCATAGCTTTTAATTTTTTTACAAAAGTAATAAAAAAATAATTTTGATAGAAAAAGTGGCAAGGGCGATAGAGAGTTATACATTGAAGATTGGTAAAAAATTTTAAGTCAATCGGTTGAGTGGAACTTGAGATATCATGTCAGGAAAGTAGTTTTGAGTAAAACATGTCTGACCGATTTGCTCCAACGTGACGGACGTAGTTACTGCATCATTAAATTAGCTATAACTCAGGATATATTCTTGAAGGTCTCAACTTCTAAAATATACGAAAAAAAATATTTTTTTTTCAAAATTCGAGACCAGAAAACCCCCTTAATATCCAGCAGACTTGCTCTGATGTGACGGGCGTAGTTACTGCGTCACTAAATTAGCTATAATTCCATAAATTATTGGAGTTCAAAAATTCCCTTTCGAGGATATATTCTTAAAGGTCTAAAACTTTAAGAATATGCAAAAAAAATTGATTTTTTCAAAATTCTAGACCAGAATGCCTCCTTAATATTCAGCAGACTTGCTCCAACGTGACGAACGTAGTTACTGCGATACTAAATTAGCTATAACTCTGTAAATTAATGAAATTAAAAAATTTCCTTCCAAGGATATATTTTTAAAGGTCTCAACTTTAAGAATGTGTACAAAATTTTTTTTTTCAAAATTCGAGACCAATTCTAGACCCTTTAATGTCCAACAGACTCGTACTTTAAAAAAAATATTTTTCTCTAACAACTCTCAGGGAATAAAATGATTTTTCGTGAGCACCGGTGTTATTGTGATAGAAGATTCGTTGAAATTCCAATTAATTTAATTGACTCCTATGAATGTGACTTCATATTACTTTTCAATCAAAAAATGCTCAATGATACTTTCTTTAAATCGAATGTATCGATTTTTATCAAAACGATGAACGATTTTGGAATATTAACTTACTCCAAAATTAAAAGCAGGCACTTTTAACTTGGTTTTTTTTTTTCAATGAGCATGCACTGTAAAAAATGTGGTGTTAAAAGTAACACCACCAGTGGTCTATATAGGTCCATCCCGTTTTGTGTAAAATTGACTTATTCGGTGTTTTACACAAAACGGGATGGATCTTTATAGCCGTGTTATTTTCACTTTCAAGGATTTTACTGTCTTTTATTTCAACGAGCTATTCTTCAGTTTCACAGACAATCCGAATTGGCGTGCTAGTATTTTTTTTTGTTCAGTTGTACGTGTTTAGATTATATATTCACGAAAGGATATCTCACTTTTAGTACGCGGGATTTCGCACGTGTGGAATATCTTGCTTAAGGTATTTTGTAGCGTTATCTGTTAAGAGGAGGCTAAATACCGACACTAACACCTCGAAATTGCCATCCAAATTTGCTCTTACACAAATGGATGGAATTGAATAAAATTTTAACAACATCATCAGAACAATGGCAGGAATGGAGCCTCACTAAAATTTTTTTGAAAAACAAAAAAAAAATTTACAGATTCATTTACCACCAATAAACTGTAATTGAAAAACTTAAATTATTAAACTTTTACTGCATTTCGGGTAAAACCAAGAGTGAGGCTCCATGAAGAACGCCACGATACAAATATCGAGACGTTTTCGACATTATTTTATCAAAATGACACACCGTAAGTTTGGATGGCGCATCAAGAGACAAATATCGATAAATTGTAGTTTTATTGAAAAACGAAATGGCGAAATGTAGTTCACAGACGTGCGAGTGAGGGCAGCACCATGGATTCTGACGAGTAACCTATAATATTTAGGGGGCTCGAATGAGTTCGTTGGCATTAGCTGTAACGCATTTTAGCCTCTGAATTAACAATTAGCTGTTAATTAATTTATCCCCCTCTTAATTGTCAAAATGCTAATTTTCAAGCAAATATGTAATAAAAATTTTGCGTAACAATTTTTTTTGCAAAAAATTTGCAAATGTTTTGTGATAATATTGCATTGTCATCCGATTTACATATGCATGACAAATTTTAACTCAATCGGAAACCGGGAAGTGGGTCAAATTTAACTTGTAAGATTTGATTACAGACAGACAGACAGACACCGGGACAGGTGAAGCTAAATAAAAGCTTGTAAAAATGACATCGTTTTCGAAAAAAATTATAACTTTTTTATTTTTCGAAATAAATGCTTAAAAATTGAATCGAGTTTGCTCAATATATAGCACTGTAAGAAAAAAAATAGCAGTCAAATAATATAACAGGAAAAAAAATCGTACAAAATTTTCACACTCGACCTTACTTGACACACTGGAATACAGCCTAGACCAATCGACTTTGGACGGCTACTACATAATAGTATCGTACGAAATTTTATTGTACAAGTGCACAAAGTGCCAGTTCGAGCACGCGCAGCGTGCGCAAAGTGGCTCTTTGCGCACGGAGTGCAATAAAAACTTATTATCTTAGATTGATGCCCTAAGCTTGAAGGAGTTGTGGCATCCTCGAACTCATGACAGATGTCGCTATAGGTCCCATTTTTTTTAATTTAGGTACTTAATATTAAGGAAATTTAGGTTTGGGGTGTTTTGTACCCCATTATGTCAAGTAAGGGTTAAAGATTTCGTACCTGGGGGGGGGGGGGGCAAAATTAAAGAGTACAAAGGATTCATACAAGGATTCATACAAGGATAATTCCCCCTTAAATTTGTATACAACCATTAATGCTTGGGCAAATTAAATATTACGAATACAAAAATATATTTTGTTATTAATAATTCATGTCAAAATATTTTTAAAGAGGATTTATAAAATTCAATGTTAATTTAACTGGCATGAAATTCTTCAACCTCGTTAAATGATGACTCAGCTGTACGTTTGCTTTATGGCAACGGCTCGTTCGTTCCTGTAACATTATCGTACCACGATTATTGTGCAATAATAATACTGCAATGGAAGCTCGAGCACAACAATTGGAAAAATTTCCATTTTGATAAGTAATCATTTATGTATGTTCTTGATGACGTGAGCGACCGCGACAGTGAATAATTTTTGAAAATTTGGCTACAATTCAGCCAATGGAGTGGTGACGAATCAAAAGCGAAGATAAATAACTTAGATAGCCCAAATTTTATCGATTCGATCCTGATTATGATAATCTTGAGAATATTTATTATAATTTATGAAGAATTTTTTATAAAATTAAATGTTAATTTTATTAATTTTATTAAAATTAAATGAAAAGAACTTTTAATATATTTAGTGAATTGAGCGAGTTACGGAAGCTCTTGTGGGAAATCAATTACCAGCCTGAGTATAATTACAATGAGAACTTAATGAAAAAATACATTTCTCTTCATTTGATCCTTCACCACCGAAATCTTTGGCCGAATTGTAGCTGATTTTCCAAAAATCAGTCATTTAATTATACATTGGTATTTTTCTTTAAATAAAAAATTCCATTTATTGAGCCACTTTATTAATCATATTTAATAATATTTGATATATGAGGAGTTCTTTTTCAACCGGGCCACTTTTTTTTTCACCCTCTCCAATTTTTTTTCAAAATCTACCACTTTGAAATATTTGTCAAAAGAAACGTCTGTGATTTTTTTTAGATTTTTTTAGGCGTTCGTTCAGGATTTTCAATTTTTCATTACGAACACTGTATCTCAAAAAATATTCATCAAACAAAAAAACATAAGAATAAAAACTTTTTTATTTTTTCTACTTATTTATCGAAAAAAATTGAAATCATAATTTTTCTGCATTGAGAAAATGGAAATTTGGCAAAAAAATGAGAATAAATTTTTTTTAAAGAGTCTGCGAAAAAAAAATGTAAAATGGTACCTGCAATGGTTACGATGAAAAAAAAAAAAACCTTGCGAAATCTATATGCGGTTATGAGATTTCGCAGGGTTTTTATTTTTTTCATCGTAACCATTGCAGGTGCCATTCTGAAATTTTTTCCGCAGACTCTTTACTCAATGACAGACATCATGTAAAATTTGTACCAAAATCGAAAGTGTGTTATTAGGTTAAAAAAAATATTATTCTCATTTTTTTGCCAAATTTCAATTTTCTCAATGCAGAAAAATTATGATTTTAATTTTTTTCGATAAAGTGGAAAAAATAAATAAGTTTTTATTCTCATGTTTTTTTTTGTTTGATGAAATTTTTTTTGAGATACAGTGTTCGTAGTGAAAAATTGAAAATCTTGAACGGACACCTTAAAAAATCTTTAAAAAATCACAGACGTTCCTTTTGACTAATATTTCAAACTGGCAGATTTTGAAAAAAATTGGAGAGGTTGAAAAAAAAAAGTGGCCCGGTTGAAAAAGAACTCCTCGTATGTTGATTAACATATTACATCTACATTGGAAAATAAAAAATGTCGAAGATGTGCAGGTCTTTTTCCACGTAGATATATCTATCTTATAGGATTGAAAGTTCCCAAGTCGGATTTAGTTATAGGATTTCCTGATCCGCCACCTCGAAGGAAATGGATGAGACGAAGGAGCTATATTCGCCTCAATTCTCCTTCTCTTCGACGCTCCCGCAGCTTATTTCCTTCGTGAATGGAATATATCTGGATTCTCGAACAAGACTGGCCCAGACAGTTAGAATTATCGTAAATGCTCTCCAGAATCTCATTTTTCTATTCGTATTTCTCGCACAATCCGTAACACGTGATCCGAGATTTGCTGTAACGTAAATGTTCGAGGCGGTATTCTGGTCTGATATATTTTGAGAGTTTTGTCGAGCTCGATAAAAAAAACAATAGTACATTATGACCCGAGGACAAAAAAACTTTTTCTGACGAGTGTGAGTTTGCAGCATGAGCCGAAGGCGAATGCTGCAATCACACGAGTCAGAAAAAGTTTTGTTGTACGAGGGTCATACAATATTTTATCGCCCAACGGCGTAAAGTGCCTTTTAAGCCCACGAAGTGGGCGTAAAAAGGCACTTTTACGTCCGGAGGGCAATAAAATATATTTTTACAAGCTTTCATTTAGCTTCACCTGTCCCGGTGTCTGTCTGTCTGTAATCGAATCTTACAAATTAAATATGACCCACTTCCAGGTTTCTGATTGAGTTAAAATTTGTCATGCATATGTAAATCGGATGACAATGCAATATTATCACAAAAAATTTGCAAATTTTTTGCAAAAAAATTGTTTCGCAAAATTTTTATTACAAATTTGCTTGAAAATTGTTTTGGGACAAAAAATGTTTCGCACAATTGTTTGCAAAAAAATGTTTCGCAAAATTGTTTGTAAAAAAATTGTTTTGCTATATTTTTTTTACAAAATTGTTTCAAGCAATTGATTTACAACATTTCTCCACGAAAATTTTGCGCAACTGTCTTTTTCCAAAAAATTTTTTGAAAACATTTTTTTGCACAATTTTTGCAGACAAATGTTGCAAATTAATTGTGTGAAATAATTTTGTCTAACAAGTTTTGCAAAATAATTGTGTGAAATAATTTTGTCTAACAAATTTTGCAAAATAATTTTTGTGCAAAAAATTTTGCGAAACATTTTTTTTGCAAAAAATTATGCGAAACTAGATATACATTACTAAACTAGTTATTTAACATCATAAATACTAAAAAGTAAAAAATAAACAAACGAAATTTTTTTTTTAACAAGCTTTTATTAGTTGTTAATAAAAAATAATTAAAAACTTAAAAATAAAGCTTTTTCGATTGGAAATAAGTTTTCAAATAAAAGCGTATTACATTTTAACAGCAAGAAAAAAAATATGGTGTAACACGCTTTTATTTGAAAACTTATTTCCAATCGGAAAAGCTTTATTTTTAAGTTTTTAATTATTTTTTGTTAACAACTAATAAAAGTTTGTTTAAAAAAAAAAATTTGTTCACCATTCTTTTTTTTACAATATATTTATCAATATTTTGACAATAAACAAAAAAAAATTTCGAGAAAAAAAAATTCAATAAGTTACAAGCTGGTAAAGTAAAGCTAAAAAATGGGGGTTTGCTGGCTGAGACGATTACAACCCTTTTAGTCGTTCGATACAAAATTTCAAAAACGAGTCTTAATTAGTGAGAATGTCGTTCAAGCCCCTACCTAAGAGAAAATAAAAAAAAAAAAATTCGCAAAATGGTGGCTGACTGAACAAACAAAGGCGTCTTTCGACTCTTTTTTCATAGTTTTTAATTTTTGTACAATAGTACAACAACAAAATTTTATACAAAAGTGGTAGAGGCGATAAAGAGTTATATTTTGAAGATTAGTAAAAAATTTGGAGTAAATCAGCTGAGTAGAACTTAAGATATCATGTCCGCCGTGTTGACAAAAGTAGTTTTGAGAAAAACGTCTATACTGGGTGCCCTACGAATGAAGGTAATCCTCGTGAAGGTAGATTCGTGACGTAATATTGAGTAGAAAAGTCCTTTGCCATTTTTCGATATTTTGAACCCCTGCATTGTTATTAATTAATTGAATTAATAACAATTTAGGGGTTAAAAATATAAAAAAAATGGCACAGGACTTTTGTACTCAATATTACGTTAATAATTAATTAAACTAAAAACAATTAAGAGGTTTAAAATATCAAAAAATGGCAAAGGGCTCTTCCACTCCATATTACGTTAATAATTAATTAAATAAAAACCAATTTTCGGATTCGAAATATCAAAAAGTGGCAAAGGACTTTTCTACTCGATATAACGTCATGAATCTACTTTCATGAGGATTACCTTCATTCGTGGAGCACCCTGTATAGTCTGATTTGCTCCGTAGTTGCTGCTTCAATAAAATAGCTAAAACTCCGTAAATTATTGGAATTTAAAAACTCCCTTTCGAGGATATATTCTTAAAGGCTTAAACTTAAAGAATATGAAAAAAATTGATTTTTGCAAAATTTGAGACCAAAATACCGCCTTAATATCAAACACTCCCGACTTCCCCTTTCTAAAATTTACCACTCACGTCCGAATCATATTCAACGGGGGTGCAATTATCAGAAAGCAGATGCTGTTTGAATATCTGGACCAGAGCTGGGCAAAGTACTGGAAAGTACTTCAAGTACAAAGTACCGTAAGTACTTGAAGTATCAAGTACAAAGTACCGTAAGTACTTGAAGTATCAAGTACAAAGTACCGTAAGTACTTGAAATATCAAGTACAAAGTACCGTAACTACTTGAAGTATCAAGTACAAAGTACCGTAAGTACTTGAAGTATCAAGTACCGGCAGTACTTGAAGTATCAAGTACCGGCAGTACTTGAAGTATCAAGTACCGGCAGTACTTGAAGTATCAAGTACCGGCAGTACTTGAAGTATCAAGTACCGGCAGTACTTGAAGTATTAAGTAACGGCAGTACTTTAAGTATCAAGTACCGGCAGTACTTGAAGTATCAAGTACCGGCAGTACTTGAAGTATCAAGTACCGGCAGTACTTGAAGTACTACGTACTTATTGCTTGAAGTACTACGTACTTATTACTTGAAGTACTTAAGATTTAAAGTGCTTAAAGTACAAGTACTTGAAAAATCAAGTACCAAGTACTAGTTCTTTTCAAGTTTTCAGGTATACTTATCTCGTAACTTCTAGTACTTACATGTGATTTCTTATTCTCATTTGATTTTTATTCGAGTACTTTTTGTATCAACACATATCTTCACTTTGTGCAATACACTGAGATTAGGCTATTAGGCAAATTGGAACAGAAGTATTTAAACAAAGAATTGAAGATAATTCAAAAATGGCATTGACGATTGTAATTATGATTTATTTTGATACAGGTTTGAAAAAGAAGAAATAAAGAATATAATACATGAATTGTTAAAACTCCTCTAACTTTGTGTTCGTCTTCAAAAAACTGTCGTACGCGACAGTTGAGGGAAATATTATTTTCAATGACATATTCAAAGGCTTTGTATATGCAACCATCAGCAAGACACATTCAAAAGTACTTGATACTTGTACTTGAAAAAGTATTTGAAGTACCGAAAGTATTTGAAATTTTACGTACAATACTTGAAGTCCAGGCCAAGTATTTGAATATTTAAGTGCAATACTTGAAGTACGCTTTAAGTACTTACTTACTGTACTCAAGTACATTACTTGAAGTACTGTCTAAAGACTTCAAGTACTTTCTAATGACTTCAAGTACTTTCTAAAGACTTCAAGCACTTTCTAAAGACTTCAAGTACTTTCTAAATACTTCAAGTACTTTGTAAAGACTTCAAGTACTTTCTAGAGACTTCAAGTACTTTCTAAAGACTTCAAGTACTTTCCGAAGACTTCAAGTACTTTCCGAAGACTTCAAGTACTTTCTAAAGACTTCAAGTACTTTCTAAAGACTTCAAGTACCTTCTCAATACTTCAAGTATTTTCTAAGTACTTAAAGTACTTTCTAAAGACTTCAAGTACTTTCTAAAGACTTCAAGTACTTTCTCAATACTTCGAGTACTTTCTAAGTACTTCAAGTAGGCTACAAGTACCGGGTACTTCAATTACTGCCCAGCTCTGGTCTAAACTTTAGGAACATGAAGAAAAAAAATTGGGTTTTTTTTAAATTCCAGACCAGAATACCGTATCAATGTCAAACATTCCCGACTTCCCCTTTTTAAAATTTACCACTCACGTCCGAATCATATTCAACGGGGGTTCAATTATCAGGAAGCAGACGCTGTTTGAATATCTGGACAATTTAATTTTTAGAGATTCTTCTGTAGTAGGCAATTATTAATTCTTTTAAAAGTACCTCCATTTTTATCAATCCAGGCCATATTCTTTCACTGTATGCTGCACAGATACATCTTCACAGAATATACCTTATAAAACTTTATACTCTCCGGATATTTATCGTGTGAACTATATGATATAGATATATAAGGGTTGGCTTCCCGTTTAAACGGGCGAAAGCTCAGGATTCCGTGATATTCTCGTCGATCTCTGAGGAGTACCGAGAGGTCACGAATCTCTCGGAGTCTCCGGCAGGAATTTAAGACACGTGCGGCCTTCGAGCTCGCCTCCTCCCCAAGCTTAATATGCTTCTCTTGATATCGACAACGCAGAAGGATCCTCTTCGTCCTTTGGCCTTTGGCATGTCCTGTGCTTTTGCCCTCTGTAGGAATTCCTTCATCCCTATATATATATATATTTACCGCGTTATGCGTTTATCGGACTTGAGCAGGAGGTTAAAATGAAGGAAGTAATGTCAGGGAATGACGTTCGAGGCATTTTACTGGTATTTAATAAAGAAATACACGCGAATCACTGAAATTCACGGATAAAAATGGATGATGAATTATTTTGAAGTCGCGTATTATTTCACTAATTCGCGCGGAAATGACTTGACATTGAGAGGAATTATTTAGCATTCTTATGGTAGTTTGAGAAAACTATTTTATAGTGACCTATTTTAGTAAATTAAAAAAAAAAATGCATTGAACAAAATATTTTGACCATTCTTTTTTTACAAAATATTTATTAGTATTTTGACAATAAACGAAAAAATTTTCAAGAGAAAAAAAATTAAATGAGTTTTAAAGCTGTTAAAGTTGGGGGTAAAAAGAAAGAAAGGCTGCATCATTAAAATATAGCTATAACTCCGTAAATTATTAGAATTAAAAAATTTCCTTCTATGGATATATACTTAAATGTCTAAACTTTAAGAATATGCAACAAAAATTGATTTTTTCAAAATTCTTGACCAGAATATCCCCTTAACGAAAAACAATTATAGACTGAATGAAATTATGGCTGCAAAATATAACATTATAACTTATTCAACCTCAAAATACCTTACATTCTATAGTTATCCGAGTCGAACAATTTTGTAACCTCATATATTTAAAAATGTGGAAATTATCAATTTAACTAAATAATTATCCGGTAATCGATTTTTTTTTGTTAGAGCTCTAATTTGAAAGCTTGTGATTACCAGGGTTGCAAATAATACATTACTTTTTTTTAATGCATTTGCATTTTCATTAACCATTTAAATTTAATGGTTAATGGTTAATGAAAATTATTTCCACTAACTATTAAATGTTAATGGTTAATAAAAATGCATTAAAAAAAGTAATGCATTATTTGCAACCCTGCCCATTACAATGTAGTGTGTAATAGAAAAAATTTCCATTACCCATTGCAATGTAACGTGTAATGGACAAAACTTTGATTGCAATTTCGGGAATGGAAAAATGTAGATGAATAAATTATTGCAGTTTTGCATTACATTGTATTGACTTGGGACTTAGATTTTTAAAATTATGATATAGATGCTTTTTAGAATTTAAGGTGAAAATTTAAGTCCTAATTCAATAAAATGTAATGCAAAATTGCAATAATTTATTCATCTATATTTTTCCATTCCCAAAATTGGAATCAAAGTTTTGTCCATTACACATTACATTGCAATGGGTAATGGAAATGTTTTCTATTTCATACTACATTGTAATGGGCAGGGTTGCAAATAATTCATTACTTTTTTTAATGCAATTGCCTTTTCATCAACCATTAACATTTAATAGTTAATGGAAATATTTTTAATGGTTAATGAAAATAATATCCATAAACCATTAAATTTTAATGGTTAATGAAAATAATTTCCATTAAACATTAAATTTTAATGGTCAATGAAAATAATTTCCATTAACCATTAAATTTTAATGGTTAATGAAAATAATTTCCATTAACCATTAAATGTTAATGGTTAATGAAAAAGTAATGGTTACTGCATTACTTTTTCATTAAAAATTTCGCAACCCTGGTGGTTACCATATAATTCAGTTGGGGTCACTATTGATTCAATGGGTCTTTAGATAGTACATTGCCATTAAATTATGATTAACCATAACTTTTTTCAGCCTACACTTGATTTTCGTTGGTATAATTATTCATATGGAAATATTATTTCTTCGTTGCGACCAGATTTAAAAACTGATAAATATCGGCAAGTGTTTCGTTGGGAGATAAAGAAAATTAATTTCACGAGTCAACGGAGTTAAACTCTGCCTTGATATTTAGTGCATAACGTATAAGTGAAATCGATATATCCGAAATTAGGGAAGTACCTAGAGGAGGCGTCGTCTTACCGCTTGGAATTTATCTTCTCATCTTGCCTCCCCTCCCACCTCAACTATATTTCTGGGTGCCTTTCATTAATCACATCACGTTGATCGTTCAAGTCACGTTCGTCGAATATCGGATGCCGATCACGCTCGGCTAATCGAACGAGTCCGAAAATCCTTTCGTTCTTATTGATCGGCGTGTAACTAAAGTTGCAATATATATTGCTTTTCTGTACAATGAAATTCTCACAAATTCACTCGGCAAAGAGCTGTGAGTGCAGATTAACCCTTTTACTTGTCCATCCATCAATCCGACTCAACTTCATCGCTGACCATCTCGACAAAAATAATTGTTACTAAAATAATATTTAGTCTCCTTGGTTTTCGATCCTTCGAAATCCCATTTTCCTCCTTAGACGAAAAAAATGACTTAGTTGGTTCAACCAACTTAGTGCTCTAAGCGCCAAACGAGAAATTGGTTGGATCAACTAGATAGTTGATTGGGTCAACTAAAAAATAGAGTTGGTTAGTTGAAAAATGAGCCGTTTAAAACAACTTAGTTGTGGTAACTAAAAAATAGGGTTGGTTAGTTCGCTCAACCAACTATCTAGTTGATCCAACCAATTTTTCGTCTGGCACTCAGAGTTGTCTTAAAGATATATTGCCTATACAGTCCCAGCCAAAAATTGTATCTGATCGAAATTTCCGTACTTCGTGATACAATAAGAATCTGGAAAATTCAGCAACGTTTGGAATGCCATAAACAACAATTATCAATAATAATATTGCCCAAAAGTTATTAATAAATTGTTTAAATAAATAATTATTCAACAATCTTTCCATAAGTTCTTTTTTTCGTAAACAAATCGAATGCGTTAATTTTTCTGAATGCATGTGAATTTTTTCAGAATTTTCTCTCTGTAGTCTGAAATTTGCGTTTTGAAATTTTTAGAATGGCTGTATTTATGTATTTTTTGGTCTAGTGTCTTTGAAACTTTTCAAAGCTGAGGATAAACTTGCGTGCAAAAACATACAATATTGGCAATATTTTGTTTGAAAAAATAACACATTCGATTTGTTTAAGAAAAAAAAGAACTTATGGAAAAATTGTTAAATAATTATTTGTTTAAACAATTTAACAATAACTTTTAGTCAATATTATTACTGATAATTGTTGTTTATGGCATCCCAAATGGCACTAAATTTTTTCTGATTTTTATTGTATGAAGAAATACGGAAATTTCAATCAGGTACATTTTTTGGTTGGGACTGTGTAGGCAATACATCCTCATAACAGAATACTAATATGAAAGAAATAGGGGCTATAAGACAAGAAATTTCCCGCTCATTAAGATGTGCACCTTAAGGATGTTCCTCTGTTAGTTTGCGGGACGAGTCGTCCGAGGGGGGTCCCTATGCTTATACACGGGCCGCGCTCGGCAGAGCCAACTTCGAAACCTCTATTCATGAGCGATTCAAAAAGGCGTTTTCTGCCCGTACAATGAATTTAGAATGTTCGCCTTTACACATATAGTTTAATTAAGTATATCCAAACTCATTGCATTCGCTATAAAAATTAATATTAATATAATTCATCATTGATTTTTGTCAGTGAGATTTGGCAACCTTGTTTTTTTTGTCGAAGTTTGCACGACTGACGCGCATGCGCTGTGTAATATTCGAGGTTGTGTGTTCCGCGATCTGTGATGCCCTAACCTATAAACGAACCTGTCAATGTACAAACTTTTATTTGTAAAATACACTCATAATGAGTAGATATTCGAAATGTACGCGTGACGGAACGAGTTTACTTACAGAGATTAACGCAATCAAGGAAAAAAGTCCTACAGTTAACGTGTGTGATAACGAATTATTTTTCCTTCCTCACGAGGAAAATAATTCCTCATGAATTATTTTTAATTTAGAATCGTTGTATTTTTTTTTACTTAAAGTTTTGTGTTCTTTTCTTTCGATTCTGTTCTTTTATAGCTGTAAGAATCTAGGCTTTAATGAAAAAGCAAGTTTTCCTATCATAAACACTGTTTCCCGTGCTAATTCATTTAAAAATCCCGCGTCAGCCCGTTGCGCATGCGCACGGGAGTTCAGGCCATAGCCCGGGCCCAATACGCAGTGTCGTCGCGCCACGCTTGCTTTTTACCAATATTCAGGATCTTTTTATACGTTTGAATTAATTACTCAGCAAAAAATCTCCTAATGCAGGAAAACTTTTGCACACGATTTTCTTACATATGGGACTAGATCATGCAATTTTTTCAAACTGTTGGCATTTCAGGTTCGTGAACAACAGAACGAATAGTGCCGGTTTTTCATTTGTGGCCATAAGAGCGCATGTTAAATCACGTTTTTTAAAATATTAAATATCTCCACAACGAGGCTCCTAATTTCGTTAAAACTTTGCACACACTTTTGGGGGATAAATATTAATAGACTGTAAAAATTTCAAGTCGATGGCATTATATATTTGTTTATTTCGACATAACAGAGGAAAAAACTTATCGCAACCTCAACATAGTTAAATAACGAAAAAACATGGTCGTTTTGCAATGGAAATAGTTTTTTGTTGTACATAATTATTCCACCTTATTTATTTAACCTTCCACATCATGAAAAAATACTAATTTGCTCAGTTTTTCTCTTCTTTCTTCTAATTTAACAATGACAAATCTTAATTGCTACAATTTTGTATATCTTACTTACAATTTATTTTCCAAGACTAAAAACTTGCTATTTTCTTGCTATATATTTAGAAGAACAAAAAATAGTTTTACCACTGCAACACCGATATATTATCTCGCATTCTCGTTTGAATGAGGTCGTGCAAATATTTGTTGTGAATATTCCTCGTGAGCAATGAAACTACGAACTGTAAACGTATAATACGACGTATTATTATTATTATTATTATTATTATTATTATTATTATTATTATTATTATTATTATTATTATTATTATTATTATTATTATTATTATTATTATTATTATTATTATTATTATTATTATTATTATTGATAATAGTGCACACTGATATAATAGGAGATTGCAGAAATTGCTTGACGCTTTTGTGTGTAAAGAGATAACGGATGTAATGAGAAAATAATCGAAACCCCAAAGATGTGAATGCATTTATCGAAATGGTGAATTTCGCGAGATTGGGATCGGCGCGGATGGAAAATTTCGATATTCAATGGATATTCGAAATGTACGCGGTTCAACGGCGTTGATTAGTTATCTATTAATTACGAGTGTTTTCAAGTGTACGACCAACTCGCATTGTTATATATGGGGCATTCCATCCCAAATCGGACCGTTTGAAATTTTTTTTTTGTTATTTCCTCAATTTTTTTATATTTTTTAGTACCCATCAAACGGCCTTTCCTGTTAAATTTTGAGATTTGTTTTAATACCCGTTCAAAAGATATTGAATTAACAAAAAAACCCGCTCTATTTTTGTATTTTGGTCATAACTTCTTTAATAATGGTCTAAATTAGAAGTTTTTTTTTTCAAAAGATTTGTTTTTTTATGGCTTTTTCAGAAAAAAACAACAAAAATATTCGATGTGTTTTTGAATGAGTTTTTTGAGTTTTAAACGTTAAATGGCGTTTTTAAAAGTAAATGTCATTTTTGATTTTATTTATAATTTTTTGTTTCAAACATCTATCTATTCAACAATTTTTAAGACTAGTCCGATCGTGGGATCTTAATAACTACTACTTTTTTCGATTTTTGAAAATTAATTTTTTTTTAAATAAATTATTATAAATACCAATTTTTTTTACTGAATAGAAATTTTTCAAATCATTTTGAATTAATTTGGACACTTTTTCATTGTTAACAGATTTTAAAAATTAATAATTAATCGATGAGAAAGATTATCCAGAAATCATGAGAATCGATGAGAAAGATTATCCAGATGCAAAAGAAAGATTTTATTTGCGATAAAATACTGCGAAGTCAATCACAGGGGGACACAAAAATTTCATTCGATTATTCCAATGAGCAAAGGAAACGTATTGGCAAAGGAATATTCTATTTCAGGAAATAATCGTATATGTAAGGTTTTCAAAAAAATACGTTAATAAATAAAAACTGTTGTTATTATTGTTCATAAACAGACTTAACGATTAATTATTAATTTTAAGAACCTGTTAACAATAAAAAAGTGTCAAAATAAGTTCTTAATATTGAAAAAAATACTATACAGTAACAAAAATTGATATTCATAATAATTTATAAAAAAAAAAAAATTATTTTCAAAAATCGAAAAAAAAAATTAGTTATTGAGATCCCACGATCGGATTAGTCTTAAAAATTGTCGAATAGATAGATGTTTGAAACAAACGATTAAAAAAAAAAATTAAAAAAAAAAATTAAAAACGACATTCACTTTTAAAAACGCGATTTAACGTTCAAAACTCAAAAAACTCATCCAAAAACACGTCGAATATTTTTGTTGTATTTTTTTCTGAAACGGGCATAAAAAAACAGAAATTTTGAAAAAAAAAACTTTTAATTTGGACCATTATTAGAGAAGTTATGGCCAAAATACCAAAAAAAGCGGTTTTTTTGTTAATTTAATATCTTTTGAACGGGTAATCAAACAAATCTCAAAATTTAACAGGAAGGGTCTTTGGATGGTACTCAAAAATATAAAAAATGGAGGAAATTGAAAAAAAAAGTTTTTCAAACTGTCCGATTTGGGATGGAATGCCCCATATATATTCATGTGTGCATGTACTATTTCATAGTTGCACATGTACAGAGCGGATCGATGAAGCAGGATGCCATAATTTTCCCGGGATCGCATCAACGCCACGAAGCTCGTAATCGTTTTTGGCACGAATATAACGCGAGGGAATTTTGGCCGAGCAATTTTGAGGTTAAATTGAATTACTTTCAGTCGGATATGATATATTCAACGCGAATGGGCTGCACAGGCATTCTCGCAACTGAATTATTTAGTCTCAATAGAACTCCCGAAATTATCGAAAAAAATGGAAAGAAATTTTTGAAAAATCTTTTGGCTGGTAGTTATATTAATAACAATGGAAAGTTTTTATCAAACTATGTCGTCATTAATGTCTCGTATCAAAAGTGACAATAATTTTTCATTGATAATTTATTCATTTATTTATTCATTTCGAGTTTTCGTTCGATCGATCAAGTTATCGAAGTGCTTTTAAGCTTTTCGTTAGCTCTCCCTTTTTTCATTATCTCGAAAAATTGTATTGTTCTGACCATTTCGATTGAAGAAAAAATCGTGGCGAGCTTTCGCGATAGTTTTATTATTTATTTATTTATGTATTTATTTATTTATTTATTTGTTTATTTATTTATTTATTTATTTATCTATTTATTTAGTTATTTATTTATTTATTTATTTATTTATTTATTGGGAGTTTTTGTTCGATCTATCAATTTATTGAAGTGCTTTTGAAGTTTTCATTATCTCTCTCCCTTGTTGCTTCCTCATAATGAAAGCTTTGTTTTCGTCAAAAAATTTTTTTTCGAGATTTTCATGCCAATGTGTTCAAATGTCCCAAAACATCGAGAAATCATATTTAGAAAAAATGTCTGGATAAGCTTGTGTGTAAGCTTGGCACACTTGTTGAGCACAAATTGCTCTTGATTATGAAAAATTTTTATTTTAATTCTAAAAGGGGGTTCAAATTTTATCGGTTTTTTTCGTTTGTGCAAAAATGGCGTGAACGCTTTAGCTTCCGCTATTTCGAAGATATTGCCCACGAACTTTGTACAGAATTAGTATAGCTACTAAGGTTGTTTGGTATGGAATTTGGCACAATCGATCAGAAGATTAAAATTTTATGAAATTTTGAATTTTTCGAAAAATAGCATAAACGCACTAACTTGCACAATTTTCAAGATATTGCATTGAAACGTTGTACATAACTAATATAGCTATCAAGGTTGTTTGCTATTGAATTTGGAAAAAATCTTTCGAAGTATTGAAATTTTATGAAATTTTAAATTTTTTGAAAAATAGCGTAAATGCTCTAACTTGTGCCATTTTTAAGATATTGCACTGAAACTTTGCACAATGCCAATGTAGCTATCAAGATTGTTCGTTATTAAATTTGAGGAAAATCGACCGAATGATTAAAATTTTATCAAATTTTGTTTTTTTTTTGAAAAATAGCGTCCTCTAACTTCGGCTATTTGCGAGATATTGTACTGAAATTTTGTACATATTCAAAATAGTGATCAAGGATGTTCGCTAATGAATTTGGCAGAAATCAAATTTGGCAAGAAGTAAATTTGAAAGAATTCGGCAAATTTGCACATTGAATACTCATGTTTTTCGATAGTTAACAAAGCTTCCTTTGTGAGGAAGCCAAATTTGATCACCATATTTTGTGATAAATGAAGCTGTGCGAACTACACCGCGACCTCGATAATCGGAATCCGTCGCGACCGGCTCCTGCAAGAAGTGGGGTTGCGCACAGTGCACGGAACCGTTTCTGCGCCGCTGGTGGCTGACGGCGGCCTGACGCGATTGGCTTGGCGCTTCTCCCACTACGCTGCAATTGCAAAGATCGAGGTGCCGCGAATCGAGGTCGCAGTGTATGGATAAAAATGAGGAAGCGATGTGCAAATGTCTAATTTGCAGAGTTTTTCATGATCTCCAAACTTTTATTATACTTCTCCTGAAAAAATTTCGATCGAGGAAAAAATCGTGGCGAGCTTTGGCGATAGTTCCATTGGAAGTATAAAAGAATAGTATCGTGCGAAATTTTATTGTACGAGTGCGCAAAGTGGCACTTTGCGCACGGAGTGCAATAAAAATCAATTTCAGACCCTTTCGGAATATTGCGATGATGCGAGAATATTAGAAATAGCGGACAAAATATTGCAGACTCTCTGGCTTCCGATTGAAGTTTCGCTTTGGTCGATGCAGTTATTAATAGTCGTGTATAAATTCATTGTCAGAACGGTGGAAAAGATGAGTCGAAAGGGGTTGAAGAGGAGGAACAGGTATCGAATTTCGATTTTGAGAGGTTCGAAGTTGTTCGGCCGGATTAAAGCGATAGAGCAATCGACTGAAAAGCGTAAGAAGTGAACCACAAAAAAAAAGCAATTTCGAGAGACGATGGACGTCAGAGAGTGGAGGGAGGAATTGATAAATCTCCTTGTATGTGTGTTGATTCAGCTACACAATCGATAAATTATCGGCAGTCAGAGATGTATATGGGGCAATTCGCAGACTCCTTCAAAATGGCCTGCAATTTTTTACATTCATGTAAAATTTTACCTCATTGTCAGTAAAGAGAAAGAGAGTAGAGTAATATAATAATAATAATAATAATAATAATAATAATAATAATAATAATAAATACTGTAAGGTGACTAAAGTAAATTTAGTAATGTAAGTTATTTACTTTAGTTACAAAGAATACATGAAATTTTTTGTAAAATTAGAGCATCGATTTTTTTTCAGTTCAAAATTATAATTTCCACGGTCTATATATGGGGCATTCAATTCCAAACCGACCAATCTGTGACCCCGGCCATTTTTAATTTTGTTGCAAATTTTCTATTCTTTTGTAACATACTGAAAGCAGTCTTTCTATTCTATTTTTTTAGATTTTTGTCTCAACTCTTCTTACCACAATAAATTTTTCAAAATTTCACACAATTTTTTTGTAAATGTTCGTAACTTTTTAAAAAACGCAGATATCAAAATAAGATTTAATATCATTTTTCTTCGTCTTGAGCTTTAGTTTCATAAAAAAAAAATGCAACGAAAAATATCGAAATTAATTTTTATGTTTTTTTTCAGTTTTAAATCCAAAATATTTTTTTTTATACTTTAACCAATTTGATTGTTTTGAAAAAATTGACCACTTTTTAAGAGGCATTTTTACACATACTAAAAAATTCGCAGCGTGTAATATTTACAACTTGTATTTTTGATCTATTTTTGAAGTTACAAGAAACACTAAAGTATGTACAAAAAAATTTTCAACAAAATTAAAAATGGTCGGGGTCACGGATTGCTCGGTTTCGTATGGAATGCTTCATATATACAAAATGGAAAAAAAAATTATGGCATTTTTGAAAGGCTGAGAATTCTTTTCAATGATGTTTAATTTTTATTGACCTTTCATTCGCATTAGATATGTCGATTTTGTTGAGCATCAGACAAGGCCTGAATAAAATTTCAACTTTAGACTGTTTAAAAGTAAAAGCATGAAAAAAACTGCCAAACATTTCAGTCGAACTTTGTAACACGTACTAATAGGTCAGAAAGTTTTAATCCAATTTGAGAAGGTGAGACTTTAAACTGTGTCAATTTTATGTGGAATGACCTATATATACATCGCGCGAGGTCAGCCAAAAATAACGACCATCCGACCTCCACTGTATTTGTGAAAAAAAAGCGAACACCGAGGAATCAAAGCTTTTTCACGTTGAACCTTGCGAAGCGGTGGAGTATCCAAAAGATATTAATAGTGTAACATGAATTCATGGAGGACCTGAATTGTTTTTCAAATTAAAAAAAAAAATTAGATTGAATGATTTAAGGATGTTGAGTCCCTATGAAATCTTTTAATGTTAATTGTTCAAAAAATAGCTTCTTAATCGTTGTGAAATTTTTACACGACCTCCTGAATACTTCATGTAAAAACATATTAAATTTTCAGAATTCTATCATCATTACTTCAAGCTCCTTAAGGGTTAAAATGAAAAATGATGAGAAAATTCTGAAAATTTGTTATGCTTTTGGATGAAGTATTTAAGGGCGGGGTAAAGTATTCAAATTTTTTTTTCATTTCTTTTTAAATTTTTCAAATGAATGCATAATATCTCAAGAATATTGTGTTAAAATTTCAAGTCGACCGGAGTAAAATTGACGAAGTTATGAGTATTTGAGCGTCTATTGCTCCATGCCGGGTTTTATACCTGGGCGGCAGCTGCGCGGCGCGCTATTGTTTTTTCATCATTTTGTTAATAACATTTTGGAATTATTATTATGCAAAATTAATCTTTTGAGTACCTTTAATATGCATGAATTTTCTCAGATTTTTATGCAATCGAGAAGTGTTCTCAAACTTATGTGCAATGCACCCAGAAAAAAGATCTAGTCGTAAGTACTATAATCGTTTATTTGATTATTTTTTAGTTACTTTTAAGAAAATTTTCTTTCCATCCACTTTTGGGCGATATTTACTTCCACTATATTTATTTATTTGAATTCCCTGTCATCGAGAAACAGGCGTTGAAGAAAATTTCTATTTGTTGTTACTAAATATCTATTCACCCGTAATCTCATCCGATCATATCTGCAGATTTGTCAGTACCCCAAAAATCCGCCAGGTGGCTACCTCTCGCACAAGCGAACCTGCCTCTCGACGCCTATATCCTTTCCAAGCTCGTCTATGTTTGATATCCTTATTTTTCAGTATGGATATCAAATACATTGAACATTGCGGCAAAACGCAAGATGGTCGAATCCCCGAAAAGGATTCCCATAAAACAGGGTCTTTTTTCTTTTCCCTTCTGTTAAAGAAAAGACGAAGCTTTACGAAATTTTAGACTCCACATGTGTAGCTATACATTCAAAGATTGAAATGTTCAAAAATATACATTGTGTAAATATTAACGAAAAAATTATTTCATTTAAATACATATTTGTTCAATTTGACATAATATTTATTGATATTAAATAAAAATTTATTAGACCGCCATATATTTTCCTAGTAGGTCATTCAAAAAAAAAATTTCGTTGAGATGAATAGAGTTGTATTAGGCCGGCCTACAACTAAAAGAATTTATTTGGCTTGACTAGGATTTAGTTAAATGTACTAGATCTTTTTTCTGGGTGTGAGCGCTAAGCGACCAATCTCTTCTGCGTTTTTCAAACCGTTTTTCTGAGACTTGTCATATTTGAAGTCCGTGTACACGATAACTCAAAATCTACTGGACCAATCGCTTTGAATTTTTGCACAGTACTTCTTCACATAATTCACCAGGTATTGTCGGGAGCTTTTTTGTTTTTTTTTAAATAATTACTAATTTTTCAACAACAAATTAGCCGATTTTTTTTAGCGAAAATCGGGTTTTTGGCTCCCAAGTGCTACGAAAAATCGAAAAAAAATCCTCCCGTCATTACCTCGAGAAACATTTCCTTTAGTAAATGCATTTTGATTTTTTTGTTTCAAATGATTCTGTTGCGAGTTATGGTGTACACCGCAAACCAACTTTTTTTCGTGGCGCCTCCGGGGTTTAATTTTCACTCGCTCAATTTTGAATATTTTGCAATGTAAATTTAGGAGAATGTTGTTCAAATGTTACTTTATTATATGTAAATTTTTCAATGAACGAACACTATCCGTTACGCAAAAAAAAAATCTAAAAAACATGCCTTTTTTTCGCCGAATTAACTTTACCCCGCCCTTAAGAGGTCGTGTAAAAATTTCACGATGATTAGGAAGCTGGTTATTAAAATATTAACATTTTGTTAAGAACAATTTTTTAAACAAATAAAAAAATATTTATCAATTAACTTCGTTTTGTTCCCGTTGCTTTTGATATAGTGTAGATATTAAAAAATTGAGAGGTCAAAAAAAAAACTTATCGCAAAGTTATATCAGTTTCCATAAGACTACATTTAATTTAATTTAATTTGTTAATGTTTATTGTTCGATAACGAGCTTCCTAATCGTCGTGAAATTTTTACATGACCTCTTAAGTAATTCATCCAAAAACATACCAAATTTTCAGAATTTTCTCATCATTTGCGATTTGGGACTCAGCATCCTTAAAAGTACACGAATTGTCGACTCTGATTTAAAAAGTGCTTTAAAGTGCTCTAAAAAATTTCGCAAAATTCATGACATCTTCTCAACTATCCTAGAATAAGGACCAATCACTATATTGCTGATTTGATTATTTGTTTAAACGATATAATCATATAAACAAAGGAAAGCGTGAAGAATGCACCATTTTCTTCAAAAAATCATAACTTTGGCTGTAATTCATATTTTTTTAAATTTCAAACGTGAAATTAAAGCTTAGGAATGGTACTTTAATGAAAAAAATATTAAGATTCTGTATGAATAAATGAAATGCTTAAGTTTTGAGTATGGAAATCGAGTTTTTTTAAAATACATCAAAAGGTTCAATTTCCAATAAATTAGACATTGTCTTACTTTTTACTCAATTTTATTAATCAGAATGACATCAATTATCAAAATTCCTTTTGGTTAACTTTCAATCAATTTATAGTCGATAAACATCAAAATGGGGAGAAAAAAATTTCAGGAATGCGAATTTCCATTAAAATTTATGTTAAAAAACTCTCAGCTTAGTTTAATTCATCGATTTATAATTTAAAAAAATATCGATTCGTGTATGGTCAAAATAACTTAAAACAAATAAAAGAACCAGATTTTTGTGTTATTTTGCTTTCTGCTGGAACTCTGCATAAATACACTAGATGGAAAGAATGGTTAGTCTCATTTTTATAAAGAATCGTTTGAGTGGTTTAGATTCGTTGGAATTATGGGAATAAAACAATTTGTTTAAACAATCTCGGGACGCTGAAACTGTCCTAAATTGGCAGCAATTAAGCGCCACTTTTTTTTTACCAAGTTTTACAAAAACTTCTTGCGAAAATACGCAGAGTTTTTTAAGGTTTAATTAATTATAAGTTCGTAATGGTTGTAATTAATGTTTAATTACCCAAGTGCTACATGCGTCGACTTTTTCCTCTCATCCCATCCTGTCTCCTCCGATTCTCGGATCGTACGTCAGCCTAAAAAGAAAGGAAGAAAAAACATTGTTAGCGAAAGTTTGGTTTGCTGGTAAATTATCATAAACATTTTTTTCCTTGTCATTATCTTTTTTTCGGGAAAACATGAAAACATTGAGCAGTGACTGAATTGCTCCATATACTCATGACCGGAAATGCGTCCGTCTGAATGAGTAAAATTATCGGGGACCTATATACATTAGGGTGGTTCTTATTTGGGGTGTGTTGTTTTATCTTTTGTAGATAGTCCTAAATCGCTTTTAAATAAATAAATAAAAATGCATACTAAATTTCAGCTCGATATCTCAATTTTAACCTGGCCCCCACGGCAGTCGAAGTTTTAAAGGGAAAATACGTGTATTTTATACGGTCAATGATTTTAACATTTTTTAAACTTAGTTAATGTTGATTTAAAAATTTAAAACTTGGCACATATATTGCTCATAGTATGAGGTATATTTGTAGTATTTTATCAGATTTTTCATCCTCGATTTTCGACATACCCTCCCGCTCAAAAGTTTGGACATACATTTGCCAAATTTCGCACTACACTATAAAAGGTCGATTGCGAAGTCAATAATGAAGGTAGCTAACTTTTCCAAGCGGTGTTCGAAAGAGGACATATTTACCTTCATTTGGCTTTTTTAGAAATCTCTCTACGATTTTTTTTGAGCCCGGTACGCACTTTTGAACATGGTCATTGGCCCGGGACGTTCTTTTGAACATGGCCATTGGCGATGTTCAAAAGTGCGTACCGGGCTAAAAAAAATCGTAGAGAAATTTCTAAAAAAGCAAAATGAAGGTAAATATGTCCTCTTTCAAACGCCGCTTGGAAAATTTAGCTATCTTCATTATTGACTCCGCAATCGAACTTTTAGTGTGGCGCGAAATTCGACAACTGTGTCCAAACTTTTTAGCGGGAGGGTATGTCGAAAATCGAGGATGAAAAATCTGATAAAATACTACAAATATACCTTACACTATGAGCAATATATGTACCAAGTTTCAAATTTTAAAATCAATATTACCTAAGTTGAAAAAATGTTAAAATCATTGACCGTATAAAATACACGTATTTCCCCTTTAAAACTTCGACTGCCGTGGGGGCCAGGTTAAAATTGAGGTATCGGGCTGAAATTTGGTATGCATTTTTATTTATTTATTTAAAACCGATTTAGGACTATCTGCAAAAAATAAAACAACATACCCCAAATAAGAACCACCCTAATATACATATATAGTGTGCCGCAAGACGATCTAAGTTCGTTTTCAGCAAAGAACAATTTTTTTTTTTACAAACGGCTAGACCGATTTGAATGAAATTTGGACACGTTACAAAGGTATATAAAGTCTATTTTTAGAAAAAATAACAGCTCATGATCTTCATAACAACTAATGAAAACAGTTAATTTTTTCAGTAATTATATTTTTTCTCCAGGATAACATTCTGGTACAATTATGAAAATAATTTTTTTTTGTGTTTTACTACCCCATATAGTGTCTCCGAATTTCAAATTGATCGAAGAGCTACTTCATATTTAAAAAAAATGAAAACCCATTTTTTAATGTAATTTTTTTTTGTTTAAATATGAAGTACCTCTTTGATCCATTTGAAATTTGAAGACATTATATGGGATAGTAAAACACAAAAAAAAAATATTCTCATAATTGTGCCAGAACGTTATCTTGGAGAAAAAAAAATAATTACCGAAAAAATTAACTGTTTTCATTAGTTATTATGAAGATTATGAGCTGTTATTTTTTCTAAAAATAGCCTTTATATAACTTTGTAACGTGTCCAAATTTCATCCAAAACGGTCTAGCCTTTGTAAAAAAAAATTGTTCTTCGATGAAAATGAACTTAGATCGTCTTGCGGCACGTGTTATTTTTAATGAAAAAAAAAAAATTACCTCGCGTTTTTTCATCAAACGGAAGCTTTTTAGGGGGCGTCGCAGAAAATTTAATTTTTAACGACCAGTCTAGTATATATGTCATTTGAAAGGAACCTTGAAACTGCTAATGAAGCTATTTAGTGATAACCCAGATAAAGCCTCGATTATCATCACCAAGCTTGTGGCCAAAATGCCCGTAGAAATTTACCCTGGCAACATTTATGATAGGATGATTTTTTTGCAGCCACACATCGAAAAATTACATTGAGCCGTCATTTCATCAATTTTTTTTTGTTTTCAATTGCTTTGTCAAATCGTAAAAATGAAAATCTCTCCGTGCGGGTTCGGATTGCACTTTTTTCATTGTACAAAAATAAAAAAATGTTATTCACAAATGGATTCAAGAGTTATAATAACGAAAATAATAATGATTCAATTAAAGTAATTTGAAGAATCGATAGTAAAAGTTTTTAAAATAATTTTTTGGGTTTCGTACCTTAAGGATGCTTTGCCCAGCCCAAAATTTAAAAAATAAAAATCTAAAAAAATTTAGCAGAATTTGGCATGCCATAAACAACAAACATCAATAATAATATTGCCCAAAAGTTATCAATAAATTGTTTAAACAAATAATTGTCTAACAATGTTTCGGTTAGTTCTTTTTGTCCTTAAACAAATCGAATGCGTTAATTTTTCTGAAAGCATATAAATTTTTTTAGAATTTTTCCTTTATTTTGAAATTCTCGTTTTGAAATTTTTAGAATGGCTGTATTTATGTATTTTTTGGCTCAGTGTCTTTGAAACTTTTCAAATCTGACGATAAGCTTGTGTGCAAAAATATATACAAAATTGGCAATTTTTTGTTTGTATTTCAGAATGTTTTTTATAATATTTCAAAATAGAGAGAAAATTCTGAAAAATTTTTTATGCGTTCAGCAAAATTAACGCATTAGATTTATTAAAAAAAAAAAGAACTTACGGAAAAATTGTTGAATAATTATTTGTTTAAACAATTTATTAATAACTTTTGAGCAATATTATTATTGATAATTGTTTTTATGGCATGCCAAATGTTGCTCATTTTTTTCAAATTTTTATTGTATCACGTACACCCAGAAAAAAGATCTAGTCGTAGGTACTATAATCGTTTATTTGATTATTTTTTAGTCACTTTAAAGAAAATTTTCTTTCCATCCAATTTCGGGCGATATTTACTTCCACTATATTTATTTATTTGAATTCCCTGTCATCGAGAAACAGGCGTTGAAGAAAAATTCTATTCGTTGTTACTAAATATCTATTCACCCGTAATCTCATCCGATCATATCTGCAGATTTGTCAGTACCGCAAAAATCCGCCAGGCGGCTACCTCTCGCACAAGTGAACCTGCCTATCGACGCCTATATCCTTTCGAAGCTCGTCTATGTTTGATATCCTTATTTTTCAGTATGGATATCAAATACATTGAACATTGCGGCAAAACGCACGATAGTCGAATCCCCGAAAACGATTCCCATAAAAAACGGTCTTTTTTCTTTTCCCTTCTGTTAAAGAAAAGACGAAGTTTACGAAATTGTAGACTTCATATGTGTAGCTTTACATTCAAAGATTGAAATGTTAAAAAAAATATATTGTGTAAATATTGAAAAAAAAAATTATTTCATTTAAATACATATTTGTTCAGTTTGAAATAATATTTATTAATATTAATTAAAAATGTATTAGATCGCAATATATTTTCCTAGTAGGTCATTCAAAGAAAAAAATTTCGTTGACATGAATAGAGTTGTATTAGGCCGGCCTACAACTAAAAAAATTTATTTGGCTTGACTAGGATTTAGTTAAATGTACTAGATCTTTTTTCTGGGTGTATATAGTACGGAAATTTCAATCAGATAAAAATTTTGGCTAGGACGGTAGGGCCAAAACATCCTTAAAAGGAAAAAACGGAACCTAATAAGATCACTCTCGGATTCATCCGTCTGTCACAAAATAGTTTTTCTCGAAAAGTGTGTAACGTAAGAATTTGAAATTTCGATTGAAAAAAAATTATTTTAGATTAAAATAGGTGAAGAAGGGCGAAAATAGGAGGTTAATCTAGTCAAAACAATTGTTTAATTAACATATCGTGTAAGATATTATTAGAAAGAGTTACCTCTAAGGATTCTAAAAATATATATATTTTTTTAATTTTTAGTCTAGTGGTCTTAATGATCTATTCGCAAATTTGCTAATAACGCAGAATTTCGAATAAATCATTAACTCCCCCTCCCGATTTTCAAGCTTTCTAAAGCTAACATTTAGATATTAATAGGGTTAGGAGATGTTGAGTTATAAGGTTCACCGGGAAATTACTCTTTTTCGACAGTGTAATATAGTTGCTGAAAATAAAAAAAATTTGATTTCAAAAAAAAATTTCAAAATAATATATGGTGTGAGGTATCATTTGAAAAAGCTACCTCGAAGGATTCTCAAAATATTTTTTTTTCAAGTTTTGGTCCAGTGGACTCAATGACTTCTGATTTTCGAGGTTTCTTAAACAAAAACTTAGATTTTAATAGAGTTAGTAGATATTGCATCATAGATTGCCGGAAATCCGGCGGTTTTTTCGACACTGTAATATTTTCTGGAGGAAAAAAGTATTTTGAACAAAAATAGGTGTTTTGATGTATTGGTACGAAACCCTAATTGTGGACTCGTTTTTGGGTGATTTTTCGTGTCGATTTTTTTACATGTTTGATTTTATTGAAAAAATTCAGATAAATTTTTTTGCTGCAAATACATGATTGTCGAAGCATAATTTTAAACATTCAATGTTTACAGATTTTTCATCCATTTTTTTCCAGTAATATAAAACAAGTTAAAATATAAAGCAAAATGAAAAAAAATTGCTATGAGCAATGAATTAACGTAATGAAAGGTACACTTTGTTCAAACGACAATCGATAAATATTGTTGTTGCAGTTTTAAGTGTGATTGAAAAATCAATCCTCTGTAATTTCTTATTGCGAACGAATGCTCTCCCGCTTTATACGAATGAGGAAATAAATATTTAAGCATTTCCCGGGTAGAGGATTTTCGATCGAACAGAAAGCACTTTGCGAGTCTGATCGACGGTAAAATTGTTTGCCTAGCCCTCTGCAATATCTTGCATCGTGACGAGAGGAAATACAAGTCTTACGAACATTGCTGAAGGGAGTTGGGAAATATGGAACACCCTAATATATTTGAGTGCAGATAAAAAAAAAAACCAATATTTCGTGGATATCCCTCAAATGGCTTTTTCTGTTACATCTTCGTAATTGCTTTCAGTATTTTTGAGATTTAAGCTACTTGATTTTAATTTTCGAAAATTATTCTAACAATTAAGATTTATAGTAAAAAATGTGAAGTTTTTTCTTTCAAAAAGGTGTATCTGAGATGAAAAAAATTCTGTAGACAAATGTCGATATTATCAATCGTTACAGAGCTCTTACATTGAACGTATAGCACAACTTTCAAAGTATACAAAAATTGAGAATTGTTGTTGAACTCAAGGAAATGAATCTCTTTATAATTCTGAAATGGTCAGGGTTGGAAGGTGAAAAATCAGGACAATCTCTCATGCCAATAATACAGGGTGTCCTAGGGGTGAAGGTCAATACCGTGAAGATAGATTCGTGACATAATATCGAGTAGAAAAGTCCTTTGCCATTTTTTGATATTTTGAAGCCCTGAATTGCTATTCATTTTTTTAATCAGCCAATGAGATGCGTCCTTTACTCTGCTCACACCGTCGAGCGCGAGGGTACGCATGGTGGGATCGCAGCTCATCTCATTGGTTGATTAAAAAAATTAATAACAATTCAGGGATTCAGAATACCAAAAAATGGCAGAGGACTTTTCTACTCGATATTACGTCACGAATCTACCCTCACAATATTGACCTTAACCCCTGGGACACCCCGTACATCAATATGTCAGCTCACTGTATGATTTTTTTAAATTACCGGAATGATTTTTATTGATATCAATAGCTTTCTATATTGATGCGTTTGGAAAATGGAAAAGCATGCCGAGCACTTAAAAAATTTTCGATAGCATATTTAATTTTTAAGTAAGCCCTGGACAAATTTGTCTGTCTGGGTCAAAATACCAAACGCTTTGCCCCGAGCAAAAAGGCGCGGTTTCGTCTTCTTCTGATGTTAAGACCGGAAGTGTTATGTGCCAAAGAAAAACGCGAAGCTTCGTATTCGTCGTATCCATATATTATATGGTTTATTTCATCATGCGTCTCGTAGTCAACGTCCGTTTTCAACTCCTCGAGTTTAATGACACGATAAACTGAGCTCGCTATCTGCATACTCTCCTATTCTTTTTTTAATGCCATGAGAGCGTGATTTTTTTCAAGTTTTTTACTAAACTTTATACATACGATATTCTTAAATCGTGACTCAATTTTTTCTGTTTGCCAAGATCATTTGGGCGATTAATGATCGAAAGAAGAGAACGACGATGAATTCAAATGCGAAGACACAACATTCGCCATTCGTCGAACTGGTTTTCTTAATTTTGCTTCCTCATGGAGGAAGCTTTGTTCCAGTAAATTTTTTTTGTCGAGTCTTTTATGCCAATGTCTTCAAAACGTCCCGAAACATCGAGAAATCATATTTAGAAAAAATATCCGGATGGATGTGCGTGTATGTGTGCATGTATGTTAGGGTGGGTCAAATAAAATTTTTTTTTCCCTCAATATAATGAAAAATGTATTGTTTGGCATCTCAAAAAAACCCTCTGCAAGTATTAGCCCTTCATATTTAAATTCAGAGGTCCCACATCGCAAATTTTTATTTCCCATTTAAATAACATAGGAAATTTTGTTTTTAACTTTGGAATTTTATTAGACTTTAACCGTTGAGGTTAGGAGAGTTTTTTTTAGTACATTTTTGTAGAACATTTGATGCTCTACAAAAAAGCTCTCTTCTGTTTAATCGATGAAACTAACCGTTTACAAAATAATCGGTGATAATCAGTGATGATTATCACCGAATTTTTTTAGCACATTTTTGTAGAGCATCAAATATTCTACAAAAATGTGCTAAAAAACTCTCCTAACCTCAACGGTTAAAGTCTAATAAAATTCCAAAGTAAAAACAAAATGCCCTATGTTATTTAAATTGGAAATAAAAATTTGCGATGAGCGACCTCTTAATTTAAATATGAAGGGCTGATACTTGCAGAGGGTTTTTTTGAGATGACAAACAATACATTTTTCATTATATCGAGGACAAAAAAAATTAGTGATTTTATTTGGCCCACCCTAATGTATTTACGTTACCGTCCAAAAGTTTGAAAACACTCGCCCCGATTCCGAACCGCACAAAAAGTTTCACTGCTCTTTCAAAAATGAAGGTCTTTCAATTCATCAAGCGGCGTTTCAAAGGGGACATATTCAGCTTCATTTCACTTTTTCCAAAGAAAAATTTCGAATTTTTTTTAAACCGGTATGTCTTCTGAAACATGGTCGTTTTTTGGTTTTTTTTTGGCGTTGAAATTTTGGTGCATGACTCATGAAATTTTTGTTTAACTATTTTTCGTGTGAAAGACTTGTGTACGAGAGTATAAGCTTCAATTCCGTTTTAAAAAAAGTTTCGTACGATTTTTTTTTCGTGAGAATAATCAATTTTTCGCCACAAACGACTATATTTATAAAATCTAGAGTAACTCTAAAACTACTGAGTCTTTGTGGAATCACTAAGGGAGTAAGAAGTTGCATACAATCATTCTGGATTAAATGGAAAAAAATTTCAGAATTTTTTTCAAAATTTTGTTTTTCGAAATTTTTTCGAAAATATGTATGATGTATCCTGAATCTCAGATGTAAATAATTAATAATTCGACAATGCTTCGAGATATCGAGCTGAAATTTAGCACACTTATCGAGCACAAATTGCCCTTTATTATAAAAAATTTTTGTTTAAATTCTAACGATTGTTCAGATTTTATCGACTTTTTTCGTTTTTGCAACAATGCAACGTTTCTGCAATTTCCAAGATATTCCACTGAAACTTTGTACATAATTAAAATAGTTATCAAGGTTCTTCGGTACTGAATTTGGCGAAAATCTATCGAAGGATTAAAATTTTATGAAATTTTGAATTTTTTGAAAAATAGCGTAAACGCTCTAACTTGTGCAATTGTTAAGATATTCCACTGAAACTTTGTACAGAGCTAATATAGTTGAAATTTCGTCAAATTCTGATTTTTTTTTTTTGAAAAATAGCACAAATACAGTGACTTCGGCTATTTGCAAGATATTGCACTGACAATGAAATTTTGTACACATTCAAAATAGTGATCAAGATTGTTCGCCATTGAATTCAGCAAAAAGCAAATTTGAAAGAATTTTGCAAATTTGCACATTAATTGGTTACTCGTGTTTTTCGATAGTTAACACAGCTTCCCTTGTGAGGAAGCCAAATTTGCAATGTGCAAATATCCAATTCGCAAGTTTTTTTCAAAGTGACTATAATTTTGTCACTATAAACTATAAAGTTACTATAATTTTGTCTTCAAACATTCCAATTCGAAAATGTTAAATTGAGAAAAAGGTAAACAAAGAATTTTTATTAATTTGCTTGAATATGATATCAATAGCTTAATAATATCGATAAAAAATCTATTTATCCACCTTTTTTCATAAAAATAGTGCAAAAGATTACGGACTCATACAGATTTTACAAAAATCATTCAAATTTTAAGAATTTTCCATTTCTTTAAGGTTCTTGTGCTCTAACCTTCTTAACTCAATCTGTGTACGTTCATGAATATTCATACATTAATTACCAGTTAATAGTTAGAAGTTCCATAAACATAGTCTCAATGATTGTCATGCTCCGATAATCGAGAATTTATTTCCTTCGTTATCACAGCTCTCTATCTCTCTTCCTCTCTTTCGTCCCGCTCTTCGATGATTCTAATCAGGGAAAAAGGTCTCATTCTACTCTGTTGCGTATATTTATTCACTGCCAATCGCGCAAAGTGTCGATTTTTTTTCACACTCAAAATATTGTGTTTTCAAATTTCGTCAATTTAAATCAACTTTATCATTCAGTTTTGCATCATTTGAAAAATAAAGAAACTAAAATTGACAGATAAATCTGTTTCAAACGTGGGTAACTTCTTACAACTTTAACTTGTTACACTGAGAAAAAAGTTCAGTTAAAACAACTAAATCCATTTAGTTGAAAAAATTTAGTTGATTCAATATTAATTTGTTTGAAATAATGAAACTATAATTAATTCAACAAATGGATTTGGTTAACCATAAGATATGAGGTGCACGAAATTATTTGGTCAATTTTCAGATACAGTTTAGTCCAATTTACACGTTACTGAGTTGCTGTACAGAAATATTTCGTTGATTTCTAAAATATTTTAACTAAATAAATTTAGCTGTAACGAAAAAACAATTCGTATTTTCAATCTCACAATTTATTTGGTACAAAGATATTTATTTGATTGAACTGAAACTTTGCCCATTCAAGCAACGATTTAACCTATTTAACTAAAACTTCCACTGTATCTTTGTTGAATTACCAAAATGATCTCGTTGAACGTCCGGAAACAAATATTTGATTGAGTCAAAAGAATTCTTGCATTTTCAACAAAAAAAATTTCTCAGTGTACAACTTGTTGCACAAATTGCATTAATTATTCACGACTCGATGAACTAATCACCTCGGAGAAATTATTCTTTATCAATAAATACTAAAAATACTTTTTGCAATTTAACGAAAAATCAGCCGTTAATCGCATTTATCTCGTTCATAGAAATTTTAGCCACGGATTCGCGCTATATTTTATATTGAAGCCGGTAAAATTAATCGTCCTCGGAATGTTGTTATTTTTTTTACTCCCAAAACATTGATCCACAATTTTGACTGTCGTGTGATATTTTAAAAAATCTCCATTGAAAGTTTTACAAACCTAATTCCTCGTCATCATCGATAATGCGTGACTCACAAAAATTAACCCTCACTGGCCACCGCGGGTCAAATTGACCCGAGCTCTCACTTTGAGCTCAAATATCTCTAACTATATCCTTTTTTGGAACTCATGCATTCGAATTTTTTTTTTTTAAATTAAAGTACCATATTATATTGAGAGTATCGTGTAGAAATTTTTTCGAAATGTATTTAAAACTGAAAGAGTTTCCATTTTTTAAGTAAAAAACCAGATTTTTGAAAGTCTTTTTTTTCATGATTTTTTTGCCATGTAAATATTTAAAAAAAAACACACAATTGTTTCATGTACTGAAATATTCAAGGATAATTCCTATATTTTTTTTTTAAGTCAATCGGTTAGATACTTTTTTTGACAACCATCCAAAATTCGGGTCGGGTCAAATTGACCCAGTGAGACCAACTTGGAATTATTTTGAGGTATGACCAGCGAGGGTTAAAATTAATTTTGTTTGCTCTTTCTTCTCCACGAATTTAATAATAAAAAAAAAAAATTTCATCCCTGTTTGACTTGAAACTTTTTTTTCATAATTCTTCCTGAAATCATGCCGATAGTGCACACTATATCTCTGTATGTATTTCCACTGCGATGACTAAGAAAAAGAACGGTTTCTCAACTTCTCTTCGAAACACACAGTTTTTTTTTATGTCCCTCCCATTCTCGTTCCACAAAACCACAACGAACACAATGTGTGGCCGGTCGGGGAAAATTCAGATTCTCATATCAGCGTTAAAAGGAAACTGCACACACGTGCGGATAAGAGAATGAATCGTGAATAGCGGTTATATTTTTTTGTAATTTCAGCAAAGCCCGTAATTCGCTTATCGCACAAATTCCTCATAATCTTACCATTTTATTCAGTTTTCTTCAAATTACCATTTTTTTTCAATTCTCAATTACCAAATTTTACAATGTTAATAATCATTACTTTTTTTACACGTTTTTTAAAATCAATTATTAATGACCGTATTTTGAAATCGTTATTCCTATTTTATCGTTTTTTTTTTTAAACTATTTTATCTTTTTGTTTTTCACCACTTGAAAATTTTATGCATTTTATTTTATTTTTTATTTTCAAAAATACTTATTAACGACCGTATTTTGAATGTTATTCCTATTTTAACATTTTTAAAAAAATTGTTTTATCGAATGAATTTTTGTTCTTCACCACTTGTAAATTTTATGAATTTTTGCTGTTAACGTGATTTTTTAATATTTTTTTGCAACAAAATTATCGCGGAGGATTCAGTTAGAAAGATATGGGCATGTACGTGACGTTATGAGAATCAGTAACAAGCCGGAAGAACGCGAAACCGTTCTGCTCGGAGCAACGTTTGTCCGGCACTGAACTCTGAGGCGGCGTAGCCGCGGTTGCGTTTCTCGGTGTCGTGTACCAGCACATCACATCGTATCCCCGCGGTCACCGGCGGATCTTTCCCCTTTTCACCACCAAAACGCCCCCCCCCCTGCCTCGTCTCCCCGCCAGCTACACGTGCAATCGGCACATTTACATCTCTACCGGTCACAACTCTACCGTCAAATCAATGTGCCAAAATATAGGCCGGTAATGTTGCAGCAATGTAACAGCAACGTTGCCGATTGTAAAAAGTGTAATATTACATATAATATTACATGTAAGTTACATGTGAGTTACAATTTCCTACTCAGCAATATAACATTATTATATAACATGTTATGTACCCAGTATGTAACAGTTATGTAACTGCAATATTGGAATGTAATGTTACATATTAACGTATCCGTTATATTGCATTTGCATAACAGCAGTATTGCAGTGATATTATTGTAATATTTCAGTTATATTACTGCAATATTGCAGTGATATCACTTTAATATTGCAGTTATACATCAACTGAAATATTAAAATTATATTACTGCAATATTATTATTATATTACCGCAATACTGCGGCTATTACCTTACTGCGAGTCCTTAATTTAAAGACAAATAACGACAAATCACTTCCTTACACCGCATTAATCTTTCATGAATATAATCAAAGTTACACTCACATCGTTACAAGCATGTTACGTAACGGGTACAAAATTTGTTTGCATTACTGCGCTGTAAAAACGTTTGTACTAGTTATGTAACCTGCATATAACAAATGGTACATAACTTCCATGTTATATTGCCGCAATGTAACATATCATGTAACACTACTGTAATGTCACTTCGCTATAAGCATGTTACTTAACGGCTACGAAACTTTTTTACAATACCATAATGTAGCAAAGTTATATACCAGTTATGTAACCTGCACATAAAAAATGTTACATACCACGTTACTTGCACGTTATATAACAGCTAGGTCACACAGGAATAACATTGTAAGATTACATGGAACTTACTTGTTATATCGCCGCAATGTAACATATGTTACATTACTGTAATGTCACTTCGTTACAAGCATGCTACGTAACGGCTACAACAATTTTTTACATTAGTTTAATGTAAAAACGTTATATATACCAGTTATGTAACCTGCATATAACAAATGGTACATAACATGTTACTTCCACGTTATATATCAGTTGTGTATTACAAGAATAACATTGTAACATTACATGTAACTTCCATGTTACATATTGCTGCAATATAACATATGTTACATTACGGTAATGTCACTTCGTTACGAGCATGCTACGTAACGGCTACAAAACTTTTTTACAATATCATAATGTAGCAAAGTTATATACCAGTTATGTAACCTGCACATAAAAAATGTTACATACTACGTTACTTGCACGTTATATAAGAGCTAGGTCACACAGGAATAACATTGTAAGATTACATGGAACTTCCTTGTTATTTCGCCGCAATGTAACATATGTTACATTACTGTAATGTCACTTCGTTACAAGCATGCTACGTAACGGCTACAACACTTTTTTACATTAGTTTAATGTAAAAACGTTATATATACCAGTTATGTAACCTGCACATAACAAATGGTACATAACATGTTACTTCCACGTTATATACCAGTTGTGTATTACAAGAATAACATTGTAACATTACACGTAACTTCCATGTTATATCTTGCTGCAATATAACATATGTTACATTACTGTAATGTCACTTCGTTACAAGCATGTTACGTAACGGTTACAGAACTTGTTTATATTACTGTAATGTAGCAAAGTATACCAGTTATGTAACCTGCATATAACAAATGTTACACACAACGTTACTTGAACGTTACATAACAGCTAAGTCACACAGTAATAACATTGTAACTTGACATGTAACTTCTATGTTACATTGCTGCAATATAACGCGTTCACTGGGAGGGCTACCGATAAATGTCTACCATTTTATAGTTGCCTCCAATGACATCTCGAGCAAATATTAGGAACAAAATATATTACACCCAGAAAAAAATATTTTCGCAAACAACTCTACCAAGGAAGAAGCTTATCACGAGATTGTCAAGTGAAAAATTTCACGATCATCTCTGTCGAGAAATACCGCAATATAGGCCTGTGAGAATAAATCTAACGAACAAGTCTCCTGGGCAACAGATCTCTGCGATAACATCTCTACCAGATAATACTATACGGAATATTTCAGAGAGACGTTCTTCTTTTCGAATAAACTTTTCAGAAATGGTCGCAAACGCTTTCGATTGATGGGGTTTGGAAACTATGATACCTTACAATTCGGTAGAGTTTTTTTTGGATGCATGAATTCTCAGTGAGATGTTGTGTGGGAGAAATATCGTCTGGTGGAATTAAGATTATAATTTTTATTTCCTCATCAAAGAAGCTTCGAATTATTATTATTATTATTATTATTATTATTATTATTATTATTGTTGTTGTTGTTGTTGTTATTATTATTAGCAGCACATAAACAAAAAAAGGAAAAAAGTCGCTCGTACGTTACGGCCCCTGCATAAACCGGGCATAATATGTCCTGTAAAAGGAGAATTTCTGTACACCTTCATTATTTCAATGGTTTGATTGTAATTTCTATGGCTGCATTCGTTTTGAACGCTTTAAGCGCTGTGAGTGCCGCATCCTGTCGCATTTTATATGTCGATATATATCCATACATGGAGCTGAAAGCGCGTAAGCGTCCAAGACGAATGCAGCCTTTGTAACTAACATTAATGTGCATTGATACATTAATATTTCTATAAAAAGAAAATGAAAAAATGAAAAAATGAAAAAAAGAAAATAGTCTGTCTGAGCTCACTGTTCAAGTATCGATCCTTAGGATTGTCGATCCAGTCAGGATCGATCCAAAACATCGATACTTTCAGAGAAAAAGATCGATCTCGGCAAAATGGCAACCCTAGTCGGTAGAGTTACAGTCGGTAGAGTTGTGAATGTGTGCACCCTTTCTCATAGACACAGACATGAACACATGCACGAGAAATTTCAGCAGCTGGTTCGCGCTGCATGTGACGGTGACGGTTCTCGTATAACGAGCTTTAGCAGCCGGCATCACGAAGCTCTCTCTCTCTCTCTCTCTCTCTCTCTCTCTCTCTCTCTCCCTCTCTCTCTCTCTCTCCCCCTCCCTCTCTCTCCCTCCCTCTATCTCTCTCTCTCGTGCGATATCTCCCTGTTCCGCATGTCACGCCGGTCGTTACATGCGTCACGTGACAAAAGTCAAAGTCAAATGAGAATAGGGTTCGAGGCTGAAGGTTCAAAAACACTGAAAGAAAAAAATTTGCAAATAGTTTACAAAGAAAAGTCGAAAAGTCAATCTAAGCGATCCGATTAAAGAGATGGTCAACATACGACGAAGATGAATAATTTTATTGATCTGATCATGAATTCAATTGAAAATATATCAACCTCAAATTGGGGTCATGTTTTGAATTCCAGGAGTGCAAAAGCTGCTAGAAAGGGTTTTAGGTTAGGCTGAATGTTTTTTTTTTTAGATTCCTTGTTTTAGAAGAATTTCTGGATTATGATTTTGAGTGGACAGAGATTCCAGGATCTGTAAATGTAACTGTAAATAATTTTGTAAATGCATCATCGACGAACTTTATTCTGTTCTGCATTTTATATCGTATTTGGAATCGTCACTTAGTCACGTTGTTTATACCATGCAAGGGATATTGATTATCCCAGTATAGTCGTATACTTTTTTTTATTACTCCTATAAAAAAAAAATAGCCTCCAGGCAGATCCACCCTCAACCATTTACAACGTTTTCAAAGTTTCAGCGCATTTAAAAATGAAACTGTATCATTGTCATCACTATAATTAACTTCCAATCAATTAGCAGCAGCGTAGTTATGATTTCTGATATCGTAATAAAATTATTACACTCATTAATTATTAGTATATTACGATACTAGTGCGATGAAACTTTTTCTGACGAGTGTGAGTTTGCAGCATGAGCCGAAGGCGAATGTTGCAATCACACGAGTAGAGAAAAAGTTTCTCGCACAAGTATCGTACGAAATTTTATTGTATGAGTGCGCAAAGTGCCAGTTTGAGCACGGAGTGCAATAAAATTAATTATAACACACGCTGTGATACGAGAGTTTGCTAATTTTGACGCAACTTTCACGTTTCTTTTGTTATTCTTTCAATCGCTGGATCAATTTCATGTTTGGTAGATACCAGAACTGAGTAAAGTACCGGAAAGTACTTCAAGTACAAAGTACAAAGTACCGTAAGTACTTGAAGTATTTGAAGTACAAGTACTTGAAAAATCAAATACCAAGTATCGACTACTTTTCGAGTTTTCAGGTATTCTCGTAAGTTTTAGTAATTACATTTGATTTTTATTCGAGTATTTTTGTATCAAAACATATTTTAACCTTGTGCAATACACTGAGATTAGGTTATTAGTCAGATTGGAACAAAAGTATTTAAACAAAGAATTGAAAATAAATTCAAAAATAGCAATTGACGATTGTAGGTATGATTTATTTTGATACAGGTTTGATAAAGAAGAAATAATGAATGTAATACATAGATTGTTACAATTACTCCAACTTCGTTCAACTTGAAAAAACTGTTGTAGGAAACAGTTGAAAGACAGAATGTCCATACGTCACGAAATATTATTTTCAATTACATATTAAAAGGCTTTGTGTACTTTTGTACTTTTTTCAACTGCATATTGAGAGTAGAAAACAAAAATTTACCAAAACTTTTAAAGGAATCTTGTAGGAAATTTATACCAGTTTTCCAAATTGCCCGATTAATTTCTGTACGACCGTTGGAGACAAAAGGATCTTTTTTCATTCAAAGTCGGATATCTCCGCGAGAAATCAACGTAGAAAAAAAATAAAATAAGGAAATTGAAGCTGGATAAACAGGCTACCTGGTGTATTGGTTCAGCTGGAATTTTTTTTTTCATGTGGACCAAAAATAAAAAGATAAAAAATTTGCAAAAATTTTCTTCCGCGCCATTTCTCAAAATTTCGTAAGAACCGTAGCTCCTAAAAAATTTCGACTAAGAGATCTGAAAACTAGAATCTTGGAGCTTCAAAATCCCTTTTTTATGACCTCGATACGACCATTTTTCACTGAAATACAGCCGAAAATCACCAAAAAAATTGGAAATTTTTCTTGCCCCCTTAATTGTTGCGCATGGTGTACCCGAAAATTTAGGTAGAATACTTGAAGTACTTTTTAAGGGCTTACATACACTTGTAATTTTCAAAAAATCGTTTTTTTTTGTATTTTCTGAATATACATATATTGGAGCATACACACTCAAAATTTTATGTCAATCAGACGAATATTTTCGAAGTTATAGACACATTTATGAAGGCGCGTTAGGGAGGCGCGTCTCACAGTTTGAAACTTTAAACGCGTTTTTCTCAAAACTATGTTTTCAAAATCGGTGATCAAGATTTCTCGAAAACGGCTGAACCGATCAGTCTCAAATTTTAACACAACCTTTTTAACTAGATTTTTTAGTAATTAATCGAAGATTTTTTTTCTCCGATAAATATTTTCCATTTTATAAACAATTTAAGGCTTAAATTTTCGTTCAAAATCGAGTCTTTTATTTTGAGAAGTCGCCATTTTGTCAAAAATTATTTTTTCGCTAATTCCTTCGATTAAATACTAGATAATGTATTATATCAACGAAATTTATTTGGTTTTTTCATTTCAGATAATCCGGTCCAGAGATATCGTGATCACCGCAAAATTGGTTTTTTTGCGGAGCTCTAGGAGATCGGCGATAGCAACATTCGCGATGATTATTTTTACAAATAAAAAATATGTTAATATATTATAAGGTTATTATAATATGTACACCAATTTTCAAATTAATAAATTGAATAGTCTGCGCGAAAAAAATTCTTGAAAATCCGTCTTTTTAAAGCCTTCTAACTGTATGTAACCCGTTAAGCACTTCAAGTACTTTTTAAGTACTTCAAGTACTTCAAGTACTTCAAGTACTTCAAGTACTTCAAGTACTTCAAGTACTTCAAGTACTTCAAGTACTTCAAGTACTTCAAGTACTTCGAGTACTTAAAGTACTTTTTAAGTACTTCAAGTACTTTTTAAGTACATCAAGTACGTCGCAAGTACCGGGTACTTAAAGTACTGCCCAGCTCCGGTGAATTCAATGATACAACAATTGTATATAATCTTACGAAATATCGAAATTAGTGATCAATTGATTGATTTATCACGAGCATAAGATGAAGAAAGTTTAGAAGCAACAGTGTGGCAAAATTTTTTTTAGAAATCGAAAAAAAAAAGTTTTGAAAAATTAATCAAACAAAAACCCACCGAAAATTTCCAGGGGAAGCAACGTACGCGTATATCAAAATAGAGAATTTTTTCTTTTTCTATTTTAATGATTTGACCTCAAGACTCACTGGGTCGAGACTCAATAAAATAGAGCGATTGATTTTTGTTTTTTACATTGAACTCGCATGCAACTCGTATTCGTGTCACCGTGTAATGTCTTATTGATATGCGAATGCATATCAGATAACGAACCGATCGTTTTCACGAGAGAATAACGACAGAGAGTTTTGGAAAATGAGAGTAACTTCATGGAGACAGAACTCTCGAGCACACGAGAATTGTGATGGTTCGAACATGTGTGGTCCGCTCGTATTTGGCTTGGGTCGAGTTTATGTACACACATATATATATTTGGGCTATTCTATCGGAATAAATTAAATTGGAATCTCGGGCACGATACGTGAGAGGACACGATAAAGTCGATCGTGACTGACCCTGACGAGGTCGCACACGCGAATGTAACTGTATATCATCGAACTGCACGAACTTTATCAATCTTATCGAAATGATGTATAGATATGTGTATATATATATATATATACTTTTTTCACGGTCGAACCTAAGTCCTGGCGTGTAGGCTGATCAGGGGAGTGACTGAAAATCAATATAGAGTCTGATGTGATGGGCACTTTGCTGAAGGTGTATTACACCTTGACCACACGCATCGACACATTTGCAACTGTACTGGATACAAATCTAAAGATGAACTCTACTTGATACAAAACTAAGGGTAAACAGCTCCACCTGATACGAAACTAATGATACACAATTTATCCAGACACAAAACAACCCTGCCAGAGGCAAAACTAACCATTGACAACTTTAAAAGATACATATTCCAGTGAACACGTTATGTTGCCGCAATGTAACATGGAAGTTACATGTAATGTTACAATATTATCCCTATGTAACGTTGCTGTTATATAACATGCAAGTAACAATGTTATGTAACATTTGTTACATGTAGGTTACATAACTGCAATATAACTTTGTTACATTACAGCAATGTAACATATGTTATATTGCGGCGATATAACTTTGTTAAATTACAGTAACGTAGCAGATGTTATATTGCGGCAATATAACATCATGTTACATAGGAATAACATTGTAACGTTGCTGTTATATAACGTGTAAGTAACATGTTATGTAACATATTTGTTACATGTAGGTTACATAAGCTTTATAAGCTTGTTTCATTACAGTAATGTAACATATGTTATATTGCGGCAATATACCATAGAAGTTACACACTGTAAACATTTTTACTACAAGGGATCAGAGGTCGCGAAATTAAGTTATGAGGGATGACGTGAGTTACGAGGGGTCAGGTATTTTGGAATAAAATTTTGAGAGTTCACATGATACTTATGAGGGGTCAGAGGCCGCCAAATTAAGTTATGAGAGGTCACAGTTCTTTCAAACATGTTTTGAGGGCTTACATAACTAATGAGGGGTTAGAAGCTCTGAAATTAAGTTATGAAGGGTAACGTAAGTTATGAGGGTTCGGGTATTCTGGAATAAAGTTTACATAACTTATGAGGGGTCAGGGGATTCGAATTCGCAAATAAAAAAACCAACTTTCATGATTTATTGCTCATTCAAATGCATATACTATTATTATTTTATTATTATTATTATTATTATAGCCTAGTAGGTAGATAGGTAGCGTGTTAGGTAGATAGGTAGGATGGTAGGTAGGGTCGAGTTTTCTATAAATCTCCTTCGGGCCAGTAAACTATGCATATTAAATTATTTTGCAAAAGCTATATTTTTTTTATAACATGTTTAACAACAATTAATTCTAGTTACGGTAACGTAACACAGTTACATTGCTGAGTAGGAAATTGTAACTTACATGTAACTCACATGTAACGTCCATGTAATGTTACATGTTACGAACGGTAACATTGCCGTTACATTGCTGCAACATTACTGTGTCCACTGGGATAACTCTGATAAATAACTCTGCCCGATATAAAACTCACGATAAACAGCTCTACCTGATGATAAAACTAATTATTCACAACGCATCCAGATACAAAACTACTGGCAAATCAACCTGCCAGAGGCAAAACTGACTAATGACACCTTTAAATGATTCATAACTCTGATAAACAACTCTGCCTGACATAAAACTAACGATAAACAGCTTTACCTGATGAAAAACTACCGATAAACAACCCTGCCAGGAGCAAAACAAACCATTCACAACTTTAAAAGATACATAACTCTGATAAATAACTCTGCCTGATATAAGACGCACGATAAACAGCTCTACCTAATGATAAAACTAATGATTCACAACGCATCCAGATACAAAACCACTAGTAAATCGACCTGCCAGAGCCAAAACTAACTATTGACAACTTTAAAAGATTCATAACTCTGATAACAACTTGGCCTGATACAAAACTAACGATTAATACTAATGATACCTGATATAAAACTAATGATACGAAACTCGTCCAGATACCGATCAACTGATGAACAACCTTGCCACAGGCAAAAATAAGCATTGACAACTTTACAAGATACATAACTCTCATAAACAACTCTACCTGATACAAAACTAATGATAAACAACTCTGATTGATACAAAACTACCGATAAACAACCCTGCCAGAGGCAAAACTAACCATTGACAACTTTAAAAAATACATAACTCTGGTAAATAACTCTAGCTGATACAAAACTAATGATAAATAGCTCTACTTGATACGAAACTAGTGATACACAACTCATCCAGATACAAAACTACCGATAAACAACCCTGCAAGAAACAAAACTAACCGTTGACAAATTTAAAAGTGGAAAACTCAGATGAACAACCCTAACTATAAACAGCTCTACCTGATAAAAAACTAATGATACAAAACTCATTCTGATACAAAACTACCGATAAATAACTCTACCTGATACAAAACCAACGATAAACAACTCTCCCTGATACAAAACTAATGACACACAACTCATCCAGCTACAAAACTACCGATAAACAATCCAGCCAGAGACAAAACTAACCATTGACAACTTTAAAAAATATATAACTCTGATAAACAACTCTACCTGATACAAAACTAACGATAAATAGCTCTACCTGACACAGAACTAATGATACACAACTCATCCAGATACAAAACTACCGATACACAACCCTGCCAGAGGGAAAACCATTGACCATTTGACAACTTCACAAGATACATAACTCTGATAAACAACTCTACCTGATATTAAACTAACGATACACAATTCATCCAAATACAAAATTACCGGTTAATTACCCTGCCAGAAAAACTAACCATTGACAACTTTAAAAGATACATAACTCTGATAAACAACTCTACCTGATACAAATCTACCGACAAACAACTCTATGTGATGTGATGGCGCAAAAACAATTCTATCGATTGCAAAAAATACTGATAAACAACTCTAGAGGATACGAAACTACCGATGAAAAATAGTACCCGAGACTACAACGCCACCAAATGATGATATGTCCAAAAAACAAGCTTAGAAATACAACAAGTGTATTTGACACCGACGTTTATTTCTATTATTAAACATCTGGACCAAGAGTGAATATTTCGCGTGCCTAATGCCAAAAGGGCCTATTACAGCAAGAAGATAGGGGTCCATGCCAAAAGGGCCTATAAAAATTTTTTTTTGCCATTCTTCTTAAAATTGCTCGAAACCTGAAGATCTGTAAAAAAAAAAATTTTGATGTACTAAAACCAAAAGGGCCTATAAAAAAAATCAAAATTTTTCAAAGTTTTGAATAGAAATTGCATACCAGAGCATTTTTTTTTTTGGAAAAAAAAATTTTTTTTTTGAAAAAAAAAAGTTTAAATAATTTGTTATTGTTTATTTGTTTCAACATTTTGTTATTTTTTATTTGTTTAAGCAATTTGTTTAAACGTTTGTTTAAATTATTTGACTTGTTTTCATTTTTTTTTTTTGCAAAAAAAAAAGTTGAAGTAATTTGTTATTGTTTATTTGTTCAAACAATTTGTTCTTTTTTTAAAACAATTTGTTATAGTTTTTTTGTTTAAATAATTTGTTATTGTTTATTTTCTTGAACAATTTGTTATTGATTAAAACGAAACTTAAAGTACTTCTACTTTAAGTACTTTAAATCTCAAGTACTTAAAGTAATAAGTACCTAGTACTTTAAGTACTGCCGGTACTTAATACTTTAAGTACTTAATGTATTTTGTACTTTATATTTGAAGTACTTAAAGTACTAGGTACTTATTACTTTAAGTACTTGAGATTTAAAGTATTTAAAGTACAAGTACTTAAAAAATCAAGTACCAATTTCAAGTACTTTTTGTATTAAAGCATATTTTTACCTTGCATGATACACTGAGAGTCGACAGATTGGAACAGAAATATTTAAACCAAGAATTATCAGAAGCACTGACGATAGAAATTTTTTTTTTTTAAATCTATTTTGATACAGGTATTCATGATAATTCATGATAAATTCACGATATTATATCATGAATTGTTACAATCGTGGATCCGAATCAATAACAAATTGTTCAAAAATAAACAATAACAAATTATTTAAACAAATAAACTATAACAAATTGTTTAAAAAAATAAGAACAAATTGTTTGAACAAATAAACAATAACAAATTCTTTAAACAAATAAAAAATAACAAATTGTTGAAACAAATAAATAATAACAAATGATTTAAACTTTTTTTTTCCAAATAAAAAAAAAAAATTTTCCAAAAAAAAAAATTGAAAAAAAAAAAAAATTTTAAAAAAGAAAGATTGTTTTTTCAAAAAAAATTCCAAAAAAAATTTTCAATTTTCTTAGCGGAAAGTAAAAAAAAAAAATTATAGGCCCTTTTGGCTTTAGATCACTAAATTTTCAATGTCCTAAAGCCAAAATTTGAGACATAGGCCCTTTTGGCTTTGGAAATTTTTTTTTTGTCTTTAGGCTTAGAAAATGTTGGCAAAACGATTGGCGCAAAAAAAAAAAAATTATAGGCCCTTTTGGTTTTGCAAAGCCAAAAGGGCCTATAACTTTTATAGGCCCTTTTGGCATTAGGCACGCGATTTATCAAATAATTCATTCCTCTTCGATTCGTATTGTGAATAATCATGAAATTATGTAATTATAAATCCTCATTTAATTGGACGTTCCTCCCGCGACGTTCGCATAAAGTTCGAGCTTTCCGTCATTACAAAATAAATTTGAATCCCATTGAACATGAATGAATTCCCTTTCTCGTATTTGTTTCGATTCATCATTCCACTCGTTATGAAATTGAAAAATTTCGAAAGTCTCAATATCTTTAGGTTTGAGCTTGCTTCAATGAAACTCGCTGCAGAATTAACTTCGGTCTCTTCCCATTCTATCAGAGTTGTTTTTATGTAAAAAAAAAAAAAAAAATTTACTAAACGAACCACAGCCTGCAATAAATAGTTCTCGTTGAATTTCTCGCGCCTTATCGTCGAATTTTCTACAACTATATCCAACAGGATATAGTTGTAGAAACCTCCTTTCATCTTATCTAATCTAGCGTGCATGTCATATAACCAAAGTCAGGCTCTTAGACCGCTCATCCCGTATTCATCTCTACACGCAGACACACGACTCCAAAACACGTACACCCACGCAAACGAGTGCAATGCGAGGATAATCGGCTTAATCGCGTGACCGAGTCACTGCGCACGTTGTGGGCTATATAAATCCACCTTAACGACATACGTACATGCATACACACGAAAATAGCATCTATAATAGGGCGATTTTTTTTCGACTTATTTTTTTTTCTCGCTCCCCGCCTGAAATTTTGTTGGATATGTCTGAAAAGAAATTTCCTGAAAGTTACAACCCTTAATATTAATATTAAGTACTTGCCCATGACGCGAAAAGATTTTCCATCTAAAATACACGCAAATCAATTTTTTTTTTCAAAATTCTATAACTCAGCGGCATTTTATGCTATCACATTGTTCTTGGTCGCAATTTACGTAAAATTAAATGATCTTCAAAAGTGTACTAACCAGCGTAAGTGTAACTTACGGGGGTAAGATGGTACGGGTCGCTAAAGTTCATTTTTACCCAAAATTATCGTTTTTTGCTGTTATCTTGGAAATGATTAACTTTGCCGAACAAATGTAGAGGAATATTTTGTTAGAAATTTAATTTCCTACTCAAAAAGTCCTTTAGACCTAATTGCTAAAATTAATATTTTTTGAGATATTGAGATATCAACAATTTAAAACGTTTGGTTCGATAAACCATAAAAATTTTATACCACAAATAAGTTAAGGTTCAATATCTCAAGAAATATTAATTTGAGCAATTCGAACCGAAGCACCTTATTCGTAGAAAATTAAATTTGTAACAAAATTTTTCTTTACATTTTTTCGGTAAAGTTAATAATTTCGGAAATAACACCAAAAAAACGAGAATTTTTGTTAAAAATCAACTTTAGTGACCCGCACCATCTCACCAGTGTAAGTTACACTTACGCTGTTTGAGACACTTTTGAAGATCGTTTAATTTTGCGTAAATTGCGACCAAGAACAATGTGATAGTATAAAATGCCGCTGAGTTATAGAATTTTGAAAAAACAAATTGATTCACGTGTATTTTACATGGAAAATCGTTTCACGCGAAGGGAATGTACTTAATATTAATATTAAGGGCTGTAACTTTCAGGGAATTTCTTTTCAGACATATCCAACAAAATTTCAGGTGGAGAGTGAGATAAAAAAATAAGTCGAAAAAAAATCGCCCTAATGTATAAACCAATTATATATTCCACCAGTCCTTCTGTGGCTGCTACCGCGGTAATTCCAAAGTTTGGAGAGACGGAAGAAGTATCGATCTCCTCCCTTCCCCTCTCTCGCAGTTAGTTTGGTTGGTTCCCTAGAAATCATGCATAAAGCATCCTTATTTCGAGCACGCGATCATTTTCTCTTTCTCTCTGGCTCTCTCGTAACAAACACACTGAAAAATTTCACTACCACAAATGGGAGTTCGCGAAAAGCCGGAATAGAGCTTTCTCGCGTGCAAACGATAGCGAAAGGTACACATATATTGCGATCAATCATTAGTGTTTCATGTGTTGGCTGCTAAGAACCGAAGGGTCGTAAAAATCTTTCATTATCGCCTAAAATGGATGCTGGTTACGCCATTTTGTTTGATGGAAGCCATTATATGTACGCTATTGCGCTTTCGTGAATGTGAAATACTCGTTCAAGCTCCTCGTAGGCTTTACCAACACGAGTCGTTACAATAGTTTTGATTCTCGTCTGAAACGGTGGTGCATTATTCACTGGCAATTACAGCAAGCAACTGCCTCGAGGCTCTAACGGCGTGTACATTCGGAACACGAAGTATTTCTTCAACAAGTTCGATGCCTATTTTTGCACAGCTCTTAAGGCGATCGAGTCATGAAAATATTATTAGAATTAGAAAAAAAGTGCAATTGTTCGGCTGCTGCTGCTGCTGCTGCTGCTGCATTCTAACTATAGTGACTAAGGCCAGAATTTTAAGATCTTAAGATCAAACTTAAGATCTAACTTTCCATTGAATTCAAATTGGAACTTAATATTGACCTTAAGTTCCAATTTAAGATGAATCTTAAGTTTGGTCTCAAGTATCATAAGTTAATACTGAAGTTCAAACTTAAATTTCGTTTGAAGTTTGACCTTATAAGATCCGTTTTGAGCTTGAACTTAAGTTCGATCAAACTTTTTTCATCGCCTCCCTTGACCGTGTTTTTTGACATTAGTTGTCAAAATAATTAAGTTCGATCGCACTCAAGTTTAAGCTCAAGATGGATCTTAGGATTAAACTTCAAACCAAACTTAAGTTTGAACTTAAGATCGAATTAAAGTTCGCACTAAAGTTTGAACTTAAGTATGAACTCATAATGAGACTTAAGTTCCAACTTAAGATTAATCTTAAATTGGAACTTAAGTTCATTGGAAAGTTAGATCTTAAGATAGATCTTAAGAGGAGGCTAAATACCATTTTTATTCAATCCCTACATTATCGACGTATCATCGTCGTCCAGTCTTTCTCCGACAACCGTGGATAAAAATTAATTACATTTTGACAATTGAGAGTGGGATAAATTAATTAACAATTAATTGTCAATTGAGAGGCTAAAATGCGTTACAGCTAATGCCAACGAACTCATTCGAGCCCCCTAAATATTATAGGTTACTCGTCAGAATCCAGGGTGCTGCCCTCACTCGCACGTCTGTGAACTACATTTTGCCATTTCGTTTTTCAATAAAACTACAATTTATCGATATTTATCTCTTGATGCGCCATCCAAACTTACGGCGTGTCATTTTGACAAAATAATGTCGAAAACGTCTCGATATTTGTATCATGGCGTTCTTTATGGAGCCTCACTCTTGGTTTTACCCGAAATGCAGTAAAAGTTTAATAATTTAAGTTTTTCAATTACAGTTTCTCGGTGGTAAATGAATCTGTAAATTTTTTTTTTGTTTTTCGAAAAAAATTTAGTGAGGCTCCATTCCTGCCATTGTTCTGATGATGTTGTTAAAATTTTATTCAACTCCATCCATTTGTATAAGAGCAAGTTTGGATGGCAATTTCGAGGTGTTAGTGTCGGTATTTAGCCTCCTCTTAAGCTCAAGATGGATCTTAAGATTAAACTTCAAACCAAACTTAAGTTTGAACTTAAGATCGAATTAAAGTTCGCACTAAAGTTTGAACTTAAGTATGAAATTATAATGAGACTTAAGTTCCAACTTAAGATTAATCTGAAATTGGAACTTAAGTTCAATGAAAAGTTAGATCTTAAGATCTTAAAATTCCGGCCTTATTGTAGGGACTAAAAATATACTTGTCGTTTTTGTGAGGTTTTGGAGCTCCGTGGGGAATAATGCGAGTCTGCACGTTAATATTTATGTTTGTACACGTCGATAAAAGCGGAATGGCGCTTATGAAGTTTTACGGACCAGTAAAACAAACACAATGAATCATAATCGCATTTAGATTGCGGGCTAAATCACAGGGCGATAAAAAAATTGCGTGAACATAGGTTTTGCAAGCATTGGCTGGGAGATAAAGAGTAATTGGCACGGATCAATTAGTGCCTCGTTTCTCAGAGTTTTTCGCTATCTCGATTAAGGGGGTCGTGTACTTCAAGTACAGGAAGTACTTGAAAAATTTAAGCACAATACTTGAAGTACTTTTTAAGTACTTTGTACTTCCAAGTACTGTAATTCAAGTACCTGCAAGTACCGAGTACTTTCAAGTACTGCCCAGCTCTGTTCAGGATATCGTGCACCGCACAATGCATAAAAAAAATTGATTTAGGAGAGAACCGCTGCACCTTAAGGGTTCCAACTAGCGTCAAAAATTTCTTCATTCCGTACGTCAAATGATTGACCATTTGTCTGGTTTACACGTATTCAACGAACATTTATATTTACGTTCAAAAATCGGCGGTTTGACGCTGACTCGGTCTCCTTAAGACGTGTTCCGTAGTAAAAAACTTCATTGAATCGCCAATGGTAACCAATGGTCCTCACACGACTCCATTGGACGATGAATGGGGACCCATTGAGATTTCCGCATTTTTCAATGGTGTATAGGAACGACTATTGATCAGTGAATGGATATCCATTGAAAAGTCACCATTACCCAATGACGTCCATTGGACAGCAAATGCGGATGAACCGAATGATCACCATTACTCAATGATGCCCATTGGAAAGCAAACGCTGATGGACCGAGCCATCAGCATTTCCCAATGGTGTCTATTGGAAGATAAATGCTGATGAACGAAATGATCAGCTTTACCCAATGATGTCCATTGGGAAGTAAATGCGGATGAACTGAATGATCAAGATTACCCAAAGATGTCCAGTGGAAACCGCGTCGCGTTAGTTCCGAGACTTGGCGCGATATGTCGCAGGACGGCAACCCGCTAAACTCCCATATGGATTATACGAAGAGTATGCTTATCTAGACGAGTGTGAGCACGGAATATTAGCAGAAGTCGGTGTCCAAAAAATCCATGCAAGGATTTCTTGCCGACTGATGCCCATGGGATAATCCCTATTCCGTTTGAAATGGGGAAGTCAATCCTCATTGGAAAATCTCTATTCGATTTCAAATGGGGAATTCAATGGCGAAAATGTCCTTGGGCAATTCGGCATTGATCTTCATTGGTTATTTTGGCAATGGGGAATGCATAGCGATTTTTCAATGGTGGGGAATGGAGTTTTTTACTATATGAAACAATCTCCATTGATTATCGCCATTCATTCCCCATTGCCTACAAAAACCAATGAAGATCAATGCCGAATTGCCTATGGGGATTTTCTTCATTGAATCCCCATAGGATAATCCCCATTCCGTTTCAAATGGGGAAGTCAATCCTCATTGGAAAATCCTCATTCGATTTCAAATGGGGAATTCAATGGCGAAAATCCCCTTAGGCAATTCGGCATTCATCTCCGTTGGTTATTTTGGCAATGGGGAATGAATGGGGATTTTTCAATGGCGACGAATGGAGTTTTTTACTACGGGGTTTTTTGTTTTTTTTTGTCACTTATTACAGTATCGCAAGTACATCAATCATAAAAAATCTTTTTTATCATGATGTGAAAGGTTCTAATATCAAAAGCTGATATGGCGTTGCCACATCTGTCATGAAAGAGATAATATCTCTGTTAATAGTGAGACAAATGCTTGTGAAATTAGAGACGAAAGGAGAGTGGGCTTGGTGGATGATTCATTCAACAAAGGGTATAAGCTCGCGCCATTGTTCTGAATTGCTAAACAAAAGTGGGGCTTTCTACTCGCGTATTTTATTCCCCGAATCCCGAGTTCATCCGTCACTTTACTTTTGATTTTATTCTTCAATCTCCAGATAACAGATTTTGGACACTCGAGTGCTCTTGGTCGATTTTTTTGTTTGAACTCACCCCGATTTTCGCAAAATTATAAAATTGAATTATACCAGAATACTTAAAAGCCAAACCTCTGAAATGTTAATTTATGACCTCTGGAAAATCTGGGACTTGATTGAAAAGGTGCCCTTGATTGAAAATCATGAGACACAACAACAAATCTAATTTAATCAGAACAAAAAATTATAGAAAATAAAAATTATGAATACTGGAAATAATTGTAATTCTATGGGGAAAAATTATAAATAGTTGAAACCACATTAATTCGAGCGAATAAATGACGTTCGATAGAAATTTTTTTTTTTTTTTACAAATATTCAAAAAATCATATTTTCGAAAAAACAAAAAACGCAATTTAAAAAAATTTAGGATCTTTTAAGATCAGTACAAGCTATTATATTTTTTAAAAAGAACTAAACATTTAATGTTAACCGTGGATTATCGCGATTTTTAAAAATTCCAAATTCATAATTTTTCGAAATTTTTTTTCGTAACATTTTTTTTTCGCAGCTCCAAGTATTCTCTTTAAAATGAACCCAGAACGATTTTTTCGTAACTAAAATAGTTTTCGAGATATTTAAAAAATAAACTTAAAAAATTAAAAAAATTGTGAATTTTTGAATTTTGCATAACTTTCGAATTAAAAAAAAAAATATTTGTCCTTTGAAGGACCTTTGTTTTATGATAAAAGAAAACTGACAACATTTCATCGAAATTGAAGGGGGTCGATTCCAACTATTGGTAGATTTGACATGGAATGACCGATATGGATATAAATATATTACCTGTATATTTAAAATATATTTGAAATATTTCGGACTCGACCATTTTAACTATTAAATTCAAAAATATATTTTTCTTATTTTTACGTTTTTTTTTAAACTGTACTATCATGAACACATCAAAGAATACTTCAAAGTTTGTGAAAAAAATATTAAAAAATCGAAGTTCTTATATATATAATAGTTTTATTAATGAATAACCTTAAGTGTCCGGTACTCGGGGATTTCACCCTATACGATATTTAAAATTTCGTAAAAATGGCTAATTGGGACATTTTAGCATGGAAATTTAATTTTTTTTTTCAAATAAATTGTTCTCGCCTTGTTCCTATAGGAGTCCCACTCTTGAAATACCTTAAATCTTCGTAAAAAAATCTCAGCTTTAAAAAAAAATGACCATTTTATAGGGTGGAAGACAAAAAAAACGCGATTTAAAGAAATAAACTTAATTTTTAGTCATAAGGATGATCGATAGAGTAAAATGGATATTTTTTTTTGAAAATTTACAGTTTTTCCCAAAAAAAATATCTCTATCAAAAATGTCCAAGGAACGAAATTGAACGTGTAAATGACGCGTGAAATTAGACAAATTTTGAAGAGGTGAAAAATAGGACATCAATTATCTCAGGTCCTAATAGCGATAGGGGTCTAAAAATGTAGGTGCGAGCTTTGCTTGATGTCCCCAACATATGTACAAATTTATAGGAAAAAAGAAAAATAGGCGCACAATCGTTCCCCCAGAATTCGTGGAACGTGCCATATATTTATATGCGGGAGAATGCTGGAATGATTGGGTGCAATGTCTCATTGTCCGAGTGCGTCACACACTGCCGCCAAGCTTTTGCCGCATCGTCAAGCCCGTAGTAAAAAACTCCATTCGTCGCCATTGAAAAATCTCCATTCATTCCCCATTGCCAAAATAACCAATGGATATGAATGCCGAATTGCTTAAGGGGATTTTCGCCATTGAATTTCCCATTTGAAACGGAATGGGGATTATCTAATGGGGATTCAATGGAGACAATCCCCTTAGGCAATTCGGCATTCATCCCCATTGGTTATTTTGGCAATGGGGAATGAATGGGGATTTTTCAATGGCGATGAATGGAGTTTTTACTATACGAAAGAATCTCTATTGCTGTTCGCCACTCATTCCCCATTGCCCATAAAACCAATGGATATGAATGCCGAATTTTCTAAGGACATTTTCGCCATTGAATTCCCCATTTGAAACGGAATGGGGATTATCCCATGGGGATTCAATGGAGACAATCTCCCTAGTTAATTCGCCATTCACCTCCATTGGTTTTTGTGGGCAATGGGGAATAAATGGGATCATCAATGGAGATTCTTTCATATGATTGCTATATATACATGCAATTACGCATTAAATAATCAAATGATGTAAGTTATCAGTAAGTAAGGTTAATCATAATGCTAATATTAGCATAACGACCAATAATTATGTACGCATTATATATATTATTACATTTAATAGAAATGATTGAAGCTCAGAATTGAGAAAATAGATTGTAAGTGTATTCAGATGACGATTGATAATGAAAGTATATACGTTTCTCCTCTCACAAATCGGGTTGAGAAGGACTGATAAAATTATGTGTATGTGTTAAAAATAAACGGTTTTAAAAATCATTTGTCCCAAACGTACGCGTACTTGATGAGCAGTTTATAATATATTTTTTTTAAATTACTTTCGAATAATTTCCGAGCTTATGCTAATATTAATTGACCATCGATATAATCATCAGCATTTATTACAATTGAAGAAAATATTTGGTTCATATATGAGAATCAGCGACATCTACCCTTAATTAATTTTATTAATTCACCGCCGTTTGAGAAATATCGCATTCGGAAAAATTCCCATCGATCGATGGGTTCAATTGTTCAGCATTGAACCACGAATATGGATTGCAACATCGTTAACGGATGCTGCTCATCATTCGATCAGTCATTAATGAACTGACATTATTGATAAATGTTGATCATTGTATAATTCGTGGTTACTTATTATTCAATGGGTATATATCCTTGGTAATTGCTGATCATTTCATCGTTAGCCGCATTTGGGTTCCAATGAACATCTGTGGGAAATGCTGATCTTTCAGTTCATCCGCATTGACTTTCCAATGGACATCATTGGGTAAAGCGGATCATTTCGTTCATCAGCATTTACCTTCCCATGGACACCATTGGACAATGCTGATCGCTCGATACATCCGCATTGGCTTTCCAATGAGCATCATTGAGTAATGATGATCATTCGATTCATCCGCATTTGATGTTCAATGGATACCCATTCACTGATCAATGGTCAGCCCTGTACGCCATTGACAGATGCGGAAATCTCAATGGGTCCCCATTCATTGTCCAATGGAGTCGTATGAGGACCATTGGTTGTCATTGGCGATTCAATGGAGTTTTTTACTACGGGAGAATAAGGGGGTGAGAGATATTGCAGTTCAGTGGTCCACATTTCTCTTAAACTTTTTGGCATTTCTGTGAGTTATGACACTCTCGACGGATCGATATAACGAAAACGTACCCTGGTTATATCCCAAGTGTATACTCTCCGATATCATCCCCCTCCTCTCTCTCTCTCCTTTTCGTCTTTTCATTCTATTCTGCTCTATTATTGCAGTCAGTCGTCCCCTTTCTCCACAGTTTTCTCAATACCCACTGTTATAGTGCATATAGATTTTTCCATACAAAATGGTACGATATTTTTTTTTAAGAATTTTGTAAATGCACTCATGTCAGTTGGCTAACCCTCGAATTATTAAATTTGATAAATTGAAGGGAATAACTAAGTCATCAAAAAAATCGTCCTCCATTCAGACGAACTTTCCCTCGGTCATTGTTTGAAGGACTGGAAAAACACTGTTTTTGGTGATTTTATTTACATTTCTTTCCAAATTGTGTTTAATTCTAATTGCTTAAATTAATAAGCATTTTCAATCAGGATGATTGTTCAAATTGTTCAATTCAAAAAATGGTCTCCATTCACGTTGAATACCCCATATACGGGTAGTAGAGTATTCTATTGTAACGCTTCACTATTGTAATACGATGCAACCCTCTCGCCCCTTTTTTCTCGTATTACCCCTCGTAATTCTGGGGAGATTCTCTGGATATCCATGAGATTTTGTGATTTACAGTCGAAGCTCTTGTAATAGATCAATTTTCCAATTAAATTTGGTTGTACAGTCGTTGATCGTTGGAAAAATGATAAAAAATTTTCTTACTATTCGTACAGAAACGGCACATTTACAGCTCTACCATTTATTTCTCGACCAGAAATACATTTCGACCACAAGAAAACACTACAGTAAAATCACTACCAATTGACAAGTTTACCCTAAAAAATCTCCGCCAAACAGAAGCGTTTCAATGGCTCTACCAAATAAAAAGTCTACCAGATTAAATCTCCACTAAATAATAATTCTCTCAAATAATATATCTACCACAAAACAAGTCTCTCAAATAGCTCCCCGAGAATACCACAAAATCTTTCTATCACTTTTGCCGGACACTTATCGACATTGGATTCCGCCTCAATGAAAAAACAGTCGCCCTGCAGTCGGTAAGTACGGTATCGCAGGATTTGAAACCCAGAGCATTGTAATCTGGGAGGCTTCAAAAATTATAGAGTTGTCAAATAGTAGAGAGATTTTGTGGTAAAAATGTTACCGGACAGCTGCATTTACTCTAAGACACTTATTTTGTGGTAGAGATTAGGGTGATTCGTTTCAGGGCAACTTTTTTTTTTGACCCATCGTGCCCGAAAACCTTTAGGTGGTGCCCAAAAACGAAGTTTTGTGAAAGGGGGGTGTTGTCAAAAAATATTTAGAGGTCGCGAATCAAAATTGACGGTTTCCCATTTGATTAACATCGAAAAAAAAAAATTCTCATTATTAGTGTTACCATTCCGCCAATTTTGATATCGCGATATTTTCCAAGTGGGTTTTCATAGGAAATATGATACTCTACAATAAAGTTCATTGAGCCATGTCCGTAAATTCAACCGTTTCAGCGGTGTCATTGTTTCAAGTGAATATTGTATGAAAATATCTATTTAAACGGCTGTAACGCATAAGCTATTAGATATATTGAAAAAATTCAAATGAGAACTTTGTAGAGAAAGTAATTTGCTACAAAAAAGTCTTATAAGCCGAGCCCGTAAATTCAACTCTTTCTCGGCTATAGGTGAATGAAGTAAAATAAATGGATTTTATTGCACTCCGTGCGCAAAGTGTCACTTTGCGCACGCTGCGCGTGTTCAAACTGGCACTTTGCGCACTCGTACAATAAAATTTCTCGTGCGAGAAACTTTTTCTCAACTCGTGTGATTGCAACATTCCTCTTCGGCTCATGCTGCAAACTCACACTCGTCAGAAAAAGTTTCATCGCACTAGTATCGTAATATACTATTTTGTTTTTGTTTTATTGATTTATTTGCATAGAGAATTCTTTGTAACATTTGTTGAATGGTTTTTCTGATGATTTTGCACATGCTATCTCATAGAAAATGGAGTTCGTCTGATTGAATAAAACAAAAAAATATCTATTTATTTAACTTCATACACCTATACCTGAAAAAGAGTTGAATTTATGGGCTCGGCTTATGAGACTTTTTTGTAGCAAATTACTTTTTCTACAAAGTTCTCATTTGAATTTTTTCAATATATCTAATAGCTTAGGCGTTACAGCCGTTTGAATAGATATTTTCATACAATATTCACTTAAAATAATGATACCGCTGAAACGGTTGAATTTACGGACATGGCTCAATGAACTTTATCGTAGAGTATGATATTTCCTATAAGAACCCACTTGGAAAATATCACGATATCAAAATTCGCGGAATGGTAACACTAATAATGAGAATTTTTTTTTTACAATGTTGATCAAATGGGAAACCTTCAATTTTGATTCGTGACCTCTAAATATTTTTTGACAACACCCCCCTTTCACGAAACTTCGTTTTTCGGTACCAACTAAAGGTCTTCGGGCACGATGGGACAATAAAAAAGTTGCCCTGAAACGAATCACCCTAGTAGAGATATTATTTGAATGTTATGATTGGGTGGACATTAGACTGATTCAAAAAAAGAGACTATTTTTTTCGAAATCCTCTATTAAATACTTTGGGGGAGGTGAAAAAAGATGCCTGTTAAAAGCAGAGCTCTTAATATTAATATTTAGCGGTCTCTCATAGCATATTTCTATTTCCCATTTAAATAACAGGAAAAAAAAGTTCAAACTTTGAAATTTTATACCTCGGCTTCAAGTCAATGTACCGAAATGAATACATATTCTTGTAGGGAATTGAACGGTCTACAAAAAAAGTCTCTTATGATTTTTTGATAAACGGACTCCTTCAAAAATTATTCAAGGTTGAAATTGAATTTCGAGTAAATTCCCCTTTGTTTTTTTAATTTCCGGCAAAATGTTGAAACTTATTACTAAATATCGTAAAATCTTTCTTGAAAACAAAGTTTAAATTGCATTCACATTACTTATCTAATTTTTAAAAAAATTTAAATGTAATTTAAATGGAAAATATAAATATTCGATAAGAGAACGCTAAATATTAATATTAAGAGCTCTGCTTTTAATAGGCAGCTTTTTTCACCTCCCCGAAAGTATTTAATAGGGGATTTCGAAAAAAAAAAATAGTCGCTTTTTTTGAATCAGTCTAGTGGACATTTATTATTGAGACCCTTCTGTTTGGTAGAGATGGATTTCGGGCAGAGAACAAAATAAACGTAGAGTTGTAAATGCGCAAACAGAAACATGCATGCACAATCTAAATCGTTGGTTTGTTTTTCACCCCAATCATTTGCATCATATTTTTTCTATGCCAAATAGAATTGTCACAGTGGAATTCACTGTTCGCGGTCGTCGTTTTTACGAGCTTAAAACTACGGCGAAATTTTTTTTTTTTTCAACACCAATGAAACTTTGACTGTATGACTATGGGCCAGATTCGATCTTCTCGAAAGACTTTTACGTGACGCCCGAGTCCAGAAATTTTTATTTTATACTTCCCACACGTACTCTACTCTACTGTTCCTTATTCTCTTGTGATTGTATTTTTCTAGCTTTATTTTTAGCGTGCTCTATCTCTCGACTCGATGTCGACGTGAGAGAGTCAATATATATATTTTTTAAAACCTAAGCCGCGATTCGAGCCCCGAAGAGGGTTGAGATGAGAAAGAATGATCTTCTGTCTCATATCATCCCCCATACTCTCGCACCCCTCTAAGACCGGATGAGAGTATATATTATGAAGAGCACGTGAAAAAGAGGATCAAGTCCTCTCTCCTCTTCGTCTGTGTGCAAATTTTTTTTTCTCTCATCCTATTTTTTCACCACTTGAGAAACCTATACCTTGCGTCCTATTTTATGTTGAGGTGGTCGAAAACCACCCCTCGAAATTCTCAAATTCAGCCGCAAGAACTTTTACGACGATAAAAAATCGTGCTAATTCTAACTTGCACATTGCTTACTCATCATTTTTACGCATTAGCAAATCCTCCTCTGTGAGTAAGTAACTTCGTCAATTTTGGCTTCCTCATATACGAAAAGTTTCAAAAATGTATAAAGTTATTGATAAAGGAATGGGCAAGTTCTGATTGCACGATTTTTTTGACTATATACCAATTTAATGCAACCTGTCTGTGTACATTTTTTTTACCAGATATCACAAACGTTCTTTCAACAATTCCAAATTTGAAAAATTCTTATTCTTTTCAGTGATTCTTGCGAAATTAAATACGAGACAGCGCCACGCTTAATGTCTTTGTGAAAAAATTTAATTTTTTTGAAAGTTTAATATTTTATAAAACCTAAGTCCGTTTTACAAAACCTAAGTATAAAATTTAAAGCCTGAAGCCTTTTCGTATAAAATCTGCACACCTTCAGGAATTTTCGAGTTAGGTGTGGACATTTTTTTGAAACGTGTACTGAGAAAATAATGTACCAGGATTTGTTAACTGTTAACAAATGTAAAGTTAAATATGGCGAAATCAATTAGTTTTTAACAGTTAATAAATTATTTTGACACATAAAATATTTCTTAACAAATTTTGTAACAATTAATGAATATTTAAGTAAAAGTAATTTGCTAGCGGCGATGCAAGATTGGTAATAATTATGAAATCGACTCGTTTCACTACGGCTATGGATGCTATGTGTATTCTAGGAAAATATATATGTATATCTATCATCCTGCACAGTTTCAAGTTGAAAAAAAAATCCTGTCAGAGTAGCCGCGGAAGATTAAAGTCATTGGCTTACACCGAGAAAAAGGTTTGGTAGAGTGAAAAAAATTTGGTTTGAATTAAATAAACCCGGCGGTTACGCGTGGCGAACGAAATGTGTAATTCAGTTAACTCAAAACGTGTATCAAAATGGAAACAAAATTGCATTCCCATAAATACATATATCCTTGACCCACCAGAATAGAGAATCCATTCAATTGAAAATTACATTGTTTTGATTCTATATTTGGTAAAATCGACGGCAGTATGGAAGACCGTGCTACCTCAAATTGTGCTAGAAGAACGTGCTATCTCAAATTGTGCTAGAAAAACGTGCTATCTCAAATTGTGCTAAAAAAACGTGCTATCTCAAATTCTGCTGGAAGAACGTTCTTCTACCACAATTTGAGATAGCACGTTTTTCTAGCACAATTTGAGATAGCACATTTGCACATTTGGAGATACCACATTCTTCTCTCATAATTTGAGATAGCCCGTTCTTCTACCACAATTTGAGATAGCACGTTCTTCTAGTACATTTTGATATAGCACGTTTTTCTAGCACAATTTGAGATAGCACGTTCTTCTAGCACAATTTAAGATAGCACGTTCTTCCATACTGCCGTCGAAATGCACTCAATATGCGATTGCATAACCAAATGGTTTAATTGAATGAACAGTTTATATTTTCTATGCAATTCAGATGTTGTTCACCGGCAAAAAAAAATGCATTCAATATAAAGCTGGTAAATTTCAATTGATTTAACAAAACATTTGATGATATGCAATATTTTTTTAAGCTACGAGGGCTGTTACTTAACTAATTAATCGTAAGATTAAACAGCTGAGTGAAAATTTAACTTATTTACCCTTGCGCCCATAAAGAGCACGTGCGCCACCAAAGTGCAATGGTGATCTCATTCAAATATGTAGTCTTTAGTCCATAGAACTATGCGACCACAGAGTGCAGGTGATGTTCCATCAATTTAAAGTTAATCGAGGACTCCGATGCAGGGTTGCCACCTGCGATGGATATAATTCTTAATATGGCGCCTTGAAAATTCTTTAGATTTCTTAGTCACGTTAGGGGACTGCTCAAGACATTTCCTACCTTACCGGTCGTCGAGGTTGTCGGTAAAACAGCCTTACCGACAGTAGAGATTGTAGATCAAACAGCGATTCTAGTACAGTTTGTCGGTAAAACAGCCTTACCGACAGTCAAGATTGTCGGTAAAACAGCCTTACCGACAGTCAAGTTAGCATAGGTTCACAATCATATTCTGCCGCCGCGCAAGAGGAAAAAAAAATGTCTTTAAAAATGTTAAGTTTTCTTTGACTTTTTGAAGGTTTCTTTACGATACTTTGCTTTTTCTAATTCCTTAGCAACTTATCTGAATTCTTCAGATCTTAAGAAATTTCTTTAACAGTGGCAACCTTGCTCCGATCTTGGTGATACACTGGTACTTATCGGTGCTCAGCGGCCGTCTCGCTGGCGCGAGAGCGCGCGCCGATCGTCGCCACCTTACGGATCTCGGGCGAAGTGCCGAGATCGTGGTAGTTACTAAACGTACTATCGACTAAATGCGTTGTGGCCGCATTGAAATATTTAGTCAAATTTATCAAACAATTTGATCGACTTGAAAGCATTTACTATTCTTTTTAACTGGATTAATAGCTCAAATTAAAACTAGATTTTGTTGATGAGACAAAACATACCGTTAAACCAATTTTATTTACTTCTAGTAAATGGCTAAATATTCGATTGAATGAGAAAACAAGTTGTTGAATCAATCTCGTTTGAAATCATTCTGATCCAATGTTGTAATTGCGGTGAATGCAGTAAACATTCGAAACAACGACACCGCAGTTTTATTATTTCAACAACGGGGTAATCAAATCAAATATGTGACGATTGATTCAAACGAATTTTCCGTGATCGCAGCTGGGTAGGTGATATTACTAAACCTTTTTTTCGGTGTAGATATCGAGTCTGCTAGCGGCGATGCAGGATTGTTATAACTATTTAATCGACCCAGATATCTAGTCATATCATAGGCATATCATATCACCCCACTACGGCATATTTTTTCACGCATTTTTAGATAACGTATGCTTGCGTCGTGAATTGTGTACAGATATACGTATACATATTGCAGAAATTTTCTGGAAATCCCCTTGAGCTTTTGAACATGACAAGAATCTTCCATTTGTAGATTTTTATTAGATTAGATTAGATACCGGATATCGCTGTTGAAAAGTGGCTTGTGACGTGACTTTTCTTAACGCATGAAAAGCCGACTCTTCGGGTCACAAAACAGCTCACGAGATCGCTCAAGGATTGGGCGCCAGCTATCGCAATTAATTACGATAGCAAATTTATATTTCCTTGAGTTCTCTCGTGAGTTCAACAATTTCGCCTGGCTAGCTGCCCTTGAGGATGGTAGAGGGGCGCGGTTAGGGATCGTTGGAAATTCTACAATAAATACTCTTTGCAGCAAGTTCGGGAAACACAACGCTTACTTTATTAAACGGAATTTATACGATCAATCAAGAAATCAAAATTCACAATACCACAAGTTCCCGTTTTCTCTGAGACAAAATCCTTATTCTCTAATACAAGCTCGCGTCTCGCTTCTATACAATTTAAATATTCTCTAGAAATATCCTTGAGATCTCGTTCTCGCTTTCTTTAATACTCGAATAATTAATTCCTCTCGGCCTCGTGGCAATATCGCGCTCCAATCTCAAAATGGCCGATATCTCTACGGTTTTCTCCGTTCCAACACTCTTGTACAAAATGGCCGCTGTTTTACGATAGCTCCCAATTTTACTCAGGCCGAGAGTTCTAAACAAATTACGCTAATTAACCTATGGACTCTCGCTTCCGCACGAATAGATATTGAATCCCTCTCGGCGATTCTATTAATTTAACACGCGAACGGTAACTCGCGAATGATTTTACTCGCGGACAAGATTCTAATTTGGCCGCGCGCGTCAACTCGTCGTCGAGACAATATTGCTTCGTTTTGGGACACTTTTACTCCCGAAAATGCCTCTACTCGCGATTTTCCTCAATTCCACAACCAAAACGAGCAAAACGACGTTCTTACCGGTTTGTTTTCAGCAGAATGGTCCCGTAATGCAACGGGAACCCAATCTTTGATATATTCGGCAGACGCGCTTCTCTTGCTCGGTACTCGATAACGGCGCGATTCCAACGTCCTTCCCCGTTCGGTGGCTTAAGTCCCCGAGAGAACTTTCGTGATCGCCCTCGTAAGCTCTGATTTCTACCCCCACCCTTAGGTGATTCGAGTCGAATGTTAGCGCGATTTGATAATCGATTGCGCGATTGATTCGAGGCGGCAGATAGATCGATGGCACGAGCGATAGAACAAGAGCGCGATCGATTCTCTCTCCAGAATTACGGACGAATGACGATAATAATAATGTTTCTCTCAAGCTGTGCGATACGACGCACAACCACGCGACGACGTTGAATTTGGCGCTCTCTCAGCGATGATGCCGAGAGCGACAACGATGGATGATGTTGGTGGCTCTCGTTGATGATGACGGTATGGCTCACGTATGTGGGCTACGTTGCTCATGGTGTTAGTGGCGAGAGCATCGAATATTGCTCTCGCTGGCCCTTCTCGTTCTCGGTTAAACTGTTGCGCAGACGATGGTGTTCTCGATGCTGTCGTCGTGTCGGTAACGGCGGGAACCGCCGTTTTGCTCAAGAGAATTTTTCCGAAATACAAAATTAAATTAATATCTAACGACAAGTTAACAATTTGGCCCTGATTGTATCGTTCGAGAGGGACTCGGCCTGGGAGCGAGGTTGTACCTCGCGCGTTATCGAGTTCCTTTGTGACTCGCAAAAATACGACGTCACAGGCTATAACGCCCGTCTCGGGGGAAGAAAAATAGTTTTCTCGATAAAGTGACGCCTATATATATATATATATATATATATATATATATATATATATATATATATATGGGGCATTCCATCCCAAATCGGACAGTTTGAAAAACTTTTTTTTTTAATTTCCTCATTTTTTTTATATTTTTGAGTACCTATCAAAAGACACTTCTTGTTAAATTCGATATTACGGGAAACCGTATGATATTTGTCAAATGTATATTTTCTCGAACATTCTTATTTCTGCGACGCCATCATCACGTTTCTGTAACCCTGAGCCGCTGTTCCCGGCGGGCCTCGCTGGGTTTTACAGGCTATATCTCAACCTTCTTTTTTTCTCCTTTCCCCATTACTCATCGTTCCACTGGGGTTCCGTTATTTTCAAGTTTCATTTCCTCTCGTTTTGCAGCCTCCATCTATATCGCTCTGTGTGTTTTTATCTTTTTCTATCAAGTCTCCGGATACGTTAGCATTGCCACTGTCTGGTATGCTCGCCTCTTGCTCAAATTCTACACTCGTAGAATCCAAGATAATCACCGAATAGCTATTAGAAAAAATTTTCACGCTTCAGAAAAACTAATTGTTCGAATACCAAAGATTCTACCGAGTATTCGTAATAATCGTTTTGTCTTGAAAACAATTTAATAAAATGTATTTATTTTATGGTAAGTTAAAAAAAATAAAATAATCAGGATCAATACTTAAGTTCCAATTCAAGATGAATCTTAAGTTTAAACTTAAGTATCATTATAAGTTCATACTTAAGTTCAAACTTAGATTTGGTTTGAAGTTTGATCTTAAGATCCATCTTGTGCTTGAACTTAAGTTCGATCAAACTTCTTTTATCGCTCCCTCGACCGTATTTTTCGACATTGGTTGTCAAAATAGATAAGTTCGTTCGAACTTAAGTTCAAGCTCAAGATGGATTTTGAGTTCAAACTTCAAACCAAATTGAAGTTTGAACTTAAGATCGATCTGAAGTTCGCACTAAAGTTTGAATTTAAGTATGAACTTTATGGACAGTTAAGTTCAAACTTAAGATTCATCTTAAATTGAAACTTAAGTTCAATCTTAAGTTCCAGCTTAAGTTCAATGGAAAGTTTGGTCTTAAGTGAGATCTTAAAAACTTAAAATGCGGGCCTGAGAAAGTAGCAAATTCATGGAAATAAAATTACAATTTCTTTCACAATTTTATTCGTCATTCATTCTTTCGGTGTCGTGATGCGACTTGATTCTGATGCGGTCTCGAATAATCGCTCGCGCGCCCACTCCTTTATTTATCGATCCGATAATATTTTTCTTTCGTGTCATGTGGGTTGTAAAATTGTCGATGTCAGCTTGTGTGCACGTTCTCTCGGAGCTTTTCGTTGACTCCTCTCTTACGAGTGAAATGTGGCCGGAGCCCAGCTCAAGCTCGTATTTTCCATTGAATTTTTTTCCTCTTTCTCTATATCTCGCTTCTTGCTGGCTCTCTCGCTCTCTCTTTCTCTTTCCCTTGGCAACGACCCGAAGTCGCGTATTTATGCTCCTCGTTGACAAGGGAAAAACGAAAATGTAGCAGAGGCCAACTGTGAGATACGTATAGAACGGACGAAAAAAGGAATGGGCATGGATGAAAGGGAAATGGTATCAGGCAATCACTCAACCACACACGATGCTCCAGAGTTATTTTTTATCAGTTTGTCGTTCTCTTTTTCTATCGTTTCTACAATATTGCCAATTTTTTTTTTACTTTGATGAAGCTTCTTGATTTTGATGAAGTGAAACTGGTAGATATGGGAGTCAAAATTGACCAACTATCCCTCACTTATCCCTTAATGACACACTGGGGTACGAAACACCCCAGGCCTACATTTTCTTAATTTTAAGTACCTAAATTTAGAAAAATGGGACCTATAGCGACATCTGTCATCATTTCGAGAATGCCACTACTCCTTCGAGCTTAAAGCATCTCTCTAAGGCCCGAATTTTAAGTTCTTAAGATCAAAGTTTCCATTGAACTCAAATTGGAATTTAAAATCGAACTTGAGCTCCAATTTAAGATGAATCTTGAGTTTGAACTATCATTATAAGTTCATATATAGGACGAGGTACTAACTATTGCCACCTTAAATATCTCGGTAATTATCGACGTCACAAAAAAATGTTCCAGACAAAAGTTTTACGGTGCGAAAGGGGTCATCAAATGCGACCGTTTTTTTTATTTGGGTGAAGTCGCTGACGCACAGTGAAGGTCACCTCGACTTTTTAAAATGGTACGGTACATTTTCTTTTCAACCATCTTGTAGAACATCGCAAACTGCGTAAAAAACATTTGGGGGTCACAGTTGTTCAAGGTCATTCAAGATGAAAAAGTGACATGAACTTTATTTTTATGTGAAATGAACTTCATTTACAGAAGGTGTTCAAAGTGATTGCCATTGGAGTCTCCTATTATCACGGATTGTGTACAGAGTCGTTCAAGGTCATTCAAGATCAAACAGTGACATGAACTTTATTTTTATGTAAAATGAGCACCTTCTGTAAATAAAGTTCATATCACATAAAAATAAAGTTCACATGACTTTTTGATCTTGAATGACCTTGAACGACTTTGTGCACAATTCGTGATGAGGAGATTCCAATGGCAATCACTTTGAACACCTTCTGTAAATGAAGTTCATTTCACATAAAAATAAAGTTCATGTCACTTTTTGCACGGATACACTAGATGATAAGAATGGTTAGGATTGAATTTGGTGAAAAACGCTCAAGATGTTCGATCGCAAAATTTTTTTGAAATTTTCGAAAAATACTTGTTAACACTAAGTTTCCTAAATTAGCAGCTATCGAGTTCACTTCTCTAGTGCCAATACACTGGACGACAAAAACAATTATCAATGTAATTGAACGGAATTGCTAAAAAATCATGCAAATTAGAAATTTGCACATGGCTTCTTCATTTGTTTCCGTCGTTCGTGAAGCTTCCTTTATGAGGAAGCCATGATAATAAACATACATGTCATAAAGGTGGTCAAGGAGATCCTCATAAAGGAGGGTTAACGAACGACGAAAAAAAATGAGGGAGCTATGTGCAAATTTCTAATTTGCATGATTTTTTCAGTTATTGCCAATAATAATGACTTCAATTTTTTTAAATTTTTTTTTGCTCTCGTTTAGTAAAGTTTCTCCATTTCGAAACATATGGGGGATTATTTCAACTCAATTTCAAAGATTGTGATATTAAGATTAGCATAATAATATTTTACGGAGGAATGTCTGTCACACGGAGAGGGCAATAACAGACGAGCCTTGAGACGCCTCGGATAACTTATTCAACAGCCACATGTTGCCATAAATCTCCAAACATTTGGCGACGGCATTACAAACGAGGTGACAGCATTAATTCACTTGCACACCAAATCAAGTAGGTGTAATAAAAAATCGGTTGTAAAAAGATATTACGAGATAATCATGAAAATAAATATTGAATCAATGTAGAATTTAAGAAAAATTGGAAGTATTAATCGGTTTCGTACGTCAGAAAACGTTTTTTCTCTCGTTGATTGGGAAATTGTCTAAATAAATATTATTTGACAATTAGACAATGCTAAATTAATAATAAGGCCCGAATTTTAATATCAAACTTTCCATTGAACTCAAGTTGGAACTTAAGATCGAACTGGAGTTTCAATTTAAGATGAATCGTAAGTTTGAACTTAAGTGTCATTATAAGTTCATAGTTAAGTTCAAACTTTAGTACGGATTTCAGTTCGATCTTAAGTTCAAACTTAAATTTGGTTTGAAGTTTGATCTTAAGCTTGAACTTTAGTTTGATCGAGCTTAATTATTTTGACAACTAATGTCAAAAAACACGGTAAAGGGAGGCGATGAAAGAAGTTTGGTCGAACTTAAGTTCGAGCTCAAGATGGATCTTAACATTAAACTTCGAACTAAGTTTAAGTTTGAACTTAAGATCGATCTGAAGTTCGCTCTAAAGTTTGAACTTAACTATAAACTTATAATGACAAACAAGTTCAAACGAAAGGTTCATCTTAAATTGAAACTCAAGTTCCAACTTGAGTTTGATAGAAAGTTTGATCTTAAGATCTTAAAATTCGGGCCTAAGAAATTGCTTATAGTTTTTTTTGTCAATTCTATTATTATCTCGAAAAAAATTTTATCCTGCATAAAAATCCAGCTGACTCTACTACCTCATTATAACTGACATTATCCTAGTACTGACTATGTTTTGCCAAGACTTTCAATTCAAGGTTTTTCAATCGCGGTGAATGATTGTATATTTGTATGAATAATTCGACTGCTTTTACTGTTGATAACGACTTCATAAAATCTTTGATACGCTTTTAATTTTTTACAAGAACCACAATTCATTCGCAACCTAAAGTATATGAGGCATTCCACACCAATTTGACCTGGGTCTGACCCTTCACCTCTTCAATTTTCTCCGCGATTTTTTATCGTTTTGTAATACCTTTAAAAAGAACTTGAGATTTTTTAACGAGACAAGATAAGATATCTTAGAGCGAGACGAAAAAATTCGAGACGAGCGACAATACTTCTCTTGCCGATCGAGACAAGACGGCACGATCTATTGTCTTGAAATTTTCGAGACAAGACAAGAGGAGAAAAATTCTTGTCTCGTCTTGTCTTTCAGCAACGCTAATTGAAATATTGCAATCGCAGACATTTCGAAGGAACTGTTCGTTCGGAGGAAGGAAGAAAAATCGTTTGGCGCGATGTATAGCAAGTCTCTTGATATGTATTCTCCTCTATATATCTTGGAAGCCTGTCACTCGGTTGGGGAACTTTAGAACGATAGAGTCCGTCACCAACTCCACACATTCACAGCTCTACCAGTTATTTATCGGCCAGAAATTTATTTCTACCACAGTAAAACACTACCGTAATATTACTGCCAAACAAAAAGTCCACTGATGTGTAATACGACTGCAAATAAAAGTGTATTAATATCCCTACCAAGTAACGGTCCTACTAGAATAAAGCTCTGCCCGTGCGTGAATTTGATTGAGGCCCCGACTAGGCCCCGATCGGTTTTCCCTAACTTACTTCGGGCCCTTGACTGGAAATCCAATAGGGCCCCTGAATGGACGGTCACGCTTTTTCGACAAGGGCCTTAGAAGGTTGCCAAATGAGGGCCTTTACAACCGCCTCACGTCTGCCATGTCGAATCCACGACAAGCCCATGGTCAAGCCCTATCAGGGCCCTAGTACGTATCGCTATACATGTAGATTGTAAAATTGAATTATTTCAATAATAATAACAATATTATTATTATTATTAATTATTATTATTATATATTATAATAATACATTATTATTAATAATTATTATTAATAATTCTCCAAGAGAATTTATACAAAAAAATAGTATAAAGCCAGAGGATTTCTATGTAGAAATCTTGCGGGTATGACTTCTCTCGAGGCATGACTTCCTGAGAGGCCTGACTCTGCGGTGTCGAATGCAACCCGTGCTCCCACTTCGGCTATATAAGCATACTATTTGCATTTTCCGTATGCGAGAGAGCGCACGCCGTATGCGACATCTCATGGCGAGTCTTGGAACTAACTCCCCGTGAAGCCCGATTAGGCCCTCAAAGGGTTGCCTCGTGGGTGCCCTGTTTGAAATAATTAGAGCTCCGATACTTTCGCCCTATTTGGGCCTGATTTGGTTCTGTTGTATTTATACCGACTTCCTTAAATGTGGGTTGCCCGATCGAAGCCCGACAAGGTCCTCAACGGGTCACCTTAGGTCAGCCATATTGTAAGTGAGCCTAGCAACCTGGGCATTGCCCTGTCACGGCCCAACCTCGCGGTGTTATGGCAATTCATGACAGGGCATCCAGATTTAACCCCGACAAGGTCCTCAACGGGTTGCCTTAAGTCAGCCATATTGTAAGTAAGCCTGGAAACCTTGGCACTGCCATGCCGGGGCCCAACCTGGCGGTGTTATGGCAATTAATGACAGGGTATCCACGTTTAAGCCCGACAAGGTCCTCAACGGGTTGCCTTAGGTCAGCCATATTGTAAATAGGCCTGGCAACCTTGGCATTGCCCTGTCGGGGCCCAACCTGGCGGTGTAAGGGCAATTCCTGACAGGGCATCCACGTCCAAGCCCGACGAGGTCCCGACCTAAGTCAGGGCTTCCCTCGAATTTTCACGCAAGGGTGCCAAATAATACCCCTCCCAAATCATATCTTGATCGCGACAAAGTCTCCGGGAAAATAGCTCTAACGTATTCACCATAAATCTATGTACTTTGTGATAACTCTACTATTTACAATCCTATCGAATTATAAGTCTCCGGCAGGTCAATTCGGTCGGACACTTATCGACGGTGAAAAAAACTCCGTCGTAAAAAAACGGTTGCCCTGCTGTCGGTAAGTAGGGGATCGCAGGATTGAAGAGCTGGCGTCTTGTCGTCTGGTAGACTCTTAAATTTGCCGGTAAATATACTTGTCTCGAGACGCTACCGCGTCTCTTGATAAACAGGAGAGGAGCAATTTGTTTAGGGGTAGGGATTTGATTTGGGAGGACTGTTTTTCGGTGGTGATTCATTCTAAGTATTTATTGTTTATTTGGTTTAAATAAATTTGTTACAAATTAATAAATTGAAAAAATCATCTGAATTTAATTAATCGAATTTAGGCTTTTTAGGATGATATACCAAACATGAATACTCGCCCTTATTTTTCAAGCTGGCTGTCCCTATTCTGTATCACCCTGTACCTAGTACATATACACCAGAGACATTGAAGAACGAGAGTGGAGTGGAAGGTTGTATAAATAATAGCATGCTCAAGAGTAAAATCTAGAAGAACAAAGTTTTTTTTCTCGTGCACTAAAAGAGTTTGACTCCCTCGGGGTTTTAGGACCTCGTGGCAGAAAGGGGAGAGATAGGGTACGAGAGGGTCGGGTAGCTCGGAGCTTTCGGGTGGAAAACATCGACGAGACGACGTAGACGACGCGGGATAAAGGTGAAAACAAATGCGGAAACCCAAGAAGCCATTTGGCAACGAATAAAATTTAGTGACGTCAATGAAACAAAAAGAATAGGGCTGGCGAAAGAAAAATATGGTTGAAACGAGAAGCACCGATGAAAATATTTGAAAAGTAATGTTTTATACATTTAAAAAAAAATTCTTAAATCTTTTTCCAGTGATGTTAACAGGTACATTTTGAATGTTGTGCAAACAAATCGGTTGGAGTACGAAAAATCGTTGCAAAATTTTTGCATTAGTAATTTTTCTTTATGATCTTGTTCAGCGATTCAACAAAAATATTCTTGCCGAGACTATTTTTTACAGAGTTACATCTGATAGGGTCTGTTGAAAAATCTTTACAATTGAATAATCGTTATTTCTGAGAGCTTTATTTTCGTAGATTATTAAATATCAACAATAAACAAATGTAGAGAATCAAAAATGACAGGAAAAATCTCATTTCAAGTTTTGGGGAGGCCTCTATTCAACACATTTTTATTCAACACTTGACATTTTCTAGACAAAAGTTTTGACACAAATTATTCTACACCAGAAAAGTGGCAAGGAATGTTATTCTACACAAGAGAAGTTGCAAGAAATATTATTCTACACCGATTTCTACACACATTAATACACACAAGAAAAGTGGCAATGAATATTATTCTACACTAAATTATTCTACACCGGTTTTTACATACATTATCCTACACGAAAGGGTGAGGCATATTATCTTACACAGGTGAATGGTACTCGGAAGGCCTTTATTCTACACATTATTTTTCTACAAATGACTATTCTACACATGATACTTTCTACACAAGAGTTTCTACACAAGAAAAGGTGGCAGGAAATAATATTCTAGTCTACATATCATTATGTTACACATTACAACCTGCAGCAAAAGTTTGCATGCAACGTTTTTTATCCAACACAAACAAAAATGACAGAAACTTTGCAACATGATTATCCATTCCCGTAGTAAATTTTGCTAAAAGCTGTAATGTGTAAGAAAATAATGTGCACGATAATAATGTGTAGAATATTATTTCCAGCTACTTTTTCTTGTGTAGACTAATGTGTGTAGAAACTGGTGTAGAATAATTTTGTGTAGAATTATATTCTTTGCCACTTCTCTTGGGTAGAATAATGGGTGTAGAAACCGATGTAGAATAATTTTGTGTAGAAAATGTCATGTGTAGAATAAAAATCTGTAGAATAGAACCCTCCCCCAACCTTTTCTTTATTACAATCGTTGTAAAAGGCCCGAATTTTAAGATCTTAAGATCTATCTTAAAATCGATCTTAAGATCAAACTTTCCATTGAACTCAAGGTGGAACTTAAGATCGAACTTAAGTTCCAATTTAATATGAATCTTCAGTTTTAACTCAAGTGTCATTATAAGTTTATACTGGAGTTCAAACTTTAGTGCGAACTTCAGATCGATTTTAAGTTCAAACTTAAATTTGGTTTGAAGTTTCGACTTAAGATCCATCTTGAGTTTAAACTTAAGTTCGATCGAACTTAATTATTTTGCCAACTAATGTCAAAAACACGATCGAGGGAGGCGATGAAAGAAGTTTGATCGAACTTAAGCTCAAGCTCAAGACGGATCTTAAGATCAAACTTCAAACCAAATTCAAGTTTGAAATTAAGATCGATCTGAAGTTAGCAATAAATTTTGAACTTAAGTATGAACCTATAATGATACTTAAATTCAAACTTAAGATTCATCTTAAATTGGAACTTAAGTTCGATCCTAAGTTCCAACTTGAGTTCAATGGAAAGTTTGATCTTAAAATCAATCTTACGATAGATCTTAAGAACTTAAGGTAGTACATAACTGACCATCCAATTCAAAAGTAAGCATAGTTTATGATGTACGAGTAAGGGAGAGCCCCTATGGCTGAAGCTGAAAACTTTTGGCACTACCTATTTTTATGCGATGTGAACGTTCTCGGATTTTTTGTGAATAATAATTTACGGCACTGATCCACTGTGTCAAGTTTCGTATTCCTGCAGTCAAATTACACAGCCACACAAAAAATACAAAAGATTTCGGTCTGGGGGTCTGACCATATACAATGTATGTTTTTGGGGTCGCTGAATCCGAATCCGAGGTTGGTTTAACCCCAGCACGTCAGGGTTTAGCTATATTAACCTCAAAAAACACTCAACAATTAAGTTTATTTTTTAAATATCTCGAAAACTATTATAGTCACAACAAAATCGTCCTCGGTTCATCTTGATGAGTATACTTGTGGCTACGAAAAAAAAAATATTCCGAAAAAAATTTCTGAAAAATGATGAATGTGGAGAATTTTGAATTTTTTAAAATCCTTTAAAAATCTTTTTTTTAGTTCAAGACCTTGTACTGATCTTAGAAGATCCTGAAATTTTCAGAGAAGTATTTTTTTTTTTTTTAATATGAATTTTTAAATTTTTAACAATCGTGTTAATCCACGATCGCCATTAAATTTTTGCTTAAATTTTTTTTATATGCCACAAGTATACCTTTCAAGACGAATCTAGAACGATTCTTTCGTAGCTATAATAGTTTTCGAAATATTAAAAAAATAAACTTGATTTTGGAGTGTTGTTTGAGGTTATAACCAAACCCTGACATGCTGGGATTAAACCAACCTCGGATTCGGATTCAGCGTCCCTCAAAACATACAATATACATTAGGGTGGTCCTTATTTAGGCTATGTTGTTTTTCCTTTTGACGATAGTGCTAAATCGATTTTAAATAAATAAATAGAAACTCATACCAAATTTCAGCTCGATATCTCAATTTTAACCTGGCTCCCGCGGCAGTCGAAGTTTTAAAGGGGAAATACGTGTATTTTATACGGTCAATGATTTTAACATTTTTTCAACTTAGTTAATATTGATTTAAAAATTTGAAACTTGGCACATATATTGCTCATAGTATAAGGTATATTTGTAGTATTTTATCAGATTTTTCATCCTCGATTTTCGACATACCCTCCCGCTAAAAAGTCTGGACACATTTGTCGAATTTCGCACCACACTAAAAGTTTGATTGCGAAGTCAATAATGAAGATAGCTAAATTTTCCAAGTAGCGTTTGAAAGAGGACATATTAACCTTCATTTTGCTTTTTTAGAAATTTCTCTACGATTTTTTTTTGAGCCCGGTACGCACTTTTGAACATGGCAAATGGCCATGTTCAAAAGTGCGTACCGGGCCAATGACCATGTTCAAAAGTGCGCACTGGACTCAAAAAAAATCGCAGAGAAATTTCTAAAAAAGCAAAATGAAGGTTAATATGTCCTCTTTCAAACGCCGCTTGGAAAATATAGCTATCTTGATTATTGACTCCGCAATCAAACTTTTAGTGTGGTATGAAATTCGACAAATGTGTCCAAACTTTTTAGCGGGAGGGTATGTGGAAAATCGAAGATGAAAAATCTGACAAAATACTACAAATATACATACCCTAATATACATAGTCAGACCCCCAAGCCGAATTTTTTTTTAAATTTTGTGTGGCTATTTTATTCACGCAGTCGTAAATGTTCACTCTTCACAGTTGTGGGGGTGGGTTTTTTTTATTTTTTTATTGCACATACTCGTGACTGCTGAAAGATGAGTAGTGGCACGCATTCATAAAAGGTTCGAGGGAATCTTGCGTGTAAATTGAAAAAAAAGTCAGCTGCATGCCCTCTAATATTATAGTAAAGTCCTCAATATCGTTATTGAATTGGTTTCCGTGGTTGTAGGCACCGTATTCGTTATCCCGTGTTATTATTTCGACCAACGCTGGGTATAATAAAAAAAAAAAATTTCGGTTAAAAAAACGTGAAATATACTGAAAACGAGAAAGCAAATACGAGAGTTACGCTTCCGGCTGCATCCTCTCTTACGGCAAAAAAAAACTCCAGCGAACGTCGATTAATGCACTTTTTTTAATGCACGTCTCGACGCTCCACGGTTTCGCTGATGAATTTTCCCACCGTCGCGTTTTAGGGGTGGGTGGGGCAAGACGGCCCCCCTAAGGTGGTTAATACATTTTGTGACTTTCAACCATCGAATCAGTTTACTTTTGTTCTATCTTGAACGAATTCACCGACATTTTACCGAAATTGAAAAAAATAAAAAATTTTGGGACACGATATGGCCCTCTGACAAATGATAATTTTTTTTTTGTATTAACAAATTGTTTTCAACGTTAAAAATGTTTTTTTATGGTCCATTTTATCTCTGATGTAGTGCATTGGCCTAAAAATGGATTGATACATAGAATTTGTCATAATTTGATAAATGAGTCGATACATTAAATGTATGATAATTTGACCAGAAACCAAATTTTTTTGAATCAAATTTTTGAGGGGGGGCCGTCGTGCCCCACCTTCCCCTATATGAACGCAATTCGCGCATAAATCCCCGACCGATTGCGACGTCAATTTTTATCGTCGAAAAATGCGGGAAGCCAGATTGAAGGGTTAAAAAAAAAAATCTTCTGATGAATTTCACGTTTTATACTTGATGTTCCGTTAACGATGCAACGATAAATCTCATTTTATGAATTCACAAACCTTTGAGCCGCATCGATTGAATTTCAATCATAATTTTATCCTGCAATATTTTCTCCGCACAACTTTGTCTTGGAAAATCGAGTAGCAACCCCCATTCACCACTAGAAAAAAAATGTTAAAGTGAAGCCTTTCGGTTCTTCATTTTATTTGATGCAGTAAAAATAATTTTTGGCGGGTGTGCATAAAAAACAATGGATAATTCTGTCATCCACAGAGTTTATAGGTCAGGTGGTGACGATAAAACGTTCGATGGGATCGGATAGATAGAGAATTCTAAAACATTGTTCGAAGCTGCAGGGGAGGTTTTCAGCGTCCTTTCATCCCCGTTCGTTCGTGCTCCTTTGTGCTTTCGTTTTTTGGTTTTACAGTCGAATTCTGTATAGAAATACTCTTACATATATATATATATAAATATTAGGGTGGTCCTTATTTAGGGCTTGGACGACTTTTTTATCAGAGGCCCCCCAAGTCGACTCCAAATAATTCAAAAACAGTACCCCAATTTTTTTAGATTTTTATCTAGACTCTAACCCCTCCCACCAAGAGGGTAGATTTCCCCATTTGAAATACACGTGTTTTTGCAATAATCTCAGGAAATATTTTATTCTAACCCGTATGATACTGTGAATTTTTTCTCAAATAGTAGCACCAATGAACACTAAAATCTTGCAGTTACAGATTTTTATAAAAATTATTACAATTAGAATAAAATATATCCTGAGAATATCGCCAAAACACGTGTATTTCAAATGGGAAAATCCACCCTCTTGGTGGGAGGGGTTAGAGTTTAGATAAAAATCTGAAAAAATTGGGGTATTATTTTTGAATTATTTGGAGTCGATTTGGGGGACGTCTGATAAAAAATTCGTCCAGGCTCTAAATAAGGACCACCCTAATATATATGTATACATCTATGTACATGTGTTCGGATATATTGGGAAAAACGATCCAGCGTTTCTGTCACGTTTCTCTATCTTAGAAAGGGCGAGACCGCGAAACACGTGAAGCAAAAGAATATACATATATATTTGCGGGAGAAGGGAATGTCGTAGCCCTGGCAACACCTGCATATATATAAATATAATTCTAATGTACATATACGTTTTATATAAATACACAAAGTACATAGTTCATAAAATAAAATGTGGGTAATATGGCCCACCCCGATTCATCCGGCTATAAAATCTGTCATCGGAATTTCCGATTCACTGTAAAGTAAGAGTACAATTTGGAGCTGAAAATTATTTCAACATGTTTTTCGCAAAATTTTAAAGTCAGAATCTAAAATTTAAAGTTTTAATTTTAATTTGGTAGAATAGTTAGAGTAATTAATTTGGTGGAATATTTTTCAAAAGCTTTTGTTTGATCTCAAGGTGAAAAAGAAGCTTAAAGTTTTTTTTCAAACTTTAAGAACTTTATGAATGATGACAATAAATTAGTGGGCTATGCTCAAATTTCTAATCCGCACCATTTTTTTTGACACGTTGCGAGAACTTCAAAATTTTATCAACTCTGAACCTCACAAGTGGTTCTTTCAAAGTTTAATACATAACCCCTTAACTAAAGCTGAGCCATATTCCGTCGCTTCTATATGTATTTAATTAAGGAAGTGGGCGCGTGTACCAAGGAAGCAGAAGCAAGCAAGAGATGCGTAAGAATGAGAATTCTGACTTTCTCGGGGAGGGAACACAGAGCCCAAAGAGGAGAGCACAGGGAGTACGTAAAATCGATGCGAGACTTCGTTGAGGTCTCTCTTGAGGGAACCACTTTATCTCTCTCCCTCTTGAAAAAGGTACATAGGGTACACGAGGCACGTGGCTGGAGCACGAAAGCACTGAAACGACGGGCTCTCGTATCAAACCTTTGTATGTATATTATATACATATATCTGTATACAGTATATATGGGGCGTTCCACCCCAAATCGGGCAGTTTGAAACACTTTTTTTTTATTCCCTCAATTTTTTTATATTTTTTAGTACCCATCAAAGGACCCTTCCTGTTAAATTTTGAGATTTTTTTTATTACCTATTCACAAGATATTACGTTTTAAAAAAACCGTTCTTTTTCGATTTTTTGGTCATAATTTCTTTAATAATGGCCAAATTAAGTTTTTTTTTTCAATATCTTTGTTTTTTTATGGCCGTTTTCGAAAAAAACACAAAAAAAAATATTCGACGTATTTTCGAACAAGTTTTTTGAGTTTTAAACTTTGAATCGTGTTTTTAAAAGTGAGTGCATATTTTGATTTTTTTGAAAATTTTTTATTTAAAACTTCCATCTATTCAACAACTTTTAAGACTAGTCCGGTTGTGGGCCCTCCAGAATTACTATTTTTTTTTCAATTGCCGAAAAAAAAAATGTTTCTATAAATAATTATGAATATCAATTTTTGTTATACTGTTACCGACACGTCGATTCGTTTTGCCTCGAAACATTTTTTTTCTTTCTTTCATTTTTATTTTTACACAGAACAAAACAAAAAAGGTAAAATATTTAATTAGTTTAATTAAATACAATTAACATCCTAAAACACACTACACATTCACATTAATCTACGTACAATTTTATTATTCTTGATTATTTATACGCGAGCGCGATAGTTATATACGGGTTATTATAAACCCATCGAATTTGATTTAATTTTAAGTCAGCTTTACGAATTATTATTCAACGCGCACTTTCACATTCATTAATTTGTTTAATTAATTATTTTAATTATTATGATTTTATATTACTCCCGCACACTTTTAATGTAAAACACTTATACTTACGAACGATGCGGGGGTATAGAGTCCCGCGTGAATAGCGAGCACGCGGGTTCCACGCTTCTCCGCGAGCGGGCGAGCTGTCGCTCGAGTGCGCTCGCAAACGAATAGGTCGGTAAGAGGGGATATATTCACGCGATTGAGCTATTGAGCACGATTTTGAAAGGTATGTTGATACCTTTCGGTGTCGTGAGACCTTTCGGTGTCTGGATACCTTTCGGTGTCTGGATACCTTTCGGTGTCTGGATACCTTTCGGTGTCGATACCTTTCGGTATCTGTCTCGTATTTCAGAGACGGGAGTTGTCTAACCGTGCTCCAGCTCGTCAATTTATTCCTTTCTAACTACCTATTCGCTTGCGAGAGAGCTCGATACGCCGGCTGGCCATCTCGCGGTCAAGCTTGGAACTCGCGCGCTCGCCATCTCGCGTATTTTCGCGGAACTATCAGCGAACATAGAAGTACATAGTTTTTCTGAAAAATTTAATATCTTGTAAACGGGTAATCGAAAAAATCTCAAAATTTAACAGGAGGGGTCTTTTGATGGGTACTAAAAAGTATAAAAAATTTAAGGAAAAAAAGGTTTTTCAAACTGTCCGATTTGGGATCGAGCGCACCATATGTAATACAAGGTTTATATATATATTAGATGCGACATGGATAGGATGGATGCGACAAGTTTATTGCGCAACGCCGAAGAACGTATATAGATTTTGTCCTCTCTGCTGTAATTGCAACACAATCATCCTTGAACTCTCACCGGTGAGAGCTTTTTGTCACTACTATTAGAATTCCAGTTATAATTGAAAATTAATTTTTGCCTTTCATCGGCTCCATTTTGTTTGGTGGATTCTTAATAAGAATCATTTTAACTCTTCAACGTTAGTTACCCACGAACGTGGAGCTTTTTCTTAGGACTTTTCTAGTGTTCAAAAATATACTCGAAGTCACGAACGTTCAGAAGAACGAAAAATTGCCAACATTATTTTTTCACCAAACTATTTTGAGAATTTGTTGACATTTTGAAAATAATCCTTGAAATATCTTTGAATTTTTTAAAATGATTATTTATCAAGTATTTGCAAGGTTTTCTAATTTTTTTTAAACAAATACTTTTTTTGATTTTTAGTTCAACTGAACTTTCGAAAATTCAAGTTCATGTTCAAAACTCTTTTTCACCTTATTGCTTTGAAAGCTCATCAGCCAGATCGAATGACATTTGTCTGTTATTTTTTTTAACAAAGACCGTTCTAACACCCGATTTTCCGGAGTTATTGTAATTTCTTTCCTCTTAATTATGTTCAATTTAGATAATTACCACTCATGTTAATCCATTTTATACCAAAACGGACAGTGGAATTTGAAATTTTTACATCTTTTTCCACCTGCGTTTGTTTTCGAAGATTCTATCCGCATTTTTTGAGTACTTCATGCAAAAATAACGTCAAAATATTGAAGTTATGTAACGCAAAAGATTTTCTATTAAGCTCAAGGGGGAATTTACACTCGGCAGAGTCCGAAAAATCAATTTTTCAATTTTTACATTTTCTTAAAGTTTGATATGTTAAAAACCTATGGCGAAAATTTTGAGTAAAAATTACCAAAAATTACAAAGTTATAGCCCAAAAAGTACATGCGTTCGTTGCGTACATGCACTTGAAGATGACCACCGTAACGCGTTTTTCTCAAAACAACGTTTTTCAAACTGGTACCCAAAATATATCAAAAACCACTGAACCGATTAACTTCAAATTTTTTGTGGTTATTGTATGCTCAATTATCTCGACCTTGTCTCAGGATTTTTTTTTTTCGATTTTGAGTTTATTTTTCAAAATACGAACGAATTTTTTCTTGAAAATAGCTACGCTGAGTTCAAGCATCCGCCATTTTGGCAAAAATCGATATTTTTTTAATCAGCTATGATAAAGAAAAGATATTAGTATCTATTTTAGTGTTCTATTTTGGTTTTTTCTTTCACATGATTTTTGACGAAATGCCACTGATGGATTCCGCTATGACAGATTTTTTGTCGGCACTCCGTAGTCGACTTAAGTACTTCGTGAATTTGCAACATTTTTAAATAAAAAAAATTGACAACATTCTTGAAAGTGTATATTTTTAACTAGGAAAAACCCCGTTCTTATCATTCCAATAGTTATTCCCTGGAAAAAATTCTCTAAAATTACCTTTCTTTTTTGTTTCCAGGTGTATATTCCCCCTTAAGTGTCATTCCACTGATCGACAATTGGAGAATTAATACGTGAGTAGAAAACCAAAAGCATATACAATTTTCTTCTGGGACGATCAAGATCAATATAGGCTAGGGCAAAATTTTGGAAAATATCTGACGACTATAACGTGACAAAATATAGGTAGTTCATTCTATGTTAAATCGACCAATAGCGGGAATCGATCCCTTTCAATTTTGATGAAATTTGGTCAGAAATTTTCTTTTATCATAAAACGAAGTTCTACCAAAGGAAAAAACATTATTTTTTTTTTTTCGAAAATTCGGAATTTTTTCAATTTTTTAAGTTTATTTTTCAAATATCTCGAAAACTATTATAGTTACAAAAAATGGTTCTGGGTCCGTCTTAAAGAGTATAGTTGGGGCTACGAAAAAAAATATTCCCAAAATTTTTATTGAAAAATGATGAGTTTGAAGAATTTTGAATTTTGGAAAATCGTGAAAATCCGGGATCAACATTAAATTTTTTGTTGAAGTTTTTTCATATAACACCTTATAAGGTCAAAAGATCCTAGAATTTTCAGAAAGGTGTTTTTTTCAAAAATGCGAATTTTTGAATTTTGGGAAAAAATTTTTTTTACCTCCAAGTTAAGTAAAGTTAAGCAATCATGTAATTTTCACTGGTCACAATTACAAAATTACATGATTGCTCACCTCTATTTAACTTAGAGATTTTTAAAAAAAATTTTGTCGACAAAATTAAAAAATTCACATTTTTGAAAAAAAATTCTGAAAATTTCAGGATCTTTTAAGATCAGTATAAGATATTATATCAAAAAAAATTGAACAAAAAATTTAATCTTGATCGTGGATTTTCACGATTTTTAAAAATTCAAAATTCTCTAAATTCATCATATATCAAACAGAAATTTTGGAATATTTTTTTTTAAGTCCCAATAAGTATACTATTTCAGACAAACCCAGAACAATTTTTTCGTAACTATAATAGTTTTTGAGATATTTAAAAAAACCCTGAAAATTGAAATGTGCACATTGCTTTCTCATCTTTATCCATAGTTCATATAGCTTGCGTTAATAAACAGTATGGCGATCAAATTTGGCTTCCTCATAAAGGAAGCTTTGTTAACTATTGAAAAATATTAGTGATCAATGGGGAAATTCGATCGATTTTCGCCAAATTTGATAGCGAATAACATTGATAGCTATACTGGCTCTTCACAAAATTTCATTGCAATATCGAAAAAATTTCAAAAGTTATAGCGCTTACGCTTCTTTTATAAAAATTAAAAATTTGATAAAAATTCAATCATTCGATCGATTTTCGCCAAATTTAATAACAAACATCCTCGATATCTATATTAGCTCTGTGTAAAGTTTCAGTGCAATATCTTAAAAATTGCACGAGTCAGAGCATTTACGCTATTTTTCAAAAAATTTAAAATTTCATAAAATTTTAATCCCTCAATGGATTTTTGCCCAATTCAATAGCGAACAACCTCGATAGCTATATTAGCTCTGTGCAATGTTTCAGTACAATATCTTAAAAATTGCACAAGTTAGAGTGTTCAGGCTGTTTTTCAAAAAATTCAAAATTTCATAAAATTTTAATCCTTCGATGGATTTTCGCCAAATTCAATACCAAACAACCTTAATAACTATACTAATTCTGTACAAAGTTTGAGTGCAATATCTTGAAAATTGCAGAGGTTAGAGCGTTTACGCCATTCTTGCAAAAACGAAAAAAGTCGATAAAATCTGGACACCCGTTATAATTAAAACAAATTTTTTTCATAATGAAGAGCAATTCGTGCTCGACAAGTGTGCCAAATTTTAGCTCGATATCTCGAAGCGTATTCGAGTTATTAATTATTCACATCTGAAACTCAGGATACACACACACACACACACACACACCCACACACACGGCGCGCACATCCCCATCCGAACATTTTTTCTAAATATGATTTCTCGATGTTTAGGACATTTTGAACATATTGGCATAAAAATCGCGAAAAAAAAATTTCACGAAAACAATGCTTCCTTTACGAGGAAGCAAAATCAACTTGAAAAATTAAAAAATGGTTAAATTTTGAATTTTGCATCAATTTCGAAAAATAATTGTTTAACTTTCTGCCTCCGATAGAACTTCGTTTTATGATGAAAGAAAACTTCTGACCAAATTTCATCAAAATTGAAATGGGTCGATTCGGACTTTCGGTCGATTTAACATGGAATGACCCAGGTGCCAATGCTTTTGGCCGAGGCAATTTCTAATTTCACAATGTAAAATCCATCATTATAGTGCGTTGCATAAATTTGACGCAACGTGCATTCTCTATTGTAATACAGAGGCTTTATAATCTCGAAATCAATGACCAGAGGGGACGAGAAGCTCTCGCGGAAGTTACTATAACCTGGTGGTGGACCTTGAGTCCGCAAATTGTTACAAGGCCATCAGCGTATACATTAAATATGAGACACTGGGTAAAATCGCTATTAATTCATGAAGCCTTTTCTTTCGCGTCCATTATTTATGTATGCAATTGCACGATCATCCTAGCTTTTCCATTATCGCGGCTTCCCTGATCAAATCCAACAAAATCAAACTGATTTTCAATTTTTTTTTTAATGAGGGAAATTGTTGAAATGTGGATTACCATGACATTTGCAGGGAAGATTATTTGTGACGGTAAACAAAAGTGACTGAGAGATGTGCGAGAAAATGATTTGTACGATAGATACGCGTTAAGAGGAGGCTAAATACCGACACTAACACCTCGAAATTGCCATCCAAACTTGCTCTTATACAAATGGATGGAATTGAGTAAAATTTTAACAACATCATCAGAACAATGGCAGGAATGGAGCCTCACTAAAATTTTTTCGAAAAACAAAAAAAAATTTACAGATTCATTTACCACCAAGAAACTGTAATTGAAAAACTTAAATTATTAAACTTTTACTGCATTTCGGGTAAAACCAAGAGTGAGGCTCCATGAAGAACGCCACGATACAAATATCGAGACGTTTTCGACATTATTTTATCAAAATGACACGCCGTAAGTTTGGATGGCGCATCAAGAGATAAATGTCGATAAATTGTAGTTTTATTGAAAAACGAAATGGCGAAATGTAGTTCACCGACGTGCGAGTGAGGGCAGCACCATGGATTCTGACGAGTAACCTATAATATTTAGGGGTCTCGAATGAGTTCGTTGGCATTAGCTGTAACGCATTTTAGCCTCTCAATTGACAATTAATTGTTAATTAATTTATCCCCCTTTTCATTGTCAAAATGTAATTAATTTTCATCCACGGTTGTCGGAGAAAGACTGGACGACGATGATACGTCGATAATGTAGGGATTGAATAAAAATGGTATTTAGCCTCCTCTTAAGAGGAGGCTAAATACCTGCTGTCACGACAATGAGTGCATCCAACCAACATATTTTTGAAAATATATGGGGCATTCCATCCCAAATCGGACAGTTTGACAAACTTTTTTTTTGTCCTCAAATTTTTTATACCGATCAAAAGACCCTTGTTGGTAAATTTTGAGGTTTTGATAAGTCCGATCGTGGGATTTCCATAACTACTATTTTTTCCATTTTTGAAAATAACATTCTTTTTTTAATAAATTATTATGAATACCAATTTTCGTTACTGTATAGTGTTTTTTTTCATTATTTAGAATTTATTTTGACACTTTTTTATAAAACTTTTTAAATACAGAAAAAAATTTTAGTTTTCAAAAATCGAAAAAAATAGTAGTTACGGTAATCCCACGGTCGGACTAGTCTTAAAAGTTGTTGAATAGATGGATGTTTAAAACAAAAAATTGAAAAAAAATCAAAATATACACTCCCTATTAAAAACGGGATTTAAACTTTAAAACTCAAAAAAATCATTAAAAAACACGTCGAATATTTTTGTTGTATTTTTTTCTGAAAAAGCCATAAAAAAACAAAAAATTAAAAAAAAAACTTTCCATGTGGACCATTTAATTATTAAAGAAGTTATGACCAAAATACCGAAAAAGAGCGGATTTTTGTTAATTTAATATCTTTTGAACGGGTAATAAAAAAAATCGAAAAATTTACCAGCAAGGGTCTTTTGATGGGTATTAAAAAATATAAAAAATTTGAGGAAATAAAAAAAAAGTTTTTCAATAAACTGTCCGATTTGAGATGGAATGCCCCATATACATCCCCACTCAAAAGTTTTGATTCACCAGTCGATATTTCTTGCGCACTAGAAGTTGCATAACTCCGTCAAAAAAAAGATAATCAAATTTCTAAAAAAGCGTTTTGACGGGAAACAATTCAGCTTTGTTCCGCTTTTTTGAAATATTTTTTATGATTTTTTTTTCCGACCCGGTATGCACTTTTGTACGTTACCGTTTTTTGGCCTTTTTTCGACCATCGCAAATTGGGCGCTCAGCTTGAGAATTTTTTTTTCTAACTTTTTTATCTACGCTACTTTTGTAAGGGTTAGCAGATGCTCCATTTTCGTTTTTCAAAAATTTTCGTACCATTTTTTCTCTCAAAGTTATTTCACTTTTGGCTAAAAAACACAAATTTTGAAGGATGCAACGTAACTGGAAAACTATAGAGCTTAAAAGAAAATATCAGGTATCTAAAAAGTAATGTATGTATACACGGAATCGCCTGGAATTATTTCAGAATTTTCCGATTATTTTTTTTTTTTTACTATTTTTACTTGAAACTCTGATGATGACGTCTCAGTAAAAAATGGTATCTGATTGAAATTTCCGTACTTCGTGATACAATAAAAATCTGAAAAAATTTAGTAACATTTGGCATGCTATAAGCAACAATTATGAATAATAATATTGCCCCAAAGTCATTAATAAATTGTTTAATGTTAATGTTGATGTTGATGTTGATGTTGATGTTGATGTCGATGTCGATGTTGATGTTGATGTTGATGTTGATGTTGATGTTGATGTCGATGTCGATGTCGATGTCGATGTCGATGTCGATGTTGATGTTGATGTTGATGTTGATGTTGATGTTGATGTTGATGTTGATGTTGACGTTGACGTTGACGTTGACGTTGACGTTGACGTTGATGTTGATGTTGATGTTGATGTTGATGTTGATGTTGATGTTGATGTTGATGTTGATGTCAATTGTTAATTACAATTTTTCAATTTATTATTGATGTACAATGATAAATAAACATTATTGATAATTGTTGTTTATAGCATGCCAAATATTGCCGAATTTGTTCAGATTTTTATTGTATCACGAAGTACGGAAATTTCAATCAGGTACAATTTTTCGCTGGGACGTCATCAGCAGAGTTTCGAACAAAAATAGTTAAAAAAATATTTCATAAGAAAATTCTGAAATAATTCCAGGTGATTCCGTGTATATGTACGCTATTTTTTTCATACTTGACATTTTCTCTCAAACTCTATAGTTTTTGAGTTACGTTGTATCTTTTAAAATTTGTCCTTTTTAGCCAAAAGTGAAATAACCTTGCGAGAAAAAATAGTACGAAAATTTTGATAAAACGAAAATTGAGCGTCTGCTAACCCTTACAAATATACCATAGATAAAAAAGACAAAAAAAAAGGTGCTCAAGCTATGCGCCCAATTCACGATGGTTGAAAAAATGCCAAAAAACGATCACGTACAAAAGTCCATACCGGGTCGAAAAAAAATCATAAAAAATATTTTTTTTAAAAGTGAAACAAAGCTGAATTCCTTTCCATCGAAGCGCTTTCTTTAAAATTTGGTTACATTCTTTTTGACGGAGTTATGCAACTTCTAGTGCCGCAAGCAATATAAACTGGTGTATCCAAACTTTTGAGCGGGGGTGTACTTTGAAAAAGTACAAAAAAATTTTTTTTCAAATGTTTCCCCTGGATTTTTTCCTTATGTCTAATTTATGTTGACGAGGCATAACGAGCAATCTATTAAATTAAGGCATCAAGTTTTATGTTGATGATGTCACTCTATTTCGAATAATTGCACCCAGAAAAAAGCATTTAACTAAATCCTAGTCAAGCCAAATAATTTTTTTTTAGTTGTACGCCGGCCTAATACAACTCTATTCATGTCAACGAAATTTTTTTCTTTGAATGACCTACTAGGAAAATATATTGCGATCTAATAAATTTTTATTTAATATTAATAAATATTATTTCATACTGAACAAATATGTATTTAAATGAAATAATTTTTTTTTAAAATATTTACACAATATATATTTTTAAACATTTCAATCTTTGAATGTATAGCTACACATATGAAGTCTACAATTTCGTAAAGCTTCGTCTTTTCTTTAACAGAAGGGAAAAGAAAAAAGACCCTTTTTTTATGGGAATCATTTTCGGGGATTCGACCATCTTGCGTTTTGCCGCAATGTTCAATGTATTAAATATCCATACTGAAAAATAAGGATATCAAACATAGACGAGCTTGGAAAGGATATAGGCGTCGAGAGGCAGGTTCGCTTGTGCGAAAGGTAGCCGCCTGGCGGATTTTTGCGGTACTGACAAATCTGCAGATATGATCGGATGAGATTACGGGTGAATAAAAACGAATCGAATTTTTCTTCAACGCCTGTTTCTCGATGACAGGGAATTCATATAAATAAATATAGTGGAAGTAAATATCGCCCAAAATTGGATGGAAAGAAAATTTTCTTTAAAGTAACAAAAAAATAATCAAATAAACGATTATAGTACCTACGACTAGATGGTTTTTTCTGGGTGTGATGAGTCGATTGATCGGTGAAAGTTAATCATGTCAAACTTTTTCAAACAAATGTGTGTCAAGATTTGTCTTGAAATTTTTATGCTCTACCGCGCTTTGTCACGTTCTCGCGCACTCTCATTTGTCTCACGAAACGTCTCCCTTTCCGTCGTGCAATCCAACAATGCAAGAGACAAGAGTCTGCGCGTGATGAATTAAGCTCTCACGGCAAAGGAGAACAAGTGGATTCCGAGAATGAGAATGTGCTAGAGAAATATCAAAACCGCAAGAATGAGGGTGTCAAATGTGTGTATATATTAGGCAAATTGGACTACGTGGGGCAAAATGGGTCACCCCAAAAAATCAGCAAAATTTTGATAGCGTTATTTTGTATTTGACTTTTTTTTTGCCAAGCAACGATCTGATGCTAAACATAACATTTTTGTATTTGAATAACGAAATATCAATGAGTGACGTCAGAATACCATATAAAGAATACCATTTGCAATACCATATTTTTCTCGTCCCATATTACCCCAAACTCCCCTGCATAAGATATACGTTGAATGCTCGCTACGAAAATGCGGAACTTGGGAGATTTATTTGCTGACAATTGATATACGAGTGATTCTTTCCAAAATCGCCACACTTTGTGGACTTCATGTTCACCAAAAATTTTCATGAAAGCTGCAAGAACATGACAAAAGTAATTTTTTTTCCTCTCTCAATATATGCATAATGTTATTTTCATTAATTTTCCAAAATTATTTTACTTTTATCTTTTACATGAAAATGTATACTTACATAAAGTTATTTTAGATTTTTTTATGCAAGGGAGATGGATTGAATTAAATCCGGTGCGTGGCCCAAAAAATATGTTTTTTGAGTTTAAAAACAATTGGTTGAAAAACTATCTAAATGATTTCTGCAAGGTTTGTGCCAGAGATAAAATTTGGTAATGCATGAAGAAATTAACAAAAATCAAAATTGTTTTGAAGTGCGTCATGTGACCCCAGGCTCCCTTCTATTTTATGAATAGAAAATAAACAAAGATTGAAAAAGTAGTTGCAAAAGTCTTTAAAAAATTTATAAATTCCATCCACATTGTGTGCTAAACATTTTCAGAGGAAAAAATTGTTAACAATTAAGGGCAACGGTGTTTTCGAGAGAATGACTCGTATCTTATTATTGAGAGTGACAGAATCGTACGTGCATTTCATTTAATGATTAGCTAGAAACGGTGCAAGCACAACGACCTCTCTCGTATGCGTCCTGACTCTTGAGTGGCATCCCGTTTAACCTTCTTCTATTAATATAATCTGCGAACGAACGCGAAAATACTAACGTAGCCAGCGAGAATGAGAGGGAGGAAGAATGAGAGTAAGGAAGAAACACGGATGTACAAAGGTGAACGAGCCGAGAAATTAGAGACGAGTACAAAATGTACAAAAAAAACTATGTATAGGATATTCCACAGTGCTTGCGACAATTTTTGATCCTGGGAATTTTTGGAAAACGTACCATTTGCAAAGGGTTTCAAAAAACTTTAAAAAATAAGGGTTCACATAGAACCATAATACACTCAGTCAAAAAATTAAAGGAACAGCAACATTTTCGAGATTGTTCAGCGATTTTCCAAAGACTGTAACTTTGTTAATTTTGGCCGTAAATTTTTTTGTAAAAAAGCATTTTGAAGCTTGAATTTTCTAGTTTTGAAATCTTGAGTCAAACAAATTTTATGGGCATCAACCTCGACGCATTCGAAAGAAATGTCACGTCGAAAATTTTCTCCAAATTTTTGCTTTTTTCAAAACAGTCGATGAGCTCCTAAATTTTTTTTCCATCTTAACCAATCTACACCCAGAAAAAAGATCTAGTCGTAAGTACTATAATCATTTATTTGATTATTTTTTAGTTACTTTAAAGAAATTTTTTTTTCCATCCAATTTTGGGCGATATTTACTTCCACTATATTTATTTATATGAATTCCCTGTCATCGAGAAACAGGCGTTGAAGAAAAATTCTATTCGTTGTTACTAAATACCTATTCACCCGTAATCTCATCCGATCATATCTGCAGATTTGTCAGTACCGCCAAAATCCGCCAGGCGGCTACCTCTCGTACAAGCGAACCTGCCTCTCGACGCCTATATCCTTTCCAAGCTCGTCTATGTTCGATATCCTTATTTTTCAGTATGGATATTTAATACATTGAACATTGCGGCAAAACGCAAGATGGTCGAATCTCCGAAAACGATTCCCATAAAAAAGGGTCTTTTTTCTTTTCCCTTCTGTTAAAGAAAAGACGAAGCTCTACGAAATTGTAGACTTCATATGTGTAGCTATACATTCAAAGATTGAAATGTTTAAAAATACATATTGTGTAAATATTTTTAAAAAAAATTATTTCATTAAAATACATATTTGTTCAGTTTGAAATAATATTTATTAATATTAAATAAAAATTTATTAGATCGCAATATATTTTCCTAGTAGGTCATTCAAAAAAAAAAATTTCGTTGACATGAATAGAGTTTTATTAGGCCGACCTACAACTAAAAAAATTTATTTGGCTTGACTAGGATTTAGTTAAATGTACTAGATCTTTCTTCTGGGTGTATGGATCGTTCAGCTGAATTCTTTGGCTTCAATTTTTTTTTTTTCTACGACCATTTTTCGCTGAGATATCTGCGATTGAACAAAAATTTGTCTTTTTTTTTAATCTTCGATATCTCTGGAACTGATGATGTTTAATTTCGACTTGAAAAAGTCCAAAAAATAGCTTTTTTTTTCTTCTTTTAGAAAATACAAATGTTTTCAGGTTTTTTTTAGCTCAATACATACCTAAAAACCATGCCAATTTTCAAAACAATCGGTCGAGCCGTTTTTTGTGACCAAATCATCAAACTTTCAGAAAAATTGAAGGAACACGTTTATTGATCCTCAAAGACCAATTATTTAATGGTGTTAAAAATGACAGGGGCAGGGGTTTCCTTCTGTTTAGAATAAGCTATTTAGAACAAATTTTTTTTAATAGTAGGAGAAACCTGAATAGAGTGGGCCGTAATCCAAACATTTTTGTATGAAATGAAGGTGTTTTTGAAAAAGTGCTTGGATAAGGGCCCACTCGATTCAGGTTTCTCTTTCTATTTTTGAAAATTCTTTTTTTTTCGCAAAAGCTTGTTATAAACAGAAGGAAACCCCTGCCAACTTTGGCTTGATTGTTATAATTTTTCATATAAAAAGGGATTTTTCGGATTTTTTCAGATTTTTAAGTTTAGGCTAAAAATAATTTGTTTATAAATTTATAGTTAAGAGGAGGCTAAGTACCATTTTTATTCAATCCCTACATTATCGACGTATCATCGTCGTCCAGTCTTTCCCCGACAACCGTGGATGAAAATTAATTACATTTTGACAATTAAGAGGGGGATAAATTAATTAACCATTAATTGTCAATTGAGAGGCTAAAATGCGTTACAGCTAATGCCAATGAACTCATTCGAGCCTCCTAAATATTATAGGTTACTCGTCAGAATCCATGGTGCCGCCCTCACTCGCACGTCTGTGAACTACATTTCGCCATTTCGTTTTTCAATAAAACTACAATTTATCGATATTTATCTTTTGATGCGCCATCCAAACTTACGGCGTGTCATTTTGATAAAATAATGTCGAAAACGTCTCGATATTTGTATCGTGGCTTTCTTCATGGAGCCTCACTCTTGGTTTTACCCGAAATGCAGTAAAAGTTTAATAATTTAAGTTTTTCAATTACAGTTTCTTGGTGGTAAATGAATCTGTACATTTTTTTTTGTTTTTCGAAATTTTTTTAGTGAGGCTCCATTCCTGCCATTGTTCCGATGATGTTGTTAAAATTTTATTCAATTCCATCCATTTGTATAAGAGCAAGTTTGGATGGCAATTTCGAGGTGTTAGTGTTGGTATTTAGCCTCCTCTTAAGCCAAATCGCTCAACAATTGTTTTTTTTTTAATCCTGAGGCCTTTTCGGAAGGACCACAAAACCATAAAAAGGGTCAGACCCAGGTCGAATCGGTGTGGAAAGCCCCATATACTTTATCTTTATTAGATTGGACTCCACAATATTTTTTTACACAGAATTTGACTTCGACTAGAATGACTCATACGTTGAACTGTATGGTATATGAATGTTGATTAATTGGAATGTATGTCGAGATAGATGGAGGCACTGGTTTACATCTAGAATTACTCGTGTGGCGGTTAATCGTTCCACTTTGCTGGGGAATTCACAAAAACTGTTTCGGTACTTCCATCCTGGCTCGTGCCACTAACAGCAATGCAAAAGCTCTCTAGCTCCGATTCACATCGACGCACAAACCCATCCAAAGCACACGTTTGGAACGGCCTCGCTCGTTTTCCGGATAATATCCCCGGGATAAGGCATTTTCCGCATACGAGCAAAATCTTGAAACAAACGACTGCAAAAAAATCAGGCTTCCTCATTTGGGGAACTTAACAGCAATGAAATTAAATCTGAAGGCTATGAGTACATTTGTAACATGATTTTTTTTATTACTTTTTGAAAATTGTTAAATTAATAAACTCAAAGCCCCACAATGGATTTTTTCCCACATTTAATACCAACTTTCATAGCCCCGCAGTTGTGCGAAAAGTTGGAGCTTAATAGATGCAAAATCATGAAAATTTGAGCGCTTGCAATAATTTTTTGAAAACATGAAAAAAAAATTTGAAACCGGTTGAGCCATTCCTTTGTTATTGAATGCCATTCTTTTTTGTTACTCGGTGCATTCGCACAAAAATAAAGGTTGGTAGTTGGAAAAATACTAAAGTTATGGCGTTTTCAAGGTTTTTTTTTTAATTTAATTTTTTTGAAAATTTCGTCGCTGTTGCGATTCTTTTCAAATTCATTCTCAAGGCCTTTTACAGGACCAAAAAGGGTGTATTTCGTGATTTTTTTTCAGCGAAACCATAAAATAAATTGGATTTACAAAAAAAGTGTTTTATTAAATACATCTAATTGGCAATACACATTTTTTTTTCATGGCAATATATGTCAAAATGGCGACTGCAGCATTTTTCCGATGACGCCTTTATTTCTGGAAGGTCAACGGCCGAACCAACAACTTCTATAATTTTTTAGTCACGATGAGACCTTAAAGCTTTTTCGATTATATATAAGAATAGCTATAGAAGTACGCGGGACTTTTTTGATATGTTGTTTTTTGTAAAAAGTATAAAATGCCATTAAAAAATCGTCAGGAAATTGTTTATAAAAAGTAACTATGCTATATAATGAAAAAAATTCTACGTAGTGCGTTAGAGAACGTTATTTTGAATGTACAGTTGAAATTTCAAATGAATCGGTTGAAATTTGTTTGAGTTCGGCCGACTTGAAAAATGTAGTTCTGAGATAAACGCGTTTAAAGTTTAGAGAAAGCTCGCTGCGGATGAAGAAGGGTTGCACTAGAATACGAAAATCGAGTACTTAGAGATTTTTCACGCACATAACCTTTTGGGATATAATTCTATACATAATAAGGTACCTTTTTAACAAAAAAAAATGATTTTTTGAAAATCCTAGAGTGGCCTAAGGTCTTAATCGTCAATATCATGAAGTGTATCCGCACAAGAAAATTGAACTTCATAACTGCAAAGCAACGAATGTTAGAGCAGCCACAAACTATATTTTGCCAAAAATTGAAAGCCTCGTCAAGATGTCGAGGTTTTGCAATTTTGACAGAATTCGAACTGATCGAAGAGAGATTGGTGGTCTACTTTTATGCCAAATTTTGATCGTTCGTTTTTTCAAAATATGTTTTTGTTTGACGTTTGGGATATTTTGGTTGGTAAAATGGCATAAAAATCTCAAAAAATACAATTTCGGATAAAGCTTCCTTTATAAGGGGTTTATAATTTGGGGGTTTGTCATTCGGGTTTATAATTTTCAAATAATCAATTTTTTTTTACATTTTTGGAAAGTATATATGTATCCAAAAGTATTGTGTACAAATTTTAGAACGATCGGGGCAGCCTAACTGTGTTATTCTGTGAGTTTTGAAAAAAACTTTAAACGCGTTTTTCTCAAAACAACGTTTTATCCGTCGGCGACTATGATTTCTCCGGAACCACTGAATCGATGCTTATAAAACTTTAACCACATATTCTACACATGAATAGCTTCAGCACATTCTAGAACTGTATTAAAATATCAATTTTTACTTTTTTTTGCCAAAAACAGTGAAAAAAACCTAATTTTTCGGTTTTTTTTGTCAAATCTCCGCCATTTTATTATTTATCAATAAATATTAATATCCGTAGAATGCGCGAGAGCCACAGTCATAATGAATCTGAATTTTTATTAGTTTTTCGTTTTAGATGAGCCGTCATCTAGATATCAGAGTCGTCTACTTTTCGAGGAATTACGTTTGCCTGTTATTTTTGTGTATAAAAAGTGTTTAAAATAGAAAAATAAAAATTGTTTTATGTATTTCGAGAGTTCATTTATTAAGCTCAATACATTTTCTATCGATATCTATAATAATACGTTCGTAAAAAATTTACAAAAATGACCCTTTTTTGAACATCTAAACCAGAATGATACCTTAAATGCTTGTACCTTAGACCAGTAGTTAAAAATTAATTTTTTTTGCAACGCCCCCTAAAAAGCTTCCGTTTGATGAAAAAACGTGAGGTAATTTTTTTTTGTTTTTTAATTAAAAATAACACGTGCCGCAAGACGATCTAAGTTCATTTTCATCGAAGAAATTTTTTTTTTTACAACCGGCTAGACCGATTTTAGTGAAATTTGGACACGTTACAAAGGTTTATAAGGGCTATTTCTAGAAAAGATAACAACTCATAATCTTCATAATAACTAATGAAAGCATTTAATTTTTTCGGTAATTTTTTTTTCTCCACGATAACATTCTAGTACAATTATGAGAATAATTTTTTTTGTGCTTTAATGTCCCATATAATGTCTCCAAATTTCAAATTGATCGAAGGGTACTTCATATTTAAAAAAAATAAAAAAATTGTACATAAAAAAGGGGTTTTTATTTTTTTTAAATGTGAAGTACCTCTTCGATCAATTTAAAATTTAGAGACATTATATGGGGTAGTAAAACACACACAAAAAAATATTTTCATAATTTTATCAGAACGTTATTTTGGAGAAAAAAAATACCGAAAATATTAACTGTTTTCAATAGTTATTATAAAGACTATGAGCTGTTATTTTTTCTAAAAATAGCCTTTATATACCTTTGTAACGTGTCCAAATTTCATTCACATCGGTCTAGCGGTTTGTAAAAATAAATTGTTCTTCGATGAAAATGAACTTAGATCGTCCTGCGGCACGTGTTATTTTTAATTTAAAAAAAAAAATTTACCTCGCATTTTTTCAGTAAACGGAAGCTTTTTAGGGGGCGTTGCCAAAAAATTTAATTTTCAACGACCAGTCTATTCAAGATTATTGCTGGCACAATCTATTGAAAAAATAAGACGAATTTCCTTGTGTTCCAAATTACCCCGGTCTGGACTCCGTCACGCGAAACGGAGAGATTTTACGATCCACTTTCCCGACATTGTCTGCGTCGAGGCATTTATATAAAGACATACGTGTGTTTGTGGTCTCGGCGGTGGTTTTAGGGTACACGCAATTACGCGGTCTCGTTACGGTCAGCCGCGACTGCGGAGTAGCACCGTGTCAGAGTGAGAGAAATCTGGAACAATATGACGTCGAGTTTCCGGAGATGAGCCCGAGAAAAGCCGAGAAAGTGTACGCGCGCAAGAGCATCAAAAGAAAGCGAGATATAGTCGAGAATGCAAGCTGCGGCATGTGCTTTCTTATTTTTTTTTCATTTTTAAAGCACTAACATACATATAGCGCATACCACATGGTTTTGTTGAGAGGGGATTGTCAAACGAAACTAGAGACAATGAAAAAAGCGAGTCAAGAGAGCCAACAGCTTGAGATTCTCGGTAGAAAAACCGAGAATGATATACTTTTTTACCAGAACAATGAGGCCTTTTTACAATGGACACTTGCACCTTATTTTTTCGCATAAGAAAAAAAATAGTGTGAATCGAATATGGGCTCATTTATTTTTCATAATTTTCGCCTATTTTCGGACTCTCCTCTATGGGCAAATATCTATTTCTATTTTGGTTCATCGAAAGAAGACGTTCTAAAATTGTTGAATCGATATTTTTTTTAATGTTTCTTGAAATTTATTTTTTGAGGTTTCAAAATGTTTTAAGTATTTTATTGTATTAAAATATGGGATACGGATTTTGAGAGAAAACAAAGCTTCCTCAATAGAATAGCATCGAAAATAAATGCTCAAATAGATGATCTGCACATTTTGCATCAAAATAAATCTTAGATAAAACGATCACTGTAATTTTTTATATAGTTAAGATTCCAAATTTTAGTCTCTCACATAGTCTACGAAAAGTCTCGCTGATGGAACAATATAGACTTCTGATATAGACTTTTCAACGAAATTTACATTCCAAGTAAGTGTTTCATAAGTCTATATACTATCAAGTCGATATTCATATAGACTAATATCTCTATATGAACGTGAATTCATGGCCCGCTCGTATTTAGGCTCTCAAAAGTCATTTTTTTAAATATGAATATCGACTTTATGAGTATCAGTCGATATTTATGTAGACTTTTGAGTCTACATAATTATAGACTTGGGTCGGAACTTCACATCTGAATAAGAATTCATGAATTGAACTTATTTTGTCTCTCAAAAGTCTTTCGAAATTCTCTCTTTTAGAATAAATATAAATTATATCTGTATTTATTCGCCGCAAATTTAATTGCAGGATTCCTGACCCCTCATAAGTTGAGTGACCCTTCATAACTTAATTTCAGAGCCCCAGATCCTTCATAAGTTATGTAAACCCTTAAATCTGTTCGAACAAAACCGTGACCCGTCATAATTGACCTCTCATAACTTGATTTTGGGGCCACTGACCCCTCATAAGTTATGTAAATTTACATAACGTATGAGGAGGCAGGGGCTCTGAAATTAAGTTATGAGCGGTCACTTAACTTATGTTAAGTGACGCCTCGTAAGTTATATAAATTGACATAACTTATGTTAAGTGACCCCTCATAAGTTATGTAAATTTACATAACTTATGAGGGCTCAGTGGCCCGAAATCAAGTTATGAGGGGTCACTTAACTTATGAGGGGTCATGAATCCGGGAATTGAGTTATGAGGGGCCACTTGACTTACGAGGGGTCAGGAATCCTGGAATTAAGTTATGAGGGGTCCGGAATCCTGGAATTAAAATCGCGGTGAATAAATACAGATAACATTTGTATTTATTCTACAAGAGAGACTTTTGAGAGACAAAATAAGTTCGATTTGTGAATTCTCATTCAGTTGTGAAGTCCCGACCCAAATCTATATTTATGTAGACTTATAAGTCTACCTAAATATCGACTTATGAGTATAAGTCGATATTCATATTTAATCTATAATTTAATCTATTAATCATATTCATATTTAATCTATATAAGTCTATATTGTTCCATTAGCGAGACTTTTCGTAGACTACGTGAAAGACTAATTGTAGACTTATCATAGACTAATTTTTTTTACACGGGATATCAGATCAACCGTTTTACACAAATAACTAGTCTAAGGATAAAGATACAGATCCAGATCTTTCGCGGAGGATAAGGGTGTTTAGGGCAAGATTTTACAAAAATCCTTAGAGGGCTAGATTTAAGAGAATTTAGATTCTTTGAAATTCAAATTTTGATATTGGGCTAAAAAAATTTACACGGTTTACAGAATACTGCTGTTCGATATTCAATTGTGCGATATACGCTTGAGGCCTCTACATTTTGTTAAATTTTGAATTTTTCTATGAAGTTTTGTTAAAAAGTGGTCACAGAAACGGACGCTAATTATATGATATCAGGTTACAATTTCTTACGTGGATACTTCTGATGTATTGAAAAAAGCACTGAATTCTCAAAATTTACATCCTGCTTGCATCCATATTTTTCACGAACTTTCAAAGCTTACTTCTTAAAGAATTAAAAATTCGAACGACGCTTTGCTTGTAAAAATTCGTAAAAATAATAAGAACGCAATGTATGAGCTTCCAATTTACACATTCGCTTTACAAATTTTTTACTCTCAACGCAATTCATAGAATCACTGAAAATATCGAAAAATTACGTACTTGAAGTTTCGAACGATGAAGATGAATGCAAAATCAGAAAAACTGTTTATTTACGAAAAATTACAAGAGCTTTTGCGAGTATTTGCTAAATAATAATTTCAAAGATTCAAAGATATTTCAAAAAATATTTCCAAAGTATTAACAAAGTCTCAAAATTATTTTGAAAAAGAATAAATTTGTCAATTAATCGTTCATCTTAACTTTCGGAATTTCAAATCCACGTAAAATTAAGTTTTTCCGATCGATTTACTTCTGAAAAGAAGTGGTAAGAGTCTTCAAACTTTAGTGAATCCTTTGTTCTAATTAGGTTAATCTTTTTTGTTCTAATTAGGTTAATCTTTTTAAAGCGCGAAACAATTAACCAGAGCTGAGCAAAGTACCGAAAAGTACTTCAAGTACAAAGTACCGTAAGTACTTAAGATTTAAAATACTTCAGTACAAGTACTTGAAAAATCAAGTACCCAGTATCAAGTACTTTTCAAGTTTTTGGGTTTATGTCGTAATTTCTAGTACTCACATTTGATTTATTTTTTTATTTGATTTTCATTCGAGTACTTTTTGAATCAAAATATATTTCCACCTTGTGCAATACACTGAGATTAGGCTTTAGGCAGATGGAACAGAAGTATTTAAACAAGTAATTAATAATAATTCAAAAATAGCATTGACGATTGTAATTACGATTTATTTTGGTACAGATTAAAAAAAGAAGAAATTAAGAATATAATAGATGGATTGTTACAACTACTCCAACTTCGTGTTCGTCTTAAAAAAAAACTGTTGTCGGCGACAGTTGAGGGACAGTATGTCCATACGTCACGAAATATTATTTTCAATTACATATTCAAAGGTTTTGTACGTGCAACCATCAGCAAGAAAGATTCAAGAGTACCTGATACTTGTAATTGAAATAATACTTGAAGTACAGAAAAGTATTAAAAAATTTAAGTACAATACTTGAAGTACAGGCCAAGTACTTGAAAATTTAACTACAATACTTGGAGTACTTTTCAAGTACTTGAAAATTTAAGTGCAATACTTAAAAAGTACTTACGTTTTAAGTACTTCAAGTATCCAAGTTCAGAGATATCGATACTACCACCACAGAGGGGGAAATCGAAGCCGCCATCATCGGAGTGCTGGGCGCTGCCAGCCGCGAAGATATGAGCGTCAACCTCCGGAAGAGCACTCTTAGAGGAAACCGAATGGCCCTTATAGAAATGGATGCCCAAGCTGCAAAAAAGCTCGATAAGATCGGCCGCATTAAGATCGGATGGGTGAACTGCCGAGTACGACTAAGCCCACAAGCTATCAGATGTTACAGGTGCCACGGATTCGGACACCGAGCGACCGAGTGCAAGGGGGCAGACAGGTCCCAGCAGTGCTGGAGGTGCGGAAGCGACGGCCACAAGGCTACGGCATGCACCAAAAAGCCGCACTGCCTCCCGTGCGCGGACTTGAGAAACGGAAGCCCCACAGACCACGTACCTGGCTCCGGTAGATGCACCGCGTTTTCCGCTGCGGCGAGCACGACTAAAACGCGATGGCGGTAATAGTACAGGGCAACCTGAACCGGGCAAAGCTAGCACAACAGCTACTTCCCCAAATAGCAAACGAGCAGAAGGCAGACGTCCTACTCATCTGCGAACAAAACCGAGACGAGAAACACCCAAACTGGTACAAGGACAATTCGGGCTGGGCCGCAATCTGGGTCCGCAATCGAAAAAACGTACCAGTGACCGACTCCGGCGCCGGCGATGGCTTTGTATGGATCAGGTCCGGTGCCAGAACATACGTGAGCTGCTACCTCTCACCCAGTGAATCGATCGGAACCTTCAGGGATAAGATCAACAACCTCGAGGACACAATTAGACAAATGGATGGGGAAGCAGTGATTGGAGGCGACTTTAATGCCAAGGCAATCGAATGGGGGATGCTGTGGACAGACAGCAGAGGTGCAAGTCTGGTTGACATGGCGGCTAGGCTCGACCTGACCGTCATGAACACGGGAACGACCACCACCTTTAGGAGAGCTGGGACCAGGGGCTCCATCATCGATGTAACTTTTGCTACCCCCAGAGTCGCGGCCACAATCAAGAACTGGAAGGTGCTAGAAGAGCTCACTGCAAGCGACCACCAGTACATCAGGTTCGAGATCGCTCCAGCGGCCAACATTGACGGGCAAAGAAGAGGACGACCAAAGTCAAAAGGCTGGAACGTAGCCAACCTAGACAGAGAGCTGCTGCGCCTGGAACTGAGCCGAGACGAGACTCTTCTACAAGAAGCTGCCCCGCCGGGAATTAACGAGGATGCGGAGCGACACGTTCAACGCACAATGCAGCTGATTGAAAAAGGATGCAACGCTTCCATGCCCAGGAAAACCGGGAAAGAGCACAAAGCGCCCGTCTACTGGTGGTCGGACTCTATCGCCAGGATGCGCGCCGAGTGCCTCAAACTCCGGCGCCGATCACTTAGGGCTAATAGAAGACGCCACGTGGGCGACGCCACTGCAGCTGCCGAAGCCGCTGCGGCACTGTATAAAGCCTCGAAAAAGGCCCTGGTTAAGGCCATCGCCGCAGCCAAGGCCCGAAGCTGGAAAAACCTTTGCATCGAGCTAAATAACGACATGTGGGGACTCGGATACAAGATAGTCACGAAGAAACTGGGAGGGCTTGGCCCTGAGGGGCCCAAGGACCCGGCAACCATGGAAGAAATTGTCAAGACCCTCTTTCCTGACCACCCAGAAAGAGAGCACACCGAGATAGAGCCAGGCGGCGAATTCCCGCTTTTCACCGAGGAAGAGCTCAGAGAGGCGACTTGCAACCTGCCCAACCGTAAGGCCCCAGGCCCAGACGGTATACCATCCGAGGTGCTCAAAGCGATAGCGAACGACTACCCTTTTCTGCTGCTGAACATGTACAATGCATGCCTGCGGACTGGGACTTTCAGCGCCAGATGGAAAACGCAAAGGCTTGTCCTACTAGACAAGGGCAAAGGACCACCAGTAACGGCATCCTCGTACCGGCCGCTATGTATGCTGGACAACGCGGGGAAGATCTACGAGAAGATGCTGCGAAAGAGAATCAGAGCAGCGGTTGAAGAGACCGGCGGCCTGTCGGACATGCAGTTCGGCTTTCGAGAAGGGCGATCCACGATAGGAGCCATACAAGAGGTCGTAGAAACAGCAAAGAGGGCATGGCACACCACCACCAGAAACAAGAGCGTATGTGTCCTTGTGACACTCGACGTAAAGAACGCCTTCAACTCCACAAGATGGACCGATATCCTCGAGGCACTAGAGAGGCTGCGAATCCCAGGCTACCTCAGGAGAGTAGTTAACGACTACCTCCGAAACAGGAAGCTCGTATACGACACGACAGAGGGGCAGCGAAACTCGAGAGTCACATCCGGTGTTGCCCAAGGCTCAGTCCTTGGACCCGACCTCTGGAATATCAACTATGATGGCATTCTAAGGCTAGACATGCCAGAAGGAACCCGAATCGTGGGCTTCGCGGACGACATCGCCGCGGTGGTAACGGCGGAGACACCCCCACAAGCTCAGCGAAGGGTAGCAGAAGCGGCTAGAAGAATAGGCGAGTGGCTGCGACAACACGGTCTAGATCTTGCGGCGAGCAAAACCGAAGTAGTGGTATTAACAAGGCGCCGCCTTTTTCCAGACCCGCTTAGCGTCAACATCGACGGGGTGGCTATAGAGTCCAAGCGATCGGCGAGATACCTAGGGCTAGTGGTAGACAAGAAGCTGACATTCTCGGAACAGATCCGCGGTGTGGCTGATAGGGCTGCAAAAATGGTGGCGGCACTCTCCAGACTCATGCCCAACGTAGCAGGGCCAAGATCAGCGAAAAGAAGAGCCATGATGGGTGTATGTCACTCGATCTTGCTGTATAGCGCGGAGATTTGGGCCGACGCTCTGAGACTTGCGAAACACCAGAAAAGGCTGATAGCCGTGCAGAGATCCAGCGCCCTGAGAGTAGCTTGCGCTTACCGCACAGTCTCTGGGAGCGCCGCGATGGTCATTGCGAGCGTGATCCCCATCGCTCTGCTGGCCAGGGAAAGGATGCGAATACATCAACGACGAGCGGAAGGGAACCGTACGATTGTCAAAGCTCAGGAACGAGCGCGCATCCTCCATGAGTGGCAGGAGACCTGGGCGCAGGAGACGACAGGCAGATGGACGTACCGGCTCATACCCGACCTATCGCCGTGGCTGAGCAGAGAACACGGAGAAACCAACTATCATACGTCGCAATTCCTCTCAGGGCATGGCCACTTCAACGCCTACCTGTTTAGATTTAAGAGGAGAAACAGTCCGCAGTGCGATTACTGCGTAGAGGATGACGATGCCTGCCATACGTTTTTCGCGTGCCTTAGGTGGGCAGAAGAAAGAAGCGCGTTAACAGCTGCCCTGGGGGCAGATCTAACCCCGGAAAATGCAGTAGAGCAAATGCTGCAAAGCGAGGAAAAATGGACAAGTATCGTGGAATACATAGAGAAGGTGCTGCGCACCAAGAACGAAGACGAGCGTGCGAGGCAGGTACGGAATACCTAAGCGCATGAGGCTAGCGCCCAGATGGGCGCGGAAATGACACCTCCCAGATGCAATGCAAGAGCGGTTCCAGGGAGGGGCAAATGTCAAGGAGAAAGGGTGTGTGGTTTTTAGTGGGTACAAATCCCACACGTTAGGGAGTGCGTACCCTCCTTAATTGTCTTATTGAAGATTTTCCACAATCCCTCGAAAAAAAAAAAAAAAAAAAAAAAAAAAAAAAAAAAAAAAAAGTATCCAAGTTTTCAAGTACTTCAAGTATTCAAGTTATTAAGTACTTGAAGTATTTTTTAAGTACTTAAAAAGTACTTAATCACTTGAATACTTGAATACTTGAAGTAATTAAAATCTTGTGTACTTAAAGTACTTAAAAAGTACTTTAAGTACTTAAAAAGTACTTTAAGTACTTTAAGTATCCAAGTTTTTAAGTACTTCAAGTATTCAAGTTATCGAGTACTTGAATACTTGAAGCACTTAAAACTTGGATACTTGAAGTATTTGAAGTACTTCTTAAGTACTTCAAGTATACAAGATTTTAAGTACTTCAAGTATTCAACAAGTTATTAAGTACTCGAAGTACTTTCTGAGTACTTTAAGTTATTCAAGTTATTAATTACTTGAATACTTAACTACTTGAAGTACTTAAAAACTTGGATACTTGAAGTACTTAAAGTACTTTTTAAGTACTCAAAGAACTTAAAGTACTTTTTAAGTACTCAAAGCACTTTTTAAGTACTTCAAGTACTTCAAGTTATTCAGTACTTAAAACTTGGAAGTACTTAAAGTACTTCAAGTACTTGAAGTACTTAAAGTACCGGGTACTTCAAGTATTGCCCAGCTCTGAAATTAACCATACATTTAAATGATTAACGAAATGTGTAATTAATTCGCACAAAAGTTGCGTAATAGAGGGGACAAGAGTGGGAGAGAGCGGAGGGAATGTGACAAAGGAAGATGACAATGCGGCTGAATGAAACTTTGTCGCGGTAAATGCAGAAGCATCGTCAAGGATCCGGAACCGCACGCGGTGGCTTGATTAATGACGTAACATAATGTGTTTCAAGCCCCTCCAGGGCTCTCGCTTTTCGCAAGTTGGATTCGTTAGTCCGCTCGACTACGCGTTAACAAATCTTTTTGTCATGACGTCTAGTGAAGAAGCGACAGTGCTTGAGTGGGAAAGTACACGTTCTCACGCTTCAGTTGAATCCATACACGTATTCTTATTCTTTTTGCTCTCTTCCTTTTTTTTCTTCTATTCTCTCAAAGCTTTTCTTCGTGCATCAGTACCAACGTGTTCGTTATCCATTCGCCCCCAGAAATAAGCAACGACGATGCGATCGTGTCGCTGAAAAATCTCCTCTTCGTCCAATTAACCCAATTTTCGCTCTCCTCGCGCCAATGGCTGTATCCAACGACCGAGCACTTTTATCACTCTCCCTCCTCCCCCACTCCAACCCTTTGCCCTTCGTCATATCGCGAATGAAAGATCGATGAATACTTATTTCACTCATCACTTGGTCGGTGAAATCATTTCTTTCCTTCTGATACTTTTTTTTCTCTCCGACTTACGAGCAAATAATAATCAGTTGGTTCACTCGTTGATAAAATGGAAATTGGGGGTTTTGGGCTTATAATGGTGCAAATAAAAGTTTGCCTCAACGCGGTGTATTCTGGTCTAGAGACATTCATTTTTGAGCGTCTGCCGAGCTCGATAAAAAAAATACATTTTAACCATTCTGTTTTTTACAACATTTTTATCAATATTTTGACAATAAACAAAAAAAAGTTCGAGGGAATAAATGAAAATTAAATAAATTATAAGCTGGTAAAGTTGGGGTAAAAAAAGGGATGTGCTGGTCGACACGTTGCAACTTTTCTAGTCATCCGATATAAAGTTGAATACTAGTATCGTACGAAATTTTATTGTACGAGTGCGCAAAGTGCCAGTTTGAGCACGCGCAGCGTGCGCAAAGTGGCACTTTGCGCACGGAGTGCAATAAAAGATTCTTAATCAGTAAGAATGCCGTTATAGCCTTTGCCTCAGAGAAGACGGACAATTTTTTTTTCGTAAAATGGCGACTGTCTGAATAATAAAGGCGTTTTTCGACTCTTTTTTCCTAATTTTTAGTTTTTTTACCATGGTAAAAAAAATAATTTTGATATAAAAGTAGCAAGGGCGATAGAGAGTTATACATTGAAGATTGGCAAAAAATTTGAAGTAAAACGGTTGAGTAGAATTTGAGATATCACGTCAGCCGTGTTGAGAAAAGTAGTTTTGACGATGAGAGAAATGTCCGATTTGCTCCGACGTGACGGACGTAGTTACTGCGTCACTAAAATAGCTATAAATCCGTAAATTAGAGATATTTAAAAATTCCCTTTCAAGGATATATTCTTATACGTCAAGCTTTAAGAATATGCAAACAAAATTTTTTTTTTTAATTCTGGACCAGAATACCCCTTTAAAGTTGGGCTTTAGCGCGATGGGCGTAATTGCTGCGTCACTAAAATAGTTACAACTCCGTAAATTATTGGAATTGAAAAATTTCCTTTCGAGGATATGTTCTTAACGGTCCCAACTTTAAGAATAGGCAAACAAAATTTTTTTTTCAAAATTCTCGACCAGAATATCCCCTTAAGGTTACGCTTTAGCGTGATGGGCGTAATTGCTGCGTCACTAAAATAGTTATGACTCCGTAAATTATTGAAATTTAAAAATTTCCTTTCGTGGATATATTCTTAAAGGTCTAAACTTCAAGAATATGCAAGAAATATTATTTTTCAAAATTCTAGATCAGAATTAGAACGCCGCATTAAGGATGTTGAGTCCCTATGAAATCTTTTGATGTTAATTGTTCAATAAATAGCTTCTTAATGGTCGTGAAATTTTTGCACGATCTCCTGAATACTTCATGTAAAAACATATTAAATTTTCAGAATTCTATCATCATTACTTCAACCTCCTTAAGGGATAAAATGAAAAATGATGAGAAAGTCTAAAAATTTGGTATGTTTTTGTATGAAGTATTTAAGAGGTCGTGTAAAAATTTCACGACGATTAGGAAGCTCGTTATTAAAATATTAACATTTTGTTGAGAACAATTTTTTAAAAAAATTAAAAAAATATTTATCAATAAACTTCGTTTTGTTTCCGTTGCTTTCAATATAGTGTAGATATCAAAAAATTTAGAGGTCAAAAAATAACTTATCGCAAAGTTATATCAGTTTCCATAGGACTACATTTAATTAAATTTAATTTGTTAATGTTAATTGTTCGATAACGAGCTTCCTAATCGTCGTGAAATTTTTACACGACCTCTTAAGTAATTCATCCAAAAACATACCAAATTTTCAGAATTTTCTCATCATTTGCGATTTGGGACTCAACATCCTTAAGAGAAGGCTAAATACCATTTTTATTCAATTCCTACATTATCGACGTATCATTATCGTCCAGTCTTTCTCCGACAACCGTGGATGAAAATTAATTACATTTTGACAATTAAGAGGGGGATAAATCGCGTGCCTAATGCCAAAAGGGCCTATAAAAGTTATAGGCCCTTTTGGCTTTGCAAAACCAAAAGGGCCTATAATTTTTTTTGCGCCAATCGTTTTGCCAACATTTTCTAAGCCTAAAGACAAAAAAAAATTTTCCAAAGCCAAAAGGGCCTATGTCTCAAATTTTGGCTTTAGGACATTGAAAATTTAGTGATCTAAAGCCAAAAGGGCCTATAATTTTTTTTTTTACTTTCCGCTAAGAAAATTGAAATTTTTTTTTTTTTTGAAAAAAATTTTTTTTTTTTGGAAAAAAAATCTTTCTTTTTTTTAATTTTTTTTTTTTTTTTAATTTTTTATTTGGAAAAAAAAAGTTTAAATCATTTGTTATTATTTATTTGTTTCAGGAATTTGTTATTGTTTATTTGTTTCAACAATTTGTTATTTTTTATTTGTTTAAAGAATTTGTTATTGTTTATTTGTTCAAACAATTTGTTCTTATTTTTTTAAACAATTTGTTATAGTTTATTTGTTTAAATAATTTGTTATTGTTTATTTTTGAACAATTTGTTATTGATTCGGATCCACGATTGTAACAATTCATGATATAATATCGTGAATTTATCATGAATTATCATGAATACCTGTATCAAAATAGATTTAAAAAAAAAAAAATTTCTATCGTCAGTGCTTCTGATAATTCTTGGTTTAAATATTTCTGTTCCAATCTGTCGACTCTCAGTGTATCATGCAAGGTAAAAATATGCTTTAATACAAAAAGTACTTGAAATTGGTACTTGATTTTTTAAGTACTTGTACTTTAAATACTTTAAATCTCAAGTACTTAAAGTAATAAGTACCTAGTACTTAAAGTACTAGGTACTTATTACTTTAAGTACTTGAGATTTAAAGTACTTAAAGTAGAAGTACTTTAAGTTTCGTTTTAATCAATAACAAATTACTTTCATTTTAATCAATAACAAATTGTTCAAACAAATAAACAATAACAAATTATTTAAACAAATAAACTATAACAAATTGTTTAAAAAAAAGAACAAATTGTTTGAACAAATAAACAATAACAAATTGTTTAAACAAATAAAAAATAACAAATTGTTGAAACAAATAAACAATAACAAATTACTTCAACTTTTTTTTTTGCAAAAAAAAAAAATGAAAACAAGTCAAATAATTTAAACAAACGTTTAAACAAATTGCTTAAACAAATAAAAAATAACAAAATGTTGAAACAAATAAACAATAACAAATTATTTAAACTTTAAAAAAAAAAAAAAAAAAAAAAAAAAAAAAAAAAAAAAAATTCCAAAAAAAAAATGCTCTGGTATGCAATTTCTATTCAAAACTTTGAAAAATTTGGATTTTTTTTATAGGCCCTTTTGGTTTTAGGCTGACAATTTCCTAAAACCAAAAGGGCCTATATCTTAAGATAGGCCCTTTTGGTTTTAGTACATCAAAATTTTTTTTTTTACAGATCTTCACGTTTCAAGCAATTTTAAGAAGAATGGCAAAAAAAAAAATTTTTATAGGCCCTTTTGGCATGGACCCCTATCTTCTTGCTGTAATATAGGCCCTTTTGGCATTAGGCACGCGAAATGAATTAACAATTAATTGTTAATTGAGAGGCTAAAATGCGTTACAGCTAATGCCAACGAACTCATTCGAGCCCCCTAAATATTGTAGGTTACTCGTCAGAATCCATGGTGCTGCCCTCACTCGCACGTCTGTGAACTACATTTCGCCATTTCGTTTTTCAATAAAACTACAATTTATCGATATTTATCCCTTGATGCGCCATCCAAACTTACGGCGTGTCATTTTGATAAAATAATGTCGAAAACGTCTCGATATTTGTATCGTGGCGTTCTTCACGGAGCCTCACTCTTGGTTTTACCCGAAATGCAGTAAAAGTTTAATAATTTAAGTTTTTCAATTACAGTTTCTTGGTGGTAAACGAATCTGTAAATTTTTTTTTTGTTTTTCGAAAAATTTTTAGTGAGGCTCCATTCCTGCCATTGTTCCGATGATGTTGTTAAAATTTTATTCAATTCCATCCATTTGTATAAGAGCAAGTTTGGATGGAAATTTCGAGGTGTTAGTGTCGGTATTTAGCCTCCTCTTAATTAGGAGGCTAGAGATTATTTTGGTCTGATATTTGCGAAATGACGTGACTGTTTGCATGACAATTTTTTTTTTTTTTTTAAGGAAAAAGCTTCGTAAAGCTCGGTAAAGTTGTTATATAGGCAGAATAGGATTTAATCGATTGTTATACCTGGAAGAGAGTGACGGAGAGAGAGAGAGAGAGCAATCAATTGTTTACTTTTCGCGGGGCCGCGGGTTGACGCATACGTCTAGTCATTCTATACTTGAATCGGTGGAATGCGACGCCACGCTGTACTTTTTCCTCTAGTTTGATTTTTTATTACCCTTATCACATTTATTTATTACGTTTTTTGAAAAATAAAATTAGGGCCTACAAAAAAAGTTTAATAGTGATTTTTGTATTCTAGAAGAAATTTCGATCCTACCAATTATTTTGCATAAAAAATTGCATGTGCACGAATTTTTATTCCTTCATATCGTCTCTGTGTGCAATATAATTCCGATAAAAATATGGTCTATATCTCGATAAATCTCACAATGATTTTTTGGAATAGGAATTTCTCGAATATTTTCGGGGGGGAAACAGTTATAAACCGCTTCAGAGTTTCCCAGTAGAACAAACCAATGTCGGTCGGACTCTGAAATTTATTCTGGGAATCCGTATAGAAAATCACTCTGACATTGAAACATTAATTTTGCTGGGGGAAATTAATCGAGAATTCTTTTGGTGTCATTTGATAGGCATTTATGGGGGACTGATATATCATTCTTCGGAATGACCACGCACGTTGCTCGACCCGATCTATAATTATATTGAAAACTAGTTACAATGTTTTCTGTCAATTGCCGCCAGCATAAATTATTTTTTGTCACTGATTTCTATATCAGTAAAAAAAAAAAACTCTTTAAAAGTTTATTCATCCATGATTTTTATTGGCGTTTGGTGAAATGATTTAAATAAATCAACTGAATAAATATTATGTAAACTCATTACACCATTTTATTCATATTTTATTGCGGATAATTTATTTTATTTTTCCTATTGCCAGTATTTTTATTTTTATTGCGATTTTTTATCACAAATCGGGTTCGTGCATGGGCGGAAAATAAATTTCCATGAAATTCTTTCGAATCATGTTAACATCGTTGTCAGCTATGACGCAGATAAATGTGATACGATTTAGCAGCGTGTTGTTATACAAGCATCGGAGTGTCTGCGGTGCTTTATTTCTCCATGATGTTGCATTATAAATAATCGCTGCAGGATCGACCGAATATTTAGTACGAAACGGAGAAATTGGACACATCATCATCCGGAATTTATCGTCTATAAATATATTGCGTGCCTAATGCCAAAAGGGCCTATTACAGCAAGAAGATAGGGGTCCATGCCAAAAGGGCCTATACAAAATTTTTTTTTGCCATTCTTCTTAAAATTGCTTGAAACGTGAAGATCTGTAAAAAAAAAAATTTTGATGTACTAAAACCAAAAGGGCCTATCTTAAGACATAGGCCCTTTTGGTTTTAGGAAATTGTCAGCCTAAAACCAAGAAGGCCTATAAAAAAAATCAAAATTTTTCAAAGTTTTGAATAGAAATTGCATACCAGAGCATTTTTTTTTGGAAAAAAATTTTTTTTTTTTGAATTTTTTTTTTTTTTTGGAAATTTTTTTTTTTTTTGAAAAAAAAAAAGTTTAAATAATTGGTTATTGTTTATTTATTTCAACATTTTGTTATTTTTTATTTGTTTAAGCAATTTGTTTAAACGTTTGTTTAAATTATTTGACTTGTTTTTATTTTTTTTTTTGCAAAAAAAAAGTTGAAGTAATTTGTTATTGTTTATTTGTTTCAACAATTTGTTATTTTTTATTTGTTTAAAGAATTTGTTATTGTTTACTTGTTCAAAAAATTTGTTCTTATTTTAAATAATTTGTTATAGTTTATTTGTTTAAATAATTTGTTATTGTTTATTTGTTTGAACAATTTGTTATTGATTAAAACGAAAGTAATTTGTTATTTATTAAAACGAAACTTAAAGTACTTCTACTTTAAGTACTTTAAATCTCAAGTACTTAAAGTAATAAGTACCTAGTACTTTAAGTACTGCCGGTACTTAATACTTTAAGTACTTAATGTATTTTGTACTTTATACTTGAAGTACTTAAAGTACTAGGTACTTATTACTTTAAGTACTTGAGATTTAAAGTATTTAAAGTACAAGTACTTAAAAAATCAAGTACCAATTTCAAGTACTTTTTGTATTAAAGCATATTTTTACCTTGCATGATACACTGAGAGTCGACAGATTGGAACAGAAATATTTAAACCAAGAATTATCAGTAGCACTGACGATAGTAATTTTTGTTTTTTAAAATCTATTTTGATACAGGTATTCATGATAATTCATGATAAATTCACGATATTATATCATGAATTGTTACAATCGTGGATCCGAATCAATAACAAATTGTTCAAAAATAAACAATAACAAATTATTTAAACAAATAAACTATAACAAATTGTTTTAAAAAATAAGAACAAATTGTTTGAACAAATAAACAATAACAAATTCTTTAAACAAATAAAAAATAACAAATTGTTGAAACAAATAAACAATAACAAATTGTTGAAACGAATAAACAATAACAAATTGTTGAAACAATCAAATAATAACAAATGCTTTAAACTTTTTTTTTCCAAATAAAAAAAAAAAAAATTAAAAAAAAAAAAAAATTTCAAAAAAGAAAGATTTTTCCAAAAAAAAAAAAAAATTTTCCAAAAAAAATTTTCAATTTTCTTAGCGGAAAGTAAAAAAAAAAATTATAGGCCCTTTTGCCTTTAGATCACTAAATGTTCAATGTCCTAAAGCCAGAATTTGAGACATAGGCCCTTTTGGCTTTGGAAATTTTTTTTTTGTCTTTAGGCTTAGAAAATGTTGGCAAAACGATTGGCGCAAAAAAAAAATTATAGGCCCTTTTGGTTTTGCAAGCCAAAAGGGCCTATAACTTTTATAGGCCCTTTGGCATTAGGCACGCGATATATGTGGGTCATTCCATGTCAAATCGACCAAGAGTTGGAATCGACCCCTTTCAATTTCGATGAAATTTGGTCAGAAGTTTTCGTTGTCAATAAAACGAAGTTCCACCAAAGAAAAAAAAAAGTTGAAACTTTTTCTTCGAAAGTTATGCAAAATTCAAAATTTCACTTTTTAAATCTTCCAAGTTTATTTTTTAAATATCTCGAAAACTATTATAGTTACGAAAAATCGTTTTGAATTCGTCTTGAAGAGTATACTTGAGGCTACAAAAAAAAATATTCCGAAAAAAAAAATTGAAAAATGAAGAATTTGGAGAATTTCGAATTTTCAAAAATCGTGAAAATCTAAGTTCCGTGTTGAATTTTTGGTTTAATTTTTTTTATATAATACCTTGTACTAATCTTAAAAGATCCTGAAATTTTCAGCAAGGTGTTTTTTGTTTTTTCAAAAATATTAATTTTTGAATTTTTTTAAATTGTCTGAATCCACGATCAACATTAAATTTTTGGTGTTTTTTTTTTAAATCATACCTTGTACAGATCTTAAAAGATCCTGAAGTTTGTTCCAAAAATATAAATTTTAGAATGATGGTGAAAAAATTTTTTTTTTAACCAAAATACTGTTACTTTTACTTTTTTCACTGCTCAAAATGACAAAACTACATGATAGCCCAACTTTACTTAACTGGGAGGTAAAAAAAAATTTTTTTTTACCAAAATTCAAAAATTTATAGTTTAGAAACAAAAAAATACCATCCGGAATACAAGGTATTATATTAAAAAAATTTTAACAAAAAATTGAATGTTGATGAATTGAAACTGAGTATTCTTGAATATATTTACTATACAATGACCTACGATCTTTTTGATTGGTTGAAAATTGTCAATTTGGCATTAAAAAAACGACCATTTTTTTACCCCAAAAAACGACACTTTTTTCAGAACTACGCCATTTTGTTAATTTTTGATATTTTTCAAAAATCATAGGTCATTGTATAGGAAATACCTTCAACTTTAATAACCTTTTTGAATTTTTTTGTTTCAGGTTTTTTTTGGCAACTCCGGTATTTTTCGATATTTTTATTAAAAAAAAAAATCTTAAAATATAGCTGAAAACATACCTTATTATGTCCAAAAAAACTTCAAAACATTCTATCGAGTACTTTCTTTTAAAAAAATTCCCGAAAATCGCCTAATTTTTCATGGGTTACACTGGTATAGCCCCTTAACGTTTGTGACATACCATGAAGCACCTATTATTGTTCTTCGAATTTTCGATTGAAATCTCGGCAGGATTTCTGTATTGGAGGCTATTCCCCATAACTGTATTCCATAAGTCCATATTGGCTTAAGTTATTAAGTATGTCCTTGTAAATGTTTAGTTTATTCCGGACCTCCGTCCAATAAGCCAATACATTTTACGTAGTTTCATCTCTTTCAACTTTCTAGACAGCCACAATTATTTTCTTATCTGACACCCTAATTCCTGGATTTTTTTTGTATTTGTAAAATGGATTTAAGTTTTAATTTGAAAAAATATTTAGAAACATTGGATCATCAAAAAAAATCAGAGACAAATTCTCAGCGTTTCTGATGGAGTGACAATCCATTCGTATGAAAAATCAGCGATTAAATCAAGAAGTATCAGGTGTGAACATTGACCGGTTTGTCCAAGAATGCCACGTACAGAAGCTTCTGCAGGCTTTGCATAAGTTGTCTTGAGTAAAAAGATAAAGCTAAGACAGCATAAAAAGGGGCTTCGCACGGAGTGCGAAGCAATGAAACGTTGATTCGAAACTCGCTCAAGGCGTCTCTTCGAGACTCGTGGAGAATAATAAGATACCCGTTGAGTAAAGAAAAAATGGCTGCAAAAACCAGCAGCGTTGTTGTAGTGAAGAATGAAAAAAAAAATTTACGATTTTTGCGATCTGATATGCAGAACGTCTGCACGAAGCAAAGGCCCTTAAAAAATCGTAAAGAAAGTCTTGGAAAATTGAATTAACATCTTTGTCGTAAGGATTCACGGTATTATCTTCACGATATATATGGGGCATTCCATCCCAAATCAGACAGTTTGAATTTTTTTTTTTTTATTTCCTCAATTTTTTAATATATTTTAGTACCCATCAAAAGACCCTTCCTGTTAAATGGTGAGATTTTTTTTATTACCCGTTCAAAAGATATTAAATTAACAAAAAAAACCGCTCTTTTTTTTGTATTTTGGTCATAACTTCTTTAATAATTATCCAAATTAGACGTTTTTTTTATTTTCGTTTTTTTATGTCCTTTTCAGAAAAAAATACAACAAAAATATTTGACGTGTTTTTGAATGAGGTTTTTGAGTTTTAAACTTTGAATCACGTTTTTAAAAGTGTCATTTCTGATTTTTTTTTTAAATTTTTGTTTCAAACATCTATCTATTCAACAATTTTAACGACCAGTCCGATCGTGGGTTCTCAATAACTACTATTTTTTCCGATTTTTGAAAGTAATTTTTTTTTTTAAATAAATTATTATGAATGTACCAATTTTTGTTACTGCATAGTATTTTTTTAAATATTTATAATTTATTTTGACACTTTTTTATTGTTAACAGGTTCTTAAAATTGATAATTAATCGTTGAGCCTGTTTATGAACAATAATAACAACAGTTTTTATTTATTCACCTATTTTTTTGAAAACCTTACATATACGATTATTTCCTGAATCAGAATATTCCTTTGCCAATACGTTTCCGTCGCTCATTGGAATAATTGAATGAAATTTTTGTGTCCCCCTGTGATTGACTTCGCAATATTTTATCGCAAATAAAATATTTCTTTTGCATCTGAATAATGTTTCTCATGTGAAAATTTGACAGCAATTGTCGGTAGACTATTTAGGTTCAATGCCCACTCATACAATTCTTGAACTGTTGTTATTTGCTCATCGATTGATTATTAATTTTCAAAATCTGTTAACAATCAAAAAGTGTCCCAATTAATTCAAAATGATTTAAAAAATACTATACAGTAACAAAAATTGGTATTCATAATAATGTGTAAAAAAAAAATTTTAATTTTCAAAAATCGAAAAAATAGTAGTTATTGAGATCCCACGATCGGACTGGTCTTAAAAATGGTTGAATTGATAGGTGTTTGAAACAAAAAATTCAAAAAAAAAAAATTCAACAATGACACTCACTTTTAAAAACGCGATTTAAAGTTTAAAACTCAAAAAACTCATTCAAAAACACGTCGAATATTTTTGTTGTATTTTTTTCTGAAAAGGACATAAAAAAACAAAAATTTAAAAAAACTTCTAATTTGGACCATTATTAAAGAAGTTATGACCAAAATACAAAAAAAAGAGCGGTTTTTTTTGTTAATTTAATATCGTTTGAACGGGTAATCAAACAAATCTCAAAATTTAAAAGGAAGGGTCTTTTGATGGGTATTCAAAAATATAAAAAAATTGAGGAAATAAAAAAAAAAAATTCACACTGTCTGATTTGGGGTGGAATGCCCCATATACAGGTGATACAATTTTATAGCCTGAGAATAGCATCAACCAAAGTACACAGGGACGTAAAGCCAATCTTGGCTGTCAAGTGGATTTAAAAATCGTGCCAATTTGCGACTTGCCTTCTCGTAGTTTTTGTCTATTTATATAAATCTATTATTCTATAATTATTTATTATTATTATTATTATTATTATTATTATTATTATTATTATTGTTAATTATTATTCATTTTTATTATTTTATCTATTATTTATATAAATCTACCACCATTTTCAATTTTGGCTAGCCAATACCAAAAGCTTCTTTTGACTACTTTTTTCAAATTGCCCGATTTTAACCAATCGTAACATTTTTTATATTAATCGCAAACACGATAACTAAAGAAAGTTCAGTATTCGAAAAATTTAATTTTGACTTTGAACGATACCAGCGTAAGCAGCGGTCAGGGAAATCAGGACAACCGTGAATTGTCAGGGAATTTTATGGGTCTGGGAATGTCAGGGAAAAATTAGGGATTTTTCGAATTTAGTCTGGTTTTCCCATGGCTCAACTTTTTTGTCTCGATAATATGAATGCTTTTTTAATTGCGTATAAACTTTCCCCTACCTCGCAACGTGCTAACGTTCAATTATTTTTTCAGAATATCGTTTACCTTGTTCTTCAACTATTTCATTTTTTTTTACAATTTTTTTTATCTTTTCAAGCTTTTCAAAATGGTTTTTGGCACAAATAGGTCAGGGGAAAATTATCTCTAGGCTCTGGATCACCGGGAAAAGTTAGAGTTTTTTTTAAATGAATCTGCTGGAAAGCCTGGATACTTTTATGCATTTTTATTTTTTAAACAAACAAAAAAATATAAAAATATCAAAGTCAGAAACCCATAGTTTTCTCAATCGGCATAAATTATCGAATAAAAAATATTTAAAAACATAGAGTCAATAGAAATAAAAACAGATTGTTTCAGACTTTAATTTCTCATCGTCTGAAAACAGAGCTGGGCAAAGTACCGGAAAATACTTCAATTACAAAGTACCGTAAGTACTTGAAGTACTTAAGATTTTAAGTACTTGAAGTACAAATACTTGAAAAGTCAAGTACCAGGAATCAAGTACTTTTCAAGTTTTCAGGGTATGTCTCCTAAGTTCTAGTACTTACATTTGATTTCTTATTCTCATTTGATTTTCATTCGAGTACTTTTTGTATCACAACATATTTCCACCTTGTGCAATGAACTGAGATTAGCCCGATTAGGCGGATTGGAACGGAAGTATTTAAACAAAGAATTAAAAATAATTCAAAAATAGCATTGTCCAGAGCTGGGCAAAGTACCGGAAAGTAATTCAAGTACATAGTACCAAGTACCGTAAGTACTCGAAGTATCAAGTGCCGGCAGTACTCGAAGGACTACGCACTTATTACTTTAAGTACTTAAGATTTAAAGTACTTGAAGTACAAGTACTTGGAAAATCATGTATCAAGTACTTTTCAAGTTTTCAGGTCTATCTCGTAAGTTTCAGTACTTATGTTTGATTTCTTATTCTCATTTGATTTTTATTCAAGTAGGGTGGGGGTCGAAGAGTCGACTAACCAATATTTCGAACGGCCGAAATCCCGAATTTCACGATTACGAGCGTTCGAATAACGAAGCGCCGAAATCCCGAACGCCAGAAAAGCGAAAGCGGAGAGAGCCGCCCCATGCGTAAGAGAGAGAGAGAGATGCGCTTCCTCTCTCTCTTACGCATGGGGCGGCTCTCACGACTTTCTCTTTTCTGGCGATCGGGATTTCGGCGCTTCGTTATTCTAACGCTCGTAATCGTAAAATTCGGGATTTCGGCTGTTCGAAATATTGGTTAGTCGACTCTTTGACCCCTACCCAAGTATTTAAACAAAGATTTGAAAATAATTCAAAAATAGCATTGACGATTGCAATTACGATTTATTTTGATACAGATTTGAAAAAGAAGAAATAAAGAATATGCATGGTAAATGGATTGTACAAATGGATTGTAAATTGTAAAATTGTAAATTGTAAATTGTAAATTGTAAAAACTACTCCAACTTCGTGTTCGTCTTCAAAAAACTGTCGTAGGCGACAGTTGAGAAACAGCATGTCCATACGTCACGAAATATTATTTTCAATTACATATTCAAAGAATTTGTGCATGCAACTATCAGCAACACACGTACTTGATACTTGTACTTGAAAGAGTACTTGAAGTACAGCAAAGTATTTGAAATTTCAAGTACAATACTTGAAGTACAGACAAAGTACTAGAAAATTTAAGTACAATACTTGAAGTACTTTTTAAGTACTTGAAAATTTCAAGTACAATACTTGAAGTACTTTTGAATTACTTCAAGTTGCTGGTAATATGCAGTCATTTTTCTTCCGCAAATATCATATTTTCAGACAGAGTTAGGCAGTACTTAAAGCACTTCAAAAGTACTGCAAGTACTGCCTGTAACTCTGTCTGAAAATATGATATTTGCGGGAAAAAAATGACTGTACTACGCACTGGAAAATCATGTATCAAGTACTTTTCAAGTTTTCAGGTATATCTGGATTTTCCAGAACTGGGCAAAGTACCGGAAAGTACTTCAAGTACATAGTACCAAGTACCGTAAGTACTCGAAGTATCAAGTGGACGGTAAAATTGTAAATTGTAAATTGTAAATTGTAAAAACTACTCCAACTTCGTGTTCGTCTTCAAAAAACTGACGTAGGCGACAGTTGAGAGACAGCATGTCCAACAAGTATCGTAACTTTTGAACGCGGAAATTCGACAATAGACTCAAGTAAATCAGCAAATCGGGAATCACATTTGCTTGAGTGAAAAAAAAATTTCATATCAAGAAAAAAAAAAATTTCCATCGCAGTATGATGATATTTCATGAATGAATGCCGGTGCGTATGTGCATCAGCCACGCTACTACGTTTCGATCGACCGGCTTCGTGGCTTTTCATCAGCGTTTTCGCATCGACTTTCTCACAATCCACACAACCGCGAATATTCACCTCGTCGAATCGTTCATCGTCGTATATTTTTTTTGTCCCTTTCACGGTGACGGGCTTTTATCGCGTCGTGGTACTTACCATGGCAATGCGTTTGGGATGTCGGCCAATTTTCGTTGTCGCAGAGCTGTGAACCGGCTGTGAAAACACAGCAACGGCGCCGAGGGGTTGCTCTCTGCAGTAGATTGCGCACGTATTTACACAGACGCAGAAAATACCGGAAGAGAGAGAGAGAGAGAGAGAGAGAGAGGGAGAGAGAGAGAGAGAGAGAGAGAGAGAGAGAGAGAGAGAGAGAGAGAGAGAGAGAGAGAGAGCGAGGGAATGAAAGGAAGGGGACGCGCGCACACACTTAAGGGTAGCAAAAAAAACGAGTTCTGCCGTTAATTCGCTGTTAGGGTAGCATCAGCAACGGCGTGACCAGAGCCTGCATTTTTTTTGGCCTATCTTTATTCTGTGTTTCCTCAAAACAACGTAGTATCAACACTTTCGTGACTACGCTCTGTTGGCCATAAGGCTGATACTGGCTCGAATCATAGACTTTGGACGGTGGTTCGTGCTCCCCTGGGCTGCAGCGCCCTCGCGCATGGACCTTGCAACCCTCTTTCAGTGCTTGAACGAAACGGCGTTGGCATCGGTGAGAGAGATGGGGAGGAGAGTTGGTTTCCCCAATGCGAGAGAGGGGAAAAAGCGTGTTCGCGAAACGGGGGAAGAGAAGGGGATGAAACCCGGATCCGCAGTGACACCAGGCCGGGATTCACGGACGCCCATATAAGGGTTGCAACGTCGCGCTATACCGCACAAGCATTCGCCCGAGCTTAAACTTCACTTAAGAGGCTTTTCGTCTATAGGCTCTGAGAGGCAATGGCTCGATGTGTATTCAAGACGATCGAACTACCCCGACCGAAGGTATGGTATCGAATGACGGTACTTTCCACCAAAATTCGTGCTTCTTACGCCCCTTTCACTCTTCCAACTTGTCCGTAAGATGCTGAAGAACTTTGCCAGACTAAAGGATAGAGTGGATTTAGTTTGGGTAATGAGTAAATAGAATAAGGATTTTGTGGGGAGGATTCATCAAACAGTTGGATGACTTGATGGTTCTTACTGGATCATCTGGAATCAAAAGAACCAACCTACCATTAGTTTAATAATGAATCTAGTCCTTGATCGGACCTTTTTCCAAAAATTAACAAAATGGCGGCTTCCGTCAGATAACTTTCGATTTTCGATCAAAAACGACAATGGAAAGTTATCTGTCGGAAGCCGCCATTTTCTTAATTTAAAAAAAAGCTCCGATTAAAGACTAGATTTATTATTAAACTACTGATGTTTGTTGGTTTTTGCATTTCAGAAGATCCAGTAAAATTTTATGATGGTCACCGCAAAGCACTACATGCCGAAGGGGGTCCGACAAAGATGGCGATATTTTTATAAATAGTCAATATTTTTCTTTGAAAATTTGCGCAAGTCAAGTTGAAATATAACATAAAAAGTCTGTGTAACCACTTTTGTAAAACAAACTTAATTTCTATTGAAAAAAAATTATTGAAAATGCTCGTTTTTTCACGCCTCTGGCTGCATCTCACCCCTTAACAACCAAGTCCTTTTTTTTGTAACATATTTTTACTTCCGAGCGAATTTGTGAAGGTAAACTTCACTTTTTGGGAAGAATGGTCTTGGTTATCGAGATGATTAAGTCAATTTTGGGAAATGAATTTTATTCAATTTGCTATTTCATTCTGTAGTAATAACAGAATAAAATATATTGTCCAAGTTTCTTAATTAATCGTCTGATCAAATTTCGCGTCCATAAGCCTAGACGGTCTGTTTTTTGGATGGAAGTAGAGACTTCAATTTATTTGGATTGAAATTGGGGGTTTTAAGCGCTCTCTGGCGGCATTTCCGCGGCTCTAAATGCTACGTCGGTAAAAACGAGCTCTTCCTTATCGACCAACGGTGCCATTGACGCGAATAAACATTTTAAAGACTCCTCAGTCGGACCAGTTGAAGTTTTGTGATCTCTGGGAACCTGCACGAACAATCGCGATAATTTCGTCCTCAGGACAAAGTCACAACGACGGAGAATACAGTAGATAGAGAAGGTGCCAGTGCGGACATCTATCTGAAAAATACTTGGACTCTGGTCACACGAAATATTGATTTTGGGCGGCACAATATTTGATTACGAATGTCCGCCTGTCGTCACCGATGATATCACGAATCCAGGGTTTCGTGAAATCCGGGAATACGCGAATACATGCGCAGACAGTGGAAAAAGGTATTCTCCAATCAGACAATCCGTCGACGTCTATATAAAAAAAAATGTATACCGAGTCAGTATTTTTTTCCCCTGAATCAAATTTCAATGCAATTGATGACGAAAATAAGTCACGAATGAGTTTAATTAATCTTTTAATCTTTTATGAAACTTAAGTGAAATTACTGTATGGAAAAAATTCTGAAATTCGAAAAAAAAAATTTGACATGAAAAAATATACAGATTAATTAAAAATTCGTTAAATGATAAATAACTTCTATGTTTTTCAACTATTATTGATTTAACCCAAAACAAATTGTTTTTAATTTTGTAGATCATAGACAATTTTGTTTTTTTCTGTACATTTTTCAATTTTGTTGAGCCTCCGTCGTTTACCACTGACGATATCGTCAAATCTGACTTTGCCACTTCTTGTCGAATTTGTCTGTTTTGCATTGTTTATAAATTTTATTTCGGAATAAAAACTGTTGGACTATTGAGAAGAGACCTAAAACTGATTCCCAGAATTTTTTGTGAATTTTATAATACTCCTAAGTGGCTTAAAAATAAATTTTTTCAAATTTCTTTTGATGGTTCATTTTTAGACCGATGGACTACACCCGGGGTAAAATGGACCATCAAATATTGAATTAATTAAATTCATCATAATTTGATGAAGAAAAAATATTTCCAACCTAACCCTCGCTAGTCACCGCGGGTCAAATTGACCCGAGCTCTGACTTTGGCTCAAATATCTCTAACTATCCGGGCCCTCGTGGGTTTTCCCCGGCCCTCTGGTGGAAGTTTGATATATTTATTCTAGGTAGTGATAATAGATTTTCGATGTTTTCACATAGCGGAATAAATACCTTTTTTGAAACTCATGCATTCGAAGTTTTTTTTTTCTTATACCATATATTGGGAGTAGTATTTTTTGTTTGTAAAGTACCATATATAGAGAGTATCGTCTAGAAATTTTTTCAAAAAATCTTTAAAACTGAAAGAGTTACAATTTTTGAAGTAAAAAAGCGGATTTTTGAAAGTCGTTTTCTCATGATTTTTTTTCCATGTAAATATATTTTTAAAAAACACAACTGTTTCATGTACTGAAATGTTCAAGGATAATTGAAAATTCGTCAAATAATAAATAACTACTATATTTTTAAACTATTAGTTTTTTAACCCAAACCATTATTTTAAACTTTTTAGATAATAGATCTTTTTTTTTAATTTTTCAATTTTGTTAAAAGTTCTAATTTTTTTTTGATGGTCCATTTTACGCTGGAAGTAATGCATCAGCCTAAAAATGGATGAATACATTAAATTTATCATAATTTGAAGAAAAACGAAAAAAAAATTCTGATCTAATTTTTTAGAGTTTTTTAGAGTAAAAATGAAGTCAATACATCTAATTTATGATAATTTGACAAGAAACCAAAAAAATTTTGTTTACCAAATTTTCAGGGGGGCTGTTGTGCCCCAGCCTCCCCTACATACCAAGCATTCCATACCAAGTCGACCTGAGTGTGACCCTCGACCTCGCTGATTTCGTTTACGATTTTTTATATGATTCTTCCAACTCAAAATAGCATTCAGAATTTTTTTAGATTTTTTAAATCAAATTTGAGTACGTTATGATTTTTTGAACATTTTTTTCGAAAACCTCAAAGGCCGTGATTTAAAAATCTGAAAAATTCTGGAAAAATTCTCAAAAATCCGGTGTCAAAAATAAAAATTTTCAACCCAAAATTCATGATGTCTAGGCTTCCGCTTCCACCTCGATTTTAGGTTTTTATGAAGAAAACGTAAAAAAAATAGATGCAGAAATTAACCAACTATTTTTGGAAATTGTTGGTTAAAAACCTAGTATCGAGGTGGAAGGGAAATCCTGGGGATCATGAATTTTGGGTCGAAAATTTTCATTTTCGACACCGGATTTTCGAGAATTTTTTTATATTTTTAAATTAAGGCCCTCGAGGTTTTCGAAAAAAATGTTCAAAAAATCATAACGTACTCAAATTTGGTTTTAAAAATCTGAAAAACATCCTGAATTCTATTTTGAGTTAAGAGAATCATATAAAAAATCGTAAACGAAATCAGCGAGGTCGAGGGTCAGGTCGACTTGGTATGGAAAGCCCCATAGTTTTCCAACGGGGATAAAAAACAGAAGATTTGATTCTTAGAAAGTCGCACGACCGATATAATATGGAGGGGATAAAAAAATAATGTCCCAATGACGATAATGTTTTCAAGTTTATTTTTTGTTCTTTTATTTTGGCACCAAAACAAAATATCTGACATTCGTCAATGGCTCAGGAATCGACGTGTCAAAAATGTACAAGTCGTCATGTACAAGTCTTTTGTTCGGGGGTCGTGGGGTCTTTTATTTTCTGTATTTCCTTATTGGACGATTGCCCGCGACGCGATGCTCTCTCTCGTCAACAACGACGACTCATTTGTATTTCAAGGGTACGGCAATTCCTTCGTATCGATCGTTCTCTATGCCACAGTTGGCCTTAAGCACGCTCTTTTTAATAGCCTCGCGATAGCTTTTGACGTCACTGATGAATTTCAGCCACATACCGATCATCTCGATCATGTACCATCTCTTCATGTTTTCCTCGACCGTATCGACAATTGTATCTTCACGATCGGCGAAAACGTCACTCTCCAAATCGTCCGCATCCTCGTTCGCGATCTCCTTCAAGGGACTTGGAAAATTTTCCATACTCGCTGTCGAGTACAATTTTTTCAATATATGCTCGTTTTTTATCAGTACACGACGCACGGTTCCTTTGCTGATATCGACCAAACGATCAAAACGATTTTCTCCTCTTTCGTTCAATAAAATATCCAAGTAAAGATCTTGCTTCGGGCTCGGTTCGTTCGTCAACGTTGGCTCGCTGTTGCAAACGATAAATTCGTGCATATCATCGATCGTTGAGAAACGATTTATCTCGGCGAAACCATCGAAATTTCCTTGATACTCGCGAACTCTTAGCTCAATTAGCAATTGATTGTCCTCATGACTCGTGGATGGCGAATCGCCGGAAGTGGGATTCGGAAGATCGTCGTCTTGAATGAAAAATCAATGATATTGTGAAAAAAAAATCTTTTTTTTTTAAATAAATAAATAACCAGGCCTGGGCAAAATACCGGAAAGTACTTCAAGTACAAAGTACCGTAAGTACTTGAAGTATAAAGTGCTTGAAGTATCAAGTACTTGAAGTATGAAATACTTGAAGTATCAAGTACTTGAAGTATAAAATACTTGAAGTATAAAGTACTTGAAGTGTAAAATACTTGAAGTGTCAAGTACTTGAAGTATAAAGTACTTGAAGTATAAAGTACTCAAAGTATCGTGTACTTGAAGCATCAAGTACTTGAAGTATGAAGTACTTGAAGTATCAAGTACTTGAAGTATCAAGTACTTGAAGTATCAAGTACTTGAAGTATCAAGTACTTGAAGTATCAAGTAATTGAAGTATAAAGTACTTAAAGTATAAAGTACTTGAGGTATTAAGTAATTGGAGTATAAAGTACTTAAAGTATAAAGTACTTGAAGTATCGTGTACTTGAAGTATGAAGTACTTGAAGCATCGTGTACTTGAAGTATCAAGTACTTGAAGTATCAAGTACTTGAAGTATCAAATACTTGAAGTATCAAGTACTTGAAGTATCAAGTACTTGAAGTATAAAGTACTTGAAGTATCAAGTACTTGAAGTATAAAGTACTTGGAGTATCAAGTACTTGAAGTATAAAGTACTTGAAGTATAAAGTACTTGAAGTATCAAGTACTTGAAGTATCAAGTACTTGAAGTATCAAGTACTTCTTACTTGAAATACTTAAGATTTAAAGTACTCACAGTACAATTACTTGAAAAATCAAGTACCAAGTATCAAGTACTTTTCAAGTTCTCAGTTATATCTCGTAAGTTCTATTACTTACAATCGATTTCTTATTCTCATTTGATTTTTATTCGAGTTCTTGTTTTTATCAAAACACATTTTCACCTTGTGCAATACACTGAGATTAGGCTTAGGCAGATTGAAACAGAAGTATTTAAACAAAGAATTAGAAATAATTCAAAAGTAGCATTGATAATAGTGATTGTGATTTATTATGATACAAGTTTGAAAAAAAAAAAATATCGAATATAATACATGGCTTGTTAAAACCATACTCCAACTTCGTCTTCGTGTTCGTCTTCAAAAAACTGTCGTAGGCGACAGTTGAGAGACAGCATGTCCATACGTCACGAAATATTATTTTCAATTACAAATTCGAAGGCTTTGTACATGCAACCATCAGCAAGACACATTCAAAAGTACTTGATACTTGTACTTGTAAAAGTACTTGAAGTACAGAAAAGTATTCGAAATTTTAAGTACAATACTTGAAGTACAGGCCAAGTGCTTGAAATTTTAAATACAATATTTAAAGTAATTGAAAAGTACTCCAAGTACTTTAAAAGTACTTCAAGTACTTGGAAAAGTACTTCAAGTACTTGGAAAAGTACTTCAAATACTTGAAAAAGCACTTCGAGTACTTGAAAAAGCACTTCGAGTACTTGAAAAAGTACTTCAAGTGCTTGAAAAAGTACTTCAAGTGCTTGAAAAAGTACTTCAAGTGCTTGAAAAAGTACTTCAAGTGCTTGAAAAAGTACTTCAAGTACTTGAAAAAGTACTTCGGGTACTTGAAAAAGTACTTCGAGTACTTGAAAAGTACTTCAAGTACCTGAAAAGTACTTCAAGTACTGCCCAGCTCAGATTTGAAATATAAATAAATTTCAAACAATTTTAGATATAAATAAAGTATAAATTTTCGTTTTTTATTTACCGGATGGTGATATCACTGTGACGATTATACCAGGAGTTGGCAAATTATCATCGGGATGATAATTGTCGTAGAGACCGGGCAATTGCGGACCGATTTCACTAACAACCGGATCCTGCGACGTGTCCTCTTCCTCATCCTTGTCACTGTCGTATTCGTCTCTATCCGTTAACCAATTTTCACCGTTGCTACGGGACTGTGAAGTTGCTGCCCGCGCTTTATAACCCAAGAAAAATTATGCAAGGATAATTAACAATTAAAAATTATTATGAGATTATTAATTTAATAACATTTTGGCCTGTTTTTAAGGAAAACTCCTTGCGCTATTAGCCCTTATTTGACGAACTGGGGTACAAAACACCCCAGGCCTAAATTTCTTTAATTTTAAGTACCTAAATGAAAAAAAAAATGGGAAGCTTATAGCATTACTCTAAGACAATAAGTTTTTATGTAGTGGCATTCTTGTTATATTACTTTACAACTACTATTTTTTTTCTTGTAGTGCTATATATTAAGCAAACTAACGTAAGTAAAATTTGTAACCATTTTTGTCGAAAAATAAAAAAGTTATGATTTTTTTTCGTAAAAGTTGTCATTTTTTCTGTTTTTTTGGATATTTACATTTTTTATCATATTTAACTTTAATATTTTATTATAAATCCTGTATAATTTTGGGAAGTAACCTCTTAGGGGATCATCACAGAGTAAAATTTTGAAAAAATTGATTTTTTTTGCACTATCCGATAGTATACATGGTTATAAATGTTGTGTACAATTTTCAGATCGAAATTCTAAATATTTCGGTCGCTACAGCCTTTCTTGGAAAAATTTTATTGGAACGTGAGACCTAGCGTGGAAATTTTAAACGCGTTTTTCTCGGAATGGTGTTTTTCAAAACGGGGGCCACTCTCAAAGGAAGAGTTTTCAAGCGATCTATTTGAAATGTGTAAACCTTTTTTTTGTAACCTTTGTAACATGTGTAAAATTTGTAAACCTTTTTTTTGTAACCTTTCATAATCTTTTGTAACTTTTTTTTTTAAAACAAATCTTCCTATTTTTTTTACGAAAAACTGTCGAAAAAAGGCTAAATTTGATACTTTTTTGTTCAAACCACCGCCATTTTTTCAAATTTCACTTTAAAAAAAAAACTCCATCGGGCGATACCGACTTTCCTGAAGATTAATAATCTTTTTTAAATTTTTGTTTCGGATAAAAAATAAAATTTGCGGCCGCAATGGGACAACATTTTTTTTCTACGCAATTTTCCGCAAATAAAAAATTGGACCGATTAGCTTATCCTATCTACCTAAAAAAATCGCGAAAATCGGCTATTTTTGGGACGGTCACACCGTGATGATCCCTTAAGAAGTTCTAACAAAATTTGCAAGTTAAAATATTAAATGGTACATTTTTTATAATAATTTGTATTGCTGGGGTAAAAACGACCCCAGTGTGTCAAGTAAGGATTAAAAATGGAGGGTTTAATTTTTTTAAACTTTATTCGCCTCCCGCAATTCCTTTTTTTTTAAATAAAAGTTATGGCAAAATTTATGAATCTTCAAGGGCAAATTTTCACCAAGTTGATATCTCACCTTCTAGAACGTCGGAAGGACCTCCCAGTACCATTTCGTTATCTTCACCCTCTTCCTCGTCAATTCTATTGTTGATACACGTCGAGGATCCGCAGGACGAATTTTCGGACGTTGAAGCCTGTCCCAAAAGACTCTTGTAACTTTTTTGCCTCGAAACCGGACGCGGCACCGTGATATCTCGATTCAAGTTCGCAAGATCGAATCTAACTTTCATAGTTCGCCCCTCAAAATAACAGGTACACGCTTTATGCCACGCAGAAGTTGCTCAGCATTACCATAATTAATCAATTTATTTATTCTTTTGAAAATTAATTCCAATGGCACGGATTTTTTTAGTCTGACCTCCAGGACGCAGCCAATAATTTCCGTACTAGCTCGGATCTAGTCAGAATCACTAAGAGCGTTTTAATTTTTCAATGCAAACTTTATTTTAATTTATTATCCCAAACGATTGTTCCTCGCTCGCTGGTCCCGGGTCCAACTGACACGATGTCACCTCGCGATTCCCTCAAAGTTATTGCAACACGTCTAGACGGATATTTCTATCGATGCATGACGAAACCGTTATCACACACGTAATCTATGAATAATCAATTTATTCGAGGATCAAAAAATATAATGCTTCCGGATGACGTGAAACAGTTTATTTTTACTAATGAACAATCGAACTTTTTATAATCTTAAGAGGAGGCTAAATACCATCCAAACTTGCTCTTATACAAATGGATGGAATTGAATATAATTTTAACAACATCATCAGAACAATAGCAGGAATGGAGCCTCACTAAAAAAAATTCGGAAAACAAAAAAAAAAATTTACAGATTCCCTTACCACCAAGAAACTGTAATTGAAAAACTTAAATTATTAAACTTTTACTGCATTTCGGGTAAAACCAAGAGTGAGGCTCCATGAAGAACGCCACGATACAAATATCGAGACGTTTTCGACATTATTTTATCAAAATGACACGCCGTAAGTTTGGATGGCGCATCAAGAGATAAATATCGATAAATTGTAGTTTTATTGAAAAACGAAATGGCGAAATGTAGTTCACAGACGTGCGAGTGAGGGCAGCACCATGGATTCTGACGAATAAGCTATAATATTTAGGGGGCTCGAATGAGTTCGCTGGCATTAGCTGTAACGCATTTTAGCCTCTTAATTGACAATTAATTGTTAATTAATTTATCCTCCTCTTAATTGTCAAAATGTAATTAATTTTCATCCACGGTTGTCGGAGAAAGACTGGACGACGATGATACGTCGATAATGTATAAGGGATTGAATAAAAATGGTATTTAGCCTCCTCTTAAGAGGAGGCTAAAGGCGACATTCGGACCTCTCTCTCTCGCTCTCACACGACCCCTATCATCCTTTCTCTCTCGCACTCGCACGAAAAATGTCGGTATTCAGCCTCCTCTTAAGAGGAGGCTAAATACCAACACTAACACCTCGAAATTGCCATCCAAACTTGCTCTTATACAAATGGATGGAATTGAATAAAATTTTAACAACATCATCGGAACAATGGCACGAATGGAGCCTCACTAAAATTTTTTCGAAAAACAAAAAAAAATTTACAGATTCATTTACCACCAAGAAACTGTAATTGAAAAACTTAAATTATTAAACTTTTACTGCATTTCGGGTAAAACCAAGAGTGAGGCTCCATGAAGAACGCCACGATACAAATATCGAGACGTTTTCGACATTATTTTATCAAAATGACACGCCGTAAGTTTGGATGGCGCATCGAGAGATAAATATCGATAAATTGTAGTTTTATTGATGAAAAACGAAATGGCGAAATGTAGTTCACAGACGTGCGAGTGAGGGCAGCACCATAGATTCTGACGAGTAACCTATAATATTTAGGGGTCTCGAATGAGTTCGTTGGCATTAGCTGTAACGCATTTTAGCCTCTCAATTGACAATTAATTGTTAATTAATTTATCCCCCTCTTGACTGTCAAAATGTAATTAATTTTCATCCACGGTTGTCGGAGAAAGACTGGACGACGATGATACGTCGATAATGTAGGGATTGAATAAAAATGGTATTTAGCCCCCTCTTAAGGGGGTCGAGTCAGCGTCAAAACGCCGATTTTTAAATATAAATATAGATGTTCGTTGAATATTGTAACGAATATTGTAATTGAACGAACATTATTATTATTATTATTATTATTATTATATTTATATTCATGTTCAAAAATTGGCGTTTTAACGCTGACTCGGTCCCCTTAAGTCAGATTGTCCAAACTCATAGAGCTAAAAACTATTTTTTCCCCCTTTAAAACTCTTGTGTCGTTTAAACAAGATCTTTATTTTTCGGCAAGTCGCATACAACGATCGTACACAGGATTTTTTTGAGCGCGCATTTATTGTTTTTTTTTTCTTAACGAACTTTATTGATATTTTTCTTACCAGGATGTTGGCCTTTCATTTTGTCTTACGTTATAAACATTCATTTTGGTTTACATTTGGAGCTTAATTGTATATCATTGAACTTGCACGACAATTAAAACGAAAATCAAAATGGGACTGCCGCTGCTTTTTTTTTCCAATCAATCAATCAATGTTCTGTAATTTACGTTCGTCAATGTTTCGTTATTATATATATGAGGCAGTCCACAGCAACTCAGAGGTGTTTGACCCTGACCCCCTGCGATTTCCCGTGTAGAAATTTTGGTAGGGAAAAACTTCTGCCCCTGACTTGCCCTCCCTAACTAATGTAGGGAAATGATCCGCTCATCCTAACAGGCCCTGTTATGCCATGTAACACCTGGCTGGCCATTTTCGGATCCGGTGGTCATGATCAGGCCCCTATGACGATATGATCCGGCCCTAGCAGATCCTGATCAGGCCCCTAAGATTTTTAGAATCATGCCCTTAAAGGCCCTGATCACGGTCACGATCATACACCGAAGCGCTTTTGGAACAATTACGAGGTACTCCTTTTTCAATGTATGCATCTTATTATTTATTTCGAGGCAACCCTTTCTTAGGGTACACTTTTCTTTTGGCAATCCTCGAAGAGAATATTAGGTTCCGAGTGAACGGAAATTCTCTACGAGAATTAAATAAATAAATACAATTACATGAGATGGCAGGAACTCCTTGTATGGATTCTTTCGACACCGACTTCTGCTAACATCCGTGCTCGCACCCGTCTATATAAGCATACTGAACACATTATCCGTATGGGAGTTCAACGGTTGCTGTCCTGCGACATCTCGCGCCAAGTCTCGGAACTAACGCGATGCGGTTCGTGGTGATAATAATAATAATCCTCTGCCTACGTAACGAACTTGTGACAGGCGCACAATTGCTTGTTATTCTCGCGGGATTAAAGCGATAATGTAAATAATAATTAAATAATAATAATAATAATAATAATAATAATAATAATAATAATAATAATAATAGTAATAATAAACGAGGCAATGATTGTTAATTTATTATTATTGTTATTACTATTATTGTTATTTATTACTATTATTATTATTATTATTATTATTATTATTATACTACTGAAAGCCGATATACAAATAATTTTATTTTAATAAATACTCAGGGCAATCCAATAGTTTTCACATCAGAGCTCTGCCAGGGTAATAAAACAAAAATATGTTTTGCTTAAAAGTGTAAAAATAACATCGTCGGAAACTGTTCATATTCTGATCATGCAGGGCACTGGTAATAAGTGATTATTTCAATGTTATAACTAGGGACCAGGTCGTTAAGTTCCATGTCAGGGCCCTGCCAGGAAAATCGGATCAGGCAGGGCGGATCAGGGGCAAGAATCAACTAATGGTTGCCCTATCACATTTCTACACGGGTTGTTCCATTATTTTTTATGTTATTCAGCCTATAAAAAAACGTACGGCAAATTTTTTTCAAATTTTTTGGACCAGCCGGCATCTCAACAAAAAATAACCAAACCTGATTTTTGACGGAAAAAACGCCCATTTTTAAAATTCACAAAAAATTCACAAAAATGTTGTGTCACAAAACGAAAAATTTTGGGCCATGAAACATAGTGCTAATATTTTTTTTTCTGGGTTTACGGAGAAAAAAGTAAATCGACATTTTGGTATTCATAAAATTTTTACGTGAGGCCTATATAATTAATGACATAGTAATTCTGAATACTCTACTACACTGCTATTTTCAAGTATTTTATATAAAAACTTGAGCGCATACTGCAGTTGATCCGAAAAATCGAGATATTCTATTTCCAAGGTTATTTTACTTGGTGAAATAATATTGTGTATTTAGCCGAATAATTAGGTAAATTTGGATGTGTTATTTCCATTATTTATATCAATTACTTATTTTTATTGGCATGTTTTAGAGGTTATTCCATATTTATAACCTCCTAAAGTGAAGAAAAAGTTATGCCTCACGTAAAAATTTCAAGAATAGAAAAATGTTGAACTACTTTTTCCTCTGTAAACCCAGAAAAAAAAAATACTTCCACTATGTTTCATGGCCCAAAATGTTCGTTTTATGACACAGAATTTTTGTCCATTTTTCTGAAATTTGAAAAATGGGCGTTTTTTCCGTCAAAAATCAGGTTTGGTCAATTTTTTTTAGATGCCGGCTGGTCCAAAAAATTTGAAAAAAATTTGGAGTATTTTTTTTGATAGGCTGAATAACATAAAAAATAATGGAACAAATTGCAGGGGCTCAGGGTCAAACACCTCTGAATTGGTGTGGACCGCCTCATATATATTATTTGGTGAACATTGAACGTTTCGAAGACCAAAATTTTTGCAGATTGTCACACGAATTTATGTCGCATGAATTCTAGAGATTTTTTTTTTTTTAATAAATAGTCGGAACAGAAAAAATAGACCAATGAACATATTTATACATCGACGCTAATTGTTTTTTTTAATTAATTACTCATAAATACATGGTTGTTTTTTTTCCCTCGATATATTACGATACAATACGATATTCACTCTGACTATTAGTGATTTTTCGAATACTGACTATATTTATTAATATTATTTCGACGTATCATCATTTTTTGGCTCATTTCCATTTTTTTCCTTAAATATTTTTATTTCGCGTAAACACGTTTTACTTTGGTCGCATTTAACAGAGACTTAGGGCAAAAATTTTATCATTAGATGAGGGATAACATCAAAAACTGATTTATTTTAACACCTAAGTGTTAAAATAAATCTAAAATTTTAACACCTAAGTGTTAAAATAAATCTCGTCTGTTGGTTCGTTGTTGCATATGTAAACCTACAGATATGTTTTTTTTCGCTGTTTTTTTTTCGTACTATATTCCTGCGTGGTTTTTTTCGATGGTTACAATATATATATTTTTTTTTTTTCAATTCTACTACGTATCCGATGATTAATAATTATTATCGTATTATCATTTTGAATGTGGACCCAACGAACTCTTGTAGTTCACGTGAATTCGTATTATGATTATTTACTTTCAACATTGTTGCATTAGCTAAAAGATTTATTTTTTCCTGGACCAGCCGATATAACAATATTCACTAATTAATAAAAATACACAAACGAACATCGCTTTTGTTGGAGGAAGGAGGATCGTTCGATCATGGAGACACATTTTTTTTTCCTCAGGGGGAAAGGATTTTTATTTGTCGGAGCGTATCTAATGGCGAGTAGTTTGGCACGAGGCTCAAGGATCGACGATCCAGCTCCTCGAACAACAATCGATAAATATACACTACCAACGAAAATTTTCCGGACAAAACTTCGAAAAAGGTCTGGACCGTTTTTTTATGCCATTTTACCGGTAGTCAACGTAAACTAATTTAACAAACGGCATTTTGAAGGGGAAGAATTCTGCTTCATTTTCTGATTTTTTAATTATTTTTACAAATTGGGTTAATTTGGTAAAATTTTCGGGTGGGGGTCGAAGAGTCGACTAACCAATATTTCGAACGGCCGAAATTCCGAATTTCACGATTACGAGCGTTCGAATAACGAAGCGCCGAAATCCCGAATGCCAGAAAAGCGAAAGCGGAGAGAGCCGCCCCATGCGTAAGAGAGAGAGAGATGCGCCTCCTCTCTCTCTTACGCATGGGGCAGCTCTCTCGACTTTCTCTTTTCTGGCGATCGGGATTTCGGCGCTTCGTTATTCTAACGCTCGTAATCGTAAATTTCGGGATTTCGGCCGTTCGAAATATTGGTTAGTCGACTCTTCGACCCCCACCCGAAATTTTTACACGACCTCCTGAATACTTCATGTAAAAACATATTAAATGTTCAGAATTCCATCATCATTACTTCATTAAGGGTTAAAATGAAAAATGATGGGAAAATTCTGAAAATTTGATGTGTTTTTGTATGAAGTGTTTAAGTGGTCGTGTAAAAATTTCACGACGATTGGGAAGCTCGTTATTAAAATATTAACATTTTGTCAAGAACAATTTTTTAAACAAATAAAAAAAATATTTATCAATAAACTTCGTGCCGTTTCTGTTGCTTTTAATAAAGTGTAGATATTAAAAAATTTAGAGGTAAAAAAAAAACTCATCGCAAAGTTATATCAGTTTCCATAAGACTGCATTTAATTAAATTTAATTTGTTAATGTGAATTGTTCGATAACGAGCTTCCTAATCGTCGTGAAATTTTTACACGACCTCTTAAATAATTCATCCAAAAACATACCAAATTTTCAGAATTTTCCTATCATTCGCGATTTGGGACTCAACATCCTTAACTTTGAGCGATTTTTTTTTCCTAAGTTATTCTGTTTTATGTGGAAAAAAAGGACATGTAGAAAATCCCGTAAAGCACGAAAACGAAGAATATTCATGAAAAACTTCAGGATAGCAAAAAGTTGCGTCTGTTTCCGTTGAGCTTATAGGAATTTTTTCAGATTTTTTTTCCGACCGAAAATTGGAGAAAAAAATTTGGGAAAAAAATGTAAAAAAAAATTCCAGAGTGTTGAAAATGGTAAAATAAAGTATTTGTCCCTCTTGAAATTTTATCAATAATCCCATAGTTCTCGAGTTGTGGTAACTGCATGATCTGAGCTCCAACCCAGAAAATGAAAAAAAAAAATTCGGAAAAAAAAATCTGAAAAAATTCCTCTATAATCCGCGAAAACAGACGCAACTTTTTGCTATCTTAAAGTTTTTCATTAATCCTCTTTGTTTTCGTGTTATACGGGATTTGTCAAATTTACTCCTTTTTCACAAAAAACAAAATAACTTTGGAAAAAAAAAATCGCTCAAAGTTTTTGAAAAAAAACGAAATTGAAGCTTAAGCTTTCGCCTTTATGAATCCAATCGTAAAAACGTATAAGAAAAATTTCCTCTGGAAGATGGGTGCACCTAAAGAGAGGGAAAAAAAGGCGTAAAACAGTTGTTTTCAAAATAGAGTCCAAATCTAAAAACAAATTGTAAAAATAATATAAAAAAACAGGAAATGAAGCCGAATTCTTCCCCTTTAAAGTGGCGTTCGTTAAATTGGTTTACGTTGACTTCCGGCGAAATGGCGGAAAAAAACGTTGCAAACCTTTTTTGAAGTTTTGTCGGGAAACTTTTCGCCGCTAGTGTATATTTATTGTTATTAATTACACACGCGTATAATATGCGTGTATTCAATAAATATATATATGTATATTTATACATCTAATAATTTTTCATTTTAAATATATTATATACATATATATTACATATATATGTATTTGTTTGTTATTTATTAAGCTGTTCGGGAATTTGGTGTTTGAACGAAGCGAGGGGACGAAATGGGGACGGGATGTGAAACACAAATTCTAGAACACTTAATCGGTGATTCGATCCGGATCACTCGAGTCGCGAGCTTGATTCTCTCGATGCATTTCATTTTTTTACTTACGGGACAGGATCAGGAAGCAGGGGCAGGACTCACAGCACACGTTCTTCCAAATTCTCGAGAGTCGTGCTTCTCCATAAGTGTATATGGGGCATTCCATACCAAGTCGACTTGAGTGTGACCCTCGACCTCGCTGATTTCGTTTACGATTTTTTATATGATTCTTCCAACTCAAAATAGCATTCAGAATTTTTTTCAGATTTTTAAAACCGAATTTGAGTACGTCATAATTTTTCGAACGTTTTTTTTGAAAACCTCGAGGGCCGTAATTTAAAAATCTGAAAAAATTCTCAAAAATCCGGTGTCAAAAATGAAAATTTTTTATCCAAAATTCATGATGTCCAGGCTCTCGCTTCCACCTCGAATTTAGGTTTTTATGAAGAAAACGTACAAAAAATAGATGCAGAAATTAGCCAACTATTTTTGGAAATTGTTGGTTGACGATAAAAATATTCAAGCCACTTTTCACGATGGATCAATTTCTGCATCTTTTTTTTTTGCGTTTTCTTCACAAAAATCTAAAATCGAGATGGAAGGGAAATCCTGGACATCATGGATTTTGGATTAAAAAAATTCATTTTTGTCACCGGATTTTTGAGAATTTTTTCAGATTTTTAAATTACGGCCCTCGAGGTTGTCGAAAAAAATGTTCAAAAAATCATAACGTTCTCAAATTTGGTTTTAAAAATCTGAAAAAAATTCTGAATGCTATGTTGAGTTGGAAGAATCATATGAACAATCGTAAACGAAATCAGCGAGGTCGAGGGTTATACTCAGGTCGACTTGGTGTGGAATGCCCCATATATATATTGATTTATATATATGTATATCATTACGTATACATATTTTTCATTTTTTTCCCCGTCGATATCCGACGAGAAACCGAAACTTTCTACAAGTCCGGACGCAGTGGCATTTATTGTCGTTTAATTTTCATAATTTCCCTCTCATATCGACGTTGTGTGATGATCAGCGGTCAATGGTTGCGTATTGTGTGGCAACGCTGCCAATTCGTTTCTGCTCAGATGATTCACGATACCAGCACCGAGAGAGTCTCCGACGACGTTCACCGACGTTCTGAAGCGATCGCTGAAGGAAATAATTTAAAAATATCAAGAGGCGCGGCAGCGTCTCGACGCCATACTATTTATACTCTGAGGAAACGCGAGAGGACAGAAGCAGGGGGGTGACATCGCTATCTATCCCTCTACTTCAAAGTGCTACGCATTCTGTCCGGATTTTTTAGTTCCCCTTTTACTCTGTACGTGGCGCTAGTTCTTCTCTCGTGTGTGGGTCATTCCATGTCAAATCGACCCATAGTTGGAATCGACCCCTTTTCATTTCGATGAAATTTGGTCAGAAGTTTTCTTTTATCATAAAACGAAGTTTTACCAAAAGAAAAAAATAAAATTTTTTTTTTTCGAAAGTAATGCAAAATGCGAAATTTCACCATTTTTTCAATTTTTTGAACTCATTTTTTAGATATCTCGAAAGCTATTATAGTTGGGAAAAAAATCGATCTGGGTTTGTCTTAAAGAGTATACTTGGAGCTCCGAAAAAATTAATATTCCGAAAAACAATGTTGAAAAATTATGAACTTGGAGAATTTTGCATTTTTTTAAATCGTCAAGATCTACGATCAACATTAAATTTTTGGTTTAGGTTTTTTTATATAATACCTTGTACTGATCTTAAAAGATCGTGAGATTTTCATAATTGCGTTTTTTTTTCAAAAATGTAAATTTTTGAATTTTTGTAAAAAAAATGGTTTTTTGTACCTCTCAGTCAAGGAGATTCATCTGGTCAATGATTCAACAAACTGATAGTGATTTAAAAAATCAGAATACAGATATCAGTATCTAAAAAGTCATCTGTTGAAAATTTCAAGACCTTAGAATACATTGTTCATGAGAAATAAATAAAAAAGTAATTCCTGAATTAACATGGGCCTTCATGGGTTTCACTAGTTTTTCCGTCTATAAACATTAAATTCGCAATAATTGACAAACAGATTTTTACGAAAAATGCAGAATTAATAAAAAAATATCTAAGGAACATTTGTTTAGCTTCATAAAATCGATTAAGTACTTATGAGATTCATAACAAATTAATTGGTCTCGAAAAATGCTGATTATTTTGAGGTTAAGCGTTGTCAAGCGCACCATGCTGACTACGCTAGTGACAATAATTTTTCTTTTGACTCGGTACCAGATGAACCTCCTTAAAAGTTGAGCCATCATGTAATTTTGTAATTTTGAGCAATAAAAATTACATGATTGCTCAACTTTACATAACTTAGGGGTAAAAAAAAATTTACCAAAACTCAAAACTTCAAATTTGTGAAAAAAGAAATGCAATTCTGAAAATTTCAGGATCTTTTAAGATCAGTACAAAGTGTCATATAAAAGAAAAGGAATCAAACATTTAATGTTGATCGTGAATTTTCACGATTTTTGAAAATAAAAATTTCTCCATATTCGTAATTTAAAAAAAAATTCGGAATATTTTTTTTTCGTAGCCCCAAATATACTCCTTAAGACAGACCCAGAATGATCTTTTCGTAACTGTAATAGTTTTTGAGACATTTGAAAAATAAACTTGAAAAATGGTAAAATTTCGAATTACTTGCATAACTTTCGAAAAAAAAAAAATTAATTTTTTTCCTTTGGTAGAACTTTGTTTTATGATAGAAGAACACTTCTGACCCACTTTCATCGAAATTGAAAGGGGTCGATTCCAACTATTGGTCGATTTGACATGGAATAACCCATATGCCTTACAGCCCCACGAGTGACGACATTTGGCGTCGAAAAAGACGGTCACTTATAGATCGTAAGGTCATTGAATAGATCGTAGTGTTTGGGTGTTACGGGCCTGTTGTAGGTTTGGGTACCAAGCGGGACACTTCAGTATTTAAGGTAAATTAAAATTGTAGGTCAACTGTCGGTAAATAAAAAAATTCAAATGAACTAAAATGCAGTCTCTAATATCTTAGCTTCAATGATCGTTAACCACTTGAACCTGGATGACCCATCTTGAGAAAAAAAAGTAGATGGCCATAAGGCATCGTAGGGTCAAGATTTAGCAGATAGAAATTTGGTGAGCTTGCTATTTTGAAGGAGACTAAAACGCTTATATCAGGTTCAGATGTTATAAAGTAGTGTTGTTACTTGACAGATATGCTACGGTACATTTTTAATACGGTAGGCATATATTTTTGATAGATTAATGGAGGCGCAAATGTCCCGTCCAATCCCAAATACTCCCTAAAATTTAGAGTCTGTCGATTTCAAGATTTTTGCATCCGCAGACAACTCTTTCCCTTTGGCCACTTTGTATACTCACAGAAGCCAATCAACGGCGACGATTAGAGTGACGTCTTTCGCTGGAAGTCCGACTGTGTCGAGCACCATGACCATTGTAACGAGTCCAGCTTGTGGAATACCAGCAGCTCCGATACTCGCGGCAGTTGCGGTGATGCTGAAATTTTTCAGTATCATTGGGTTTAAAAAATGCCAAGAGAAAGGACTCTCAAAGCAAACTACTCTCGTTGACCTCGTAAAGTAAAGTTTTCTCATAAACTTTCTTTTTTAATTATCCCGTGTAAAAAAAATTAGTCTATGATAAGTCTACGATTAGTCTTTCACGTAGTCTACGAAAAGTCTCGCTAATGGAACAATATAGACTTATATAGATTAAATATAGATTAAATATGAATATGATTAATAGATTAAATTATAGATTAAATATGAATATCGACTTATACTCATAAGTCGATATTTAGGTAGACTTATAAGTCTACATAAATATAGACTTGGGTCGGGACTTCACAACTGAATGAGAATTCACAAATCGAACTTATTTTGTCTCTCAAAAGTCTCTCTTTTAGAATAAATACAAATCATATCTGTATTTATTTACCGCAAATTTAATTCCAGGATTCCGACCCTTCATAAGATAAATGACCCCTCATAACTTAATTCCAGGATTCCTGACCCCTCATAAGTCAAGTGACCCCTCATAACTTAATTCCCGGATTCCTGACCCCTCATAAGTTAAGTGACCCCTCATAACTTGTTTCGGGCGACTGAGCTCTCATAAGTTATGTAAATTTACATAACTTATGAGGGGTCACTTAACATAAGTTATGTCAATTTATATAACTTACGAGGCGTCACTTGACATAAGTTAAGTGACCGCTCATAACTTAATTTCAGAGCCCCTGCCTCCTCATAAGTTATGTAAATTTACATAACTTATGAGGGTCCAATGGCCCCAAAATCAAGTTATGAGAGGTCAATTATGACGGGTCACGGTTTTGTTCGAACAGATTTAAGGGTTTACATAACTTATGAAGGATCAGGGGCTCTGAAATTAAGTTATGAACGGTCACTTAACTTGTGAGGGGTCAGGAATCCTGCAATTAAATTTGCGGCGAATAAATACAGATATAATTTATATTTATTCTAAAAGAGAGACTTTCGAAAGACTTTTGAGAGACAAAATAAGTTCGATTCATGAATTCTTATTCAGATGTGAAGTTCCGACCCAAGTCTATAATTATGTAGACTCAAAAGTCTACATAAATATCGACTGATACTCATAAAGTCGATATTCATATTTTAAAAAATGACTTTTGAGAGCCTAAATAAGAGCGGGTCATGAATTCACGTTCATATAGAGTTATTAGTCTATATGAATATAGACTTGATAGTGTATAGACTTATGAGACACTTACTTGGAATGTAAATTTCGTTGAAAAGTCTATATCAGAAGTCTATATTGTTCCATTAGCGAGACTTTTCGTAGACTATGTGAGAGACTAATCGTAGACTTAACATAGACTAATTTTTTTACACGCGATAGACTTTCCCCTTTCTTTTCGTTCTGTCTTACCTGACCGCAGCGAGTTGACCGAAGCTCAGTGGAAAATTGCGCACTTGAGCGATGAAAATTGCGGCAACTGCCTCGTACAGAGCCGTACCGTCCATGTTTATGGTCGCACCGATTGGCATCACGAAACGCGAGACTCTCGAGTCAATGCCGTTGCGCTCCTCGAGACATCCAATGGCGACCGGAAGTGTTGCCGAACTCGACGACGTACCGAATGCCGTTGCGATCGCCTGCGCCATATTCGATATGTAGACGACTGGATTCTTCTTCGTCAATAGGAAAAATATCGTCGGTAGCACGATGAATCCGTGAATGAAAAGTCCTATCAGTACGGTCATGAAGTACATGCCAAGCTGACCGAGTATAACGTCGAATGACTCCATTTCCATTATCTTCGATGATACGAGGAACAGAACTCCGACCGGTGAAAGCCTGTACAATCATAATTTGATAGTTCATACACTCAGTCAAAAAATCAAAGGAACAGCAAAATTTTCGATATTTTTCAACGATCTTCCAAAGGCAGTAACTTTGTTAATTTTGGTCATAACAAATTTTCAAAAAAAGCACTTTGAAGCTTGAATCTTCTAGTTTTGGAATTTTTAATCAAAAAAATTTTGTGGACATCACCCTCGACGCAGTCGAAAGAAATATCACGGTAAAAATTTTCTCGAAATTTTTGCTTTTTTCAAAACAACCGATGGGCTCCAAAACGCAAATTTGAGAGAAAAAAAGAAAAACTTTTTAATTCATTTTCAATACCATTAATTAATTGGTCATTAAGGATCAATAAACGTGTTCCTTCAATTTTTCTAAAAGTTTGATGACTCGGTCACAAAAAACGGTTCGACCGATTATTTTGAAAATTGGCATGGTTTTTAGGTATGTAATGAGCTAAAAAAGGACCTTAGAACATTGGTAATTTTTGCAATATTTGAAAAGTTGTGGTAGATTTTCTAAAACAAGAAAAAAAGCTAATTTGTTGCACGTTTTTAAAGTCAAAATTAGGCATGGAAATTTTATTTTTCGTTTATGACAATAACAGGCACTTATAGAGGGTAGATTCAAGTTTCCGAAACCCACCGTTTACTCGCTGTACGATCATTAGTTTCAGAGATATCAAAGATTGAAAAAAAAGACGAATTTTTGTTCAATCGCCGATATCTCAGCGAAAAATGGTCGTAGAACCAAAATAAAAAAAGCAAATTGAAGCTAAAGTATTCAGCTAAACGAACCATGGATTGGTTAAGTACGGAATTTTTTTTTGGAGCCCATCGATTGTTTTGAAAAAAGCAAAAATTTCGAGAAAATTTTCACCGTGATATTTCTTACGATTGCGTCGAGGGTGATGCCCACAAAAATGTTTTGACTTAAGATTCAAAAACTAGAAGATTCAAGCTTCAAAATGCTTTTTTTAAAAAAATTTTACGACCAAAATTAACAAAGTTACAGCCTTTGGAAAATCGCTGAAAAATCTCGAAAATTTTGCTGTTCCTTTATCTTTTTGACTGAGTGTACATTAAACTTTTCTTCCCATTAAACCTTTTTGGGTTTTACAGCATTTTAGAACCCATGCCGATATATAGATCCCATTAGGGAAAAGGCCGAAAAATCGTAGAGCATTCGGAATGCTAATGGAAACCAGGATTGCAAATAATACATTACTTTTTTTTAATGCATTTACATTCTCAATAATCATTAACTCTTATTGATTAATTGAAATAATTTCCATTAACCATTTAATGTTAATGGTTAATGAAAATAATTTCCATTAACAGTTCAGCATTAATGGTTAATGGGAGTTATTTCGATTAATCATTAAATGTTAATGGTTAATGGAACTTATTTCCATTAATCATTAAATGTCAATAGTTAATGGAAACTATTTCCATTAACCATTAAATAAATGTTGATGGAGCTGTTATATTATATATTAGCCATTAAAAAAGTAATGATTAATGGGAATTATTTTCATTAACCATCAACACGTAATGGTTAATGGAGGTAATTTTCATTAACCATTAACTCTTATTGATAATTGAAAACAACTTCTATTAACCCTGAACTCTCATTGATAATTGAAAATAACTTTCATTAACCATTAACATTTATTGATTACTGGACATTATTTCCATTAGCTGTTAAAAAAGTAATGATTAATGGAAATTATTTTCATTAACCATCAACACGTAATGGTTAATGAAGATAATTTTCATTAACCATGAACTCTTATTGATAATTGAAAATAACTTCCATTAACCATCAATATTTATTGATTACTGTAAATTATTTCCATTATCCATTAAAAAAGTAATGATTAATGGGAATTATTTTCATTAACCATCAACTCGTAATGGTTAACGGAGATAACTTTAATTAACCATGAATTCTTATTGATAATTAAAAATAACTTCCATTAACCATTAAAAAAGTAATGATTGATGGAAATTATTTTCATTAACCATCAACACGTAATGGTTAAGGAGATAATTTTCATTAACCATTAACTCTTATTGGTAATTGAAAACAACTTCTATTAACCCTGAACTCTTATTGATAATTGAAAATAACTTCCATTAACCATTAACATTTATTGATTACTGGAAATTATTTCCATCATCCATTAAAAAAGTAATGATTAATGGGAATTATTTTCATTAACCATCAACTCACAATGGTTAACGGAGACAACTTTAATTAACCATGAATTCTTATTGATAATTGAAAATAACTTCCATTAACAATTTAAAAAGTAATGATTGATGGAAATTTTAATGGTTAATGAAAATAATTTCCATTCACCATTAACATTTAATGGTTGATGCAAATTATTTCCATTAGCCAATTCTGTTGGCGTGAAACGAATGAGAAAAAATTTATTTGCACTTTCGAATGCAGGCTTTTTAAAAAATACCCCAGTAATTTTATATCAGTGATTCGTTATGAATCGACGATGAGATATAACTCACCAAATGACCCAGTTGGTTATAATCATCATGGCGGAAGACAGTGCCTCGAAAAAGTTCAACAAGGGCTTTCCTCTTGGTCCCATTTTACCGAGAGTTATGCCGAGTACCGTAGCGAATACAACGAGACCGAGGATATTCATCCCCGAGGTATCCTCACCGCTTATTTCCCACGTTAGAATGTCGTCTGCAAAATCGATATTTAAAAAATTACCAAAATGGCGAATATCGTAGAAGAGGACAAAGAATTGGTTTTCATCGCATTTGTCTTTTTTATTCGCACAAAAGACAACTTCCGGAATTTTATAACGTACCGGATGTATTGTTTTCCTGTTTGGTAAGTACGGTGCGGTACTGAGAGACGCAGGCTTGAACCAAATTCGGGGGAAACATGTTTCTCACGAGATCCATGAGAGTGTCGGTTGTCGAGACATTTCTCGTATTTCCGTGCGTCTCCATTCCCGTACTATCGCCCCGACCAGGATGTATTACAACAACCAGGATGATACCTTGATCCAAAAAAAAGAGTAATTAGTTACCCTCGATAATGCTATAATGGCCACTGATTAATTATATTTTTAAAATAAAGAAAAAATTGATAAATAGAAATGGAAAAATCGTCAATTACCAAGTACAATACTTCATGTACACTGTCGTCCAAAAGTTTGGAAGCACTCAGCTTCATTTCGCTTTTTCCAAAAAAATTATTTGATTTTTTTTTAACCCGGCACGAACTTTGAAACATGGTCATTTTTCGACTTGTTTTTGGCGTTGAAATTTTGGCGCACAACCCATGCAAATTTTTTAACTCTGTTTTTCACATGGAAAACTTATGAAGGGGAGTATAAGCTTCAATTTCGTTTTTTTTTAATTTCGTAAGATTTTTTTCCGCAAAAATATTCAATTTTTCGCAAAAAACGACCATATTTGTAAAATGTAGTGTAACTCTGAAACTACTGGATTTTTGTGAAGTTACTAAAAGGGTACAAAGTTACATACAATTATTTTGGATGCAATGAATTTTTTTGTTCAAAATTTTTTTTTGCAATTTTTTGTTATCAACGAGATATTTTTTTATCTCAAACAATCTGATCTCTTACCTCATCCACACGGTTTTTTCATCAAAAAACATCATCTACATGATTTTTTATCGTGTAGTTAAGGTACGAGACCCGATTGTTTAAGATAAAAAAACCCTGCAAATTGAAATTTGCACATTGCTTCCTCATCTTTATCCAAAGTTCATATAGCTTCCTCTAACACACGGTATGGCGATCAAATTTGGCTTCCTCATAAAGAAAGCTTTGTTAAGTATTGAAAAATATTACGGTATAATACGGCCGAAATCCCGAATTTTACGATTACGAGCGTTAGAATAACGAAGCGCCGAAATCCCGATCGCCAGAAAAGAGAAAGTCGAGAGAGCTGCCCCATGCGTAAGAGAGAGAGGAGGCGCATCTCTCTCTCTCTTACGCATGGGGCGGCTCTCTCCGCTTTCGCTTTTTTGGCATTCGGGATTTCGGCGCTTCGTTATTCGAACGCTCGTAATCGTGAAATTCGGGATTTCGGCCGTTCGAAATATTCGTTAGTCGACTCTTCGACCCCCACCCCAAAGTTTCTGTTAAATATATTGAAAATTGTGCAAGTTAGAGTGCCTTGCGCTATTTTTCAAAAAAATCAAAATTTCATAAAATTGTAATCCGTCGATGGATTTTTTCCAAATTTAATAGCAAACAACCTTGATAGCTATACAAGTTCTGTACAAAGTTTCAGTGAAATATATTGAAAATTGTGCAAGTTGGAGCGCTTGCACTTTTTTTTCAAAAAAATCAAAATTTCATAAAATTTTAATCCCTCGATAGATTTTTGCCAAATTTAATAGCGACCAACCTTCACAGCTATATTACCTCTGTGCAAAGTTTCAGTACAATATCTTAAAAATTGCGCAAGTTAGAGCGCTTAGGCGATTTTTCAAAAAATTCAAAATTTCATAAAATTTTAATCCCTCGATGGATTTTCGCCAAATTCAATACCAAACAACCTTAGTAGCTATACTAATTCTGTACAAAGTTTGAGTGCAATATCTTGAAAATTGCAGAGGCTAGAGCGTTTACGCCATTCTTGCAAAAACGAAAAAAGTCGATAAAATCTGAACACCCGTTATAATTAAAACAAATAATGAAGAGCAATTCGTGCTCGACAAGTGTGCCAAATTTTAGCTTGATATCTCGAAGCGTTTTCGAGTTATTAATCATTTACATCTGAAACTCAGGATACACACACACACACACACACGCATACACACACATACATCCATCCGGACATTTTTTCTCAATATGATTTCTCGATGTTTTAGGACATTTTGAATATATTGGCATAAAAATCGCGGAAAATTTTTTTTTCACGAAAACAAAGCTTCTTTTATGAGGAAGCAAAATATCTCGTTTTTAACAGGAAAAATTTGTGAAAACAAAATTTTGAAAAAAAATTCTGAAAAAATTTCATTAAGCCCAGAATAAGTGTACGCAACTTTTTACCCTCTTAGTAATTTCACGAAAACTCAGTAATTTAAGAGTTACGCTTCATTTTATAACGCTTCGTTTTCTGCGAAAATCTTAATATTTTCGGAAAAAAAATCGTACGAAAATTTGTAAAAAACGAAATTGAAGCTTATACTCTCCCCTACAAGTTTTTCATGCGAAAATCAATTTTCAAAAATTTTCATGGGTCGTGCGTCAAAATTTCAATCGGGTTAAAAAAAAAATCGTAATAAATTTTTTGAAAAAACGAAATGAAGCTTAATACGTCCCCTTTGAAACGCCGCTTATTGAATTCAAATGTCTTTATTTTTAAAAGAGTAGTTAAACTTTTTGTGCGGCGTGGAATCGGGGCGAGTGTTTCCAAACTTTTTGACGCCAGTGCAAACATTAACAAATATAATAATATTAATTATGCTAAATATATATCAATAGAATAATGGATATCACAAATAATAATAATATAACAATTACCGATCAATCTTTTTTTTCAAAATAACAAAAAAATTGATTTAAAAATGTGATTATATTTAAGTGAATAAATTGTGTATTACCAAGTATTACAGCACTGACAGTGGTGACCATGTAATAAGTGATAGCTCGGGCTCCAATTCTGCCGCTTAACGAAAGATCGAGGGAACCAATAGCCGATATAAGACTCGCTACGATCAACGGCAGGATCAAGCTCTTCAGCATTCTTAAAAACAGTTCACCGATGTAATTCACGTACATTATCTCGCGTTTCGTCCATGGTTCGTCCCGGACATTTCGCAATATGAGTCCGAGTACAACGCCACCGGCAACACCGGAAACTGTCAGTATCGTAAGAGCGTTGTGTTTGAGACAGGATTGAACCTTTTGTCCTCTCGTTTTAGGTCTCCTCGATTTCTCCTCCGGATAATACGACGTTCTCTCGGTCACGCGGACGTGCGAGTCCGCACCCGAAAGTGGCGACCTGCGAATTATTCAGTATGTTTCAGCATTCATTAACGACCTGGCCGATTCGCACTTAAGCGGAGGCTAAATACCGACACTAACACCTCAAAATTGCCATCCAAACTTGCTCTTATACAAATGGATACAATTGAATAAAAATTTAACAACATCATCAGAACAATGGCAGGAATGAAGCCTCGCTAAAAAATTGTCGAAAAACAAAAAAAAAATTTACAGATTCATTTACCACCAAGAAACTGTAATTGAAAAACTTAAATTATTAAACTTTTACTGCATTTCGGGTACAACCAAGAGTGAGGCTCCATGAAGAAGGCCACGATACAAATATCGAGACGTTTTCGACATTATTTTATCAAAATGACACGCCGTAAGTTTGGATGGCGCATCAAGAGATAAATATCGATAAATTGTAGTTTTATTGAAAAACGAAATGGCGAAATGTAGTTCACAGACGTGCGAGTGAGGGCAGCACCATGGATTCTGACGAGTAACCTATAATATTTAGGGGTCTCGAATGAGTTCGTTGGCATTAGCTGTAACGCATTTTAGCCTCTCAATTGACAATTAATTGTTAATTAATTTATCCCCCTCTTAATTGTCAAAATGTAATTAATTTTCATCCACGGTTGTCGGACAAAGACTGTACGACGATGATACGTCGATAATGTAGGGATTGAATAAAAATGGTATTTAGCCTCCTCTTAAGAGGAGGCTAAATACCAGTTCACAGACGTGCGAATGAGGGCAGCACCATGGATTCTGCCGAGTAACCTATAATATTTAGGGGTCTCGAATGAGTTCGTTGGCATTAGCTGTAACGCATCTTAGCCTCTCAATTGACAATGAATTTGTTAATTAATTTATCCCCCTCTTAATTGTCAAAATGTAATTAATTTTCATCCACGGTTGTCGGACAAAGACTGTACGACGATGATACGTCGACAATGTAGGGATTGAATAAAAATGGTATTTAGCCTCCTCTTAAGAGGAGGCTAAATACATCGTCGTACAGTCTTTGTCCGACAACCGTGGATGATTCTTTTTTATTCTTAATTACATTCGAGCCCCCTAAATATTATAGGTTACTCGTCAGAATCCATGGTGCTGCCCTCACTCGCACGCCTGTGAACTACATTTCGCCATTTCGTTTTTCAATAAAACTACAATTTATCGATATTTATCTCTTGATGCGCCATCCAAACTTACGGCGTGTCATTTTGATAAAATAATGTCGAAAACGTCTTGATATTTGTATCGTGGCGTTCTTCATGAAGCCTCACTCTTGATTTTACCCGAAATACAGTAAAAGTTTAATAATTTAAGTTTTTCAATTACAGTTTCTTGGTGGTAAATGAATCTGTAATTTTTTTTTTGTTTTTCCAAAAAATTTTAGTGAGGCTCCATTCCTGCCATTGTTCTGATGATGTTGTTAAAATTTTATTCAATTCCATCCATTTGTATAAGAGCAAGTTGGGATGGCAATTTCGAGGTGTTAGTGTCGGTATTTAGCCTTCGCTTAAAGCTTTTTTTGCACAAGTAAGGTAACATTTCGATAGCTAACAGTTCCATATATGTAATGAAATTTTTATAAATAAGTAAATGCATGTAGGTGAATGAGAAATAACAAAAATATAACATAGTGTTCAATAATTGGGACCTGTTCAATAATTGGGACATTTACCTTATGTTTGGGTTCAAAAATCGGCGTTTGGACGCTGACTTGGTCCCCTTAATCCAAATTTCGTCTTAATAGTTTCACAAATAACATAACATAAATTTGTTTATAATTATTATTAATTTTTCACGATTAAGCGCCTAAAATGTGTGACGTTAAAATTGAAGGCTAAGCCGCCGTAGGTCGGATATTACCGTCAACTCAATGCACGAAAGGTCAGGGTAGAGGGGCAAAAAAAACGATAGAAAATCGCAAAGACATCCATGCATTATTAAGCGGATGCAAAGTGCAGGTTTGTGAGAACAGTTGTTGTTGGCTGATCGGAATACTAATTGAGAAACCGAACAAATTGCTTGTGGAAAAAAGAGGGAATATTGCGCAACACCTTTAATTGCGTCTTGCAAGAAATCTTGTGTGATGGAGTCATTTTATTATCCGTTGATAATCGGTTTTTTCGCGTACAATTGCTCTGTTGTACATAAAAATGTAGAATAATTGCGATTCTTTGACGATTCAAAAAACGAACTTAGGAGGATTTAATATCGTCCCACGAATTCTCGATATTTAACCACTCATTTCATCATCACTCGTACAGAAAATTGAATAGAACGGCTTGTGCGCTTCCAACGACTAAAGTCAAGGTGAGCCGCACTTTATGAGGAGAAACTGATGTTAATACCCACATGGAAATAAAATATATCGGCAAATATTGCGGAAAATATATTTTTGTATATATCAAGTATATTTTGTCCGAAAATGTATGGATTGCAAATATGATTTTAGGTATATTTTTAATCTATTTAAAAATATTACAATATAAATATAAAAAATGTATTGAAGATATATACTAAATATATCAAACATATATATTGAGTGCATGTTCTATATATTTTAGATACATTTTTAATTGGTGTTTAAATATACACAATATATATGTAAAAAATATATTTAAGATATATACTAAATGCATCAAACAGATATATTGAGTGTACTTTTATATATTTTCGATATAATTTTAATATATGTTTACATATACACAATATATGTTTTTACATATATCAAAAAAATATATTTTTATGCACAATAATCATATATCTAAAATATATTTAATATATATTTCAAAGAAATATTTTCTGCCGAAAATGTACTTATCACGAATATATTTTTGAGTATATTTCTTATATGGAATATACATATTATATATTTAATATATATCTGATTTATATTTTAAATACATCTAAAATGTATTTAGAATATATAATGTACACTTCAAATATATTTTAAATATATTTTTACGTGTATCGAAAAATATATTTTCCGGTATATTATATTTCCGTGTGGGTATTCACAATAAATTTTTCGCTCATAGTCTAAGGTGTCTCATATGATTTACACGTGTGTTAACACGACGTGTTACTTTATTCTCTCAACGATCTATTTGTCTCACCCTCAAGTGTGTCCCAAAAACATTGTGGAATTTTTAAAAATTCGAAAAAAAAACTTTGGTCTTGAATTTCTTTAAAAAATGGATGCTCAAAATGGAGATCCTCCAAATGGATCCTCAAAATCGATGGAAACTCTATTTTTATAAATCTCCAATTAGAATTGGAGATTTATGAAAAATTAATAATCAGATTGCTTATTCACAAACAAGACCATGCAGAATTGTATTAGGGTCATTCCATGTCTAGTCGACCAATAGTTGGAATCGATCCCTTTCAATTTCAATGAAATTTGGTCATAAATTTTCTTCTATCATAAAACGCAGTTCTACTAAAAGAAAAAAATTTAAAAAATGTTTGTCGTAAGTTATGCGAAATTCCAAATTTTACCTTTTCTTCAATTTTTCAAGCTTGTTTTTTAAATATCTCGAAAACTATTATAGTTACGAATTCGTTCTGGGTTTGTCTTAAAAAGCATACTTGAGGCTACGAAAAAAAAATAATCCGGAAAAAAAATTGAAAAATCATGCATTTTGAAAATTTTGAATTTTTAAAAATCGTAAAAATCCACGATCAATATTGAATTTTTGGTTTAATTTTTTTTATATATTACCTTGTACTGATCCTGAAATTGTTAAAATGGCATTTTTTTGTTCAAAAATATGAATTTTTGAATTATGGTGAAAAAAAACTGTTTTTAACCTCTAAGTTAAGTAAAGTTAAGCAATCATGTAATTTTGAGCAGTAAAAATTTCAATTAATGACATGAGAATGTAAAAACAGAAACATAATTGAATCTGCCTTGTTATATATTTGGTAAAGCGTTTTAAGCGTAAACTTAATATAGATTTTATTACGTAACTCGTTTTTTTTCAATCCTTTTCCTGATGTTGGTGTCTTATTTCTTTCAGATTAAGAAATAATAATAGAATTTCGAGATATTTAAAAAATAAACTTGAAAATTTGAAAAAACGGTGAAATTTTCAATTTTGCATAACTTTCGAAACAAAAATTGAACATTTTTTCCTTTGACTTTATTTTATGATAAAAGAAAACTTCTGACCAAATTTCATCGAAATTGAAAGGGGTCGATTCTAATTATTGGTCGATCTGACATGGAATGACCAATTTGTCATGAAATTAAATGAGAGGGAAAATGGTAATTAATCAAAAAGAGTAATTTTAAAAAATTGAAAAAAAACTGTAGTGAATCTTCTATTAGAATTGGAGATTTATAAAAATTTAATAACCAGATTAATTAATACGTTGATAAAATCGATGTTGTAAGTATATTTTTTCTCTAAAAAATCTTTTCTGTTTCTCCTTTAATTATATTTCATAAATATTAAAGCGTGCACCGCTTACGAAATTTCTCGAAGATGAATGCATGCGTGACAACAGCTAATTCGTCTTGACAGCAATGACCCAATTATTGTTGTATACGTCTTTTATTAGACATTCTTGAATTAACTGATACACTTTGTTACTTTATTCCCGTATCGCATATATCCTCCTGTTACAAATTTGTCATCTTCGTTCCACTGTATACGTCAAGGTTCCACAAATTCTATTGTTGAATGCGTCTCACGTATATTAAGACCGCTTTTACGTGGGTGTTTTGTGCAGGGATCAAAAACGTCGCACACTTCGTACATCTTCGACGACGCATATATAGGGTGTCCCAGAAATGAAGGGCAATACCGTGAGCATAGATTCGTGACGTAATATAGAGTAGAAAAGTCCTTTGTCATTTTTTGGTATTTTGAACCCCTGAATTGTTATTAATTTTTTCAATCAGCCAATGAAATGCGCCTATTGAGATGAGCCTCGATCCCACCGTACCCTCGCGCTCCCCAGTTCGAGTAAGGTAAATGGGCGCATCTCATTGGGTGATGAAAAAAAAATTAATAACAATTCAGGGTTGCAAGATATTAAAAAATGGAAAAGGACTTTTCTGCTCGATATTACGTGACAAATCTACCCTTCATTCCTAGAACAGCCTGTATATGACAGTAAACGATTATTAATAATAGAATATAAAATTCACATCTATCTCAACGATAAAACAGTTGTTCAATAGCCAAAATGCAAACACGCCAATGTAATTTATCCAGAAATAGAAATACAATGTAGTGCTTATTTTATTCAATGTTTTAATTAAATATTAACTAAACTTAATTTGATTCAATTAAACATGGAATAGATATATATATATTGTATAAACAATTTCATTAACAGTTATTAACAATTACTTAACCATTTTGATTATTTAACGAGTATTTAATAATCATTAATAATTATTTAAAATATCAATTCAATTGAAAATGGAATAAACATTGATTTTTAATATTTTCTACTGTCGTAGATGAGATGTAAAAAACTATTTTTAAAATTGTCATCATGACACTTTCTCCAGAAATTAATTTTCCAATAGTTAATCGTGAAGTGATATGATTTTGAAACATCGTCACAAAAACAAAATTGGCAGTGTTGAAGGTTACTGCAAAATAGATTTCAAATTTTTGAGGAATTCGTAGTCGTTTGACAATTTTACAACAGCATCAAAGTTGGCAAGATATATTTAGCAGTAAGTTTTAAATGACCCGGAAGTTTTGAGCGGCTTCAAAATTGACCTTGTTGACATTCATCCAAATTGCCATGCAAGATGTTGACAACACTGAAGTTGTCATATATTTTCACTGAAATCGTTATTGCCATTGGGCAATTCGAAAGTATCATTTCCATAGGAAAATGTCGACGAAAATGATAATTGGATCAATGGATGTGTATATTGATGTCAGTAAACGAGTGTTAATAATGAAATATAAAACGCACGTTTTTTCAAGGATACAACAGTTGTTGAATCGTCGAAATTATTAAACAAACGAATATTATTTATATAGCGATAATAATAAAATTTAACCCTTCCTTGACTCACTTCTGCAGAATAACGTACTTGACGTACTGGGGTCATTTGTACCCCAGCGATAAAAATTATTATAAAAAATATACTATGTAATATTTTAACTTCCAAATTTTTTGAGAATTTCTTAAGAGGTTACTTTCCAAAGTTATACAGGATTTATAGTAAAATATCAAAGTTAAATATGATAACAAAATTTAAATAACCAAAAAACTGAAAAAATGACAACTTTTTTGAATAAAATCATAACTTTTTTATTTGTCGACAAAAATAGTTAAAAATGTAACTGAGTTTACTTAATACATAGCCATGCCAAAAAAATATTAGTAGTAAAATAATACAACAGGAAAAAATTCTCTTCATTTTTTTAAATTTAGGTCCTTATAATTAAGAAAATTTAGGCTATGGGCGTTTTGTACCCAAGTGTCAAGTAAGGTTTAAGGCGGATTTCAATCGATTATATAACCAAAAAACAAATAAAATTTCATTTGATTTCAAATAAAATAAACATTGATGAGATAAAAAATTAATTAAATAGCAATGTAATTAAAAATTATATACATTGATTCAATTGAGAATTGAATTATTCTCGATTTTTTATTTGTATTTTAATCAAAATAAAATTCAAAAGAATTCTGCAAATGAAATTTGCCGATTGTTCACTAATTTTCGGCCATCATTCCCAAGGTCCCCTTAATGAGCAAGCATGTTAATGAATTTTGGCTTTTTCAGAGAATTTTTTTTTTCTAATCATTGCTAAAAAAATGCTTACATCACAGGAAATGAAGAAGTTTTTTTTTGTGAAGCCTGCCATGTTCTTTTTATACTCAACAATAACGTTAATGATTAATTAAAAATTAAGCAGGTCAATATAATGGTCAATTGGTCGGATTGCATGATAAATTGCTGCTCGAAAGGGCCTGCTTGACCACGATTAACTTAATTGGGCCAGACAAAAAGGTAGGCAACAAATGAGTTCAATTTTGAGTTGTTAAAAAATGAATTTTATCGACCTTTATGTAGTTTCAATAATAAAAAACTGACACCCGCATTTTTTCGACCCATTTCTTTGATCTCTGCGCTGAGAAAACAATCTACCAGGATTTGTTAACTGTTAACAAATGTAAACTTGAATATGGCGAAATCAATTATTTTTTAACAGTTAATAAATTAAATAAATATTTTTTAAAACGTAATGAATTGAATTAATATTTTTTAACAGTTTATAAATTAAATTAATATTTTTTAACAGTTGAGGAATATTTAAGTAAAAGTGCCAACTAAATATATTTCTTTACTACAAATAAACTGTTTTCTTGTTGTGACCTAATTATCGATCTCCAATGAGTGACGAAAATAAAAAACACAAATGACATAAGCACAATACGAATTATTTAAATAATTCAATTCAATTCTAACAAATCACACACTGAGAAAACAGTTTATTTGTTGTAAAGAAATATATTTAGTTGGCACTTTAACTTAAACATCCCTTAACTGTTACAAAATTTGTCAGTCGTTAAGAAATATTTTAGTTGTGTCAAAATAATTTATTAACTGTAAAAAAATATTTAATTTATTAATTGTTAAAAAATCATTGATTTCGCCACATTCAACTTTACATTTGTAAGGTAAATGCCCCAATACCCGACCATCTAAGACGAGGCGACGAAAAAGTTAACTTGTTTTTCGCGTTCAAAAATAAACTATTTTTTATAACGACTATGACTATTGAAAAGTTTTAAGTCTCTAGTTTCCAAAATACAGGGTATAGTTGTTGCTACAATTATTTGTTAATTCGTAATAATCGAAAATACTGAGAAATTCAAATGTACCAGTACCCGACCACCCATTTTTTTATACGACCCAATATCCGACCACACATTATGACCCCATAACCGACTACTAATTCCATGGTGGGGGGAAGGGCGGGGGTGAATTGAGAGAAATGCGTTACTGCTCGGAGAATGTGTCACCGAAATTTTGAGGTTATGCACGAGTAAAATACATGCTAGCAGATGTCCGGTTACTGGGACTGAACATAGTCGCGAGCAAGTACCGATATCCGGACACATGGTCGGTTATCGGTACAAGATACATTTCGTATGTACCAATAACCGGACATGTAAATTAAGTACTTAAGGGGCTATACCAGTGTGACAAGCATTAGCCTCTCAGCAGGCATTTTTCGAGGAAGAAGAAGGTGTATTGTATGGGCCAGGCATAGCAGATTAGCAATTTTTATGGTAAATATAATTTTATTGCACTCCGTGCGCAAAGTGCCACTTTGCGCACTCGTACAATAAAATTTCGTACGATACTCGTGCGAGAAACTTTTTCTCAACTCGTGTGATTGCAACATTCGCCTCCGGCTCATGCTGCAAACTCACACTCGTCAGAAAAAGTTTCATCGCACTAGTATCGTAATATACTATTATCTAGCAAAAATCGATAGTTGAAACTTAACCGCGTTTTTCTCGAAACGACATTTTTCAAAATTGCTGACATCATAACTCAACGAGAAATTGACCGATCGACTTCAAATTGAAACTGAGTATTCTTGAATACATTTACTATACAATGACCTACGATCTTTTTGATTGGTTGAAAATTGTCAATTTGGCATTAAAAAAACGACCACTTTTTTACCCCAAAAAACGACACTTTTTTTCAGAACTGCGCCATTTTGTTAATTTTTGATATTTTTCAAAAATCGTAGGTCGTTGTATAGGAAATACCTTCAACTTTAATAACCTTTTTGAATTTTTTTGTTTCAGCTACTCATTCGGCTGAAATCATGTCAGCAGTTGGGGAACTTTTTTTTTGGCACCTCCGAAGACAGCACATAACTCCGTTATTTTTCAATATTTTTGTAAAAAAAAAAATCTTAAAATATAGCTGAAAATATACCTTATCATGTCCAAAAAACTTCAAAACATTCTACCGAGTACTTTCTTTTCAAAAAATTCCCGAAAATCGCCTAACTTTTCATGGGTTACACTAGTATAGCCCGTTAAAACGCGTTTTTGGCTAATTGAGACGACATGATCAAATTAGTGGTATCTTTCCGAATAAAAACAGCTAGGCTCGGTTCGAAAACGATAAAAACCACTTCGAAATAGCTTCAATAAGATATCGCCATTCCTTAGTACTTCAGTTTAGATACACCCAGAAAAATGATCTAGTCGTAAGTACTATAATCATTTATTTGATTATTTTTTAGTTACTTTAAAGAAATTTTTTTTTCCATCCACTTTTGAGCGATATTTACTTCCACTATATTTATTCATTTGAATTCCCTGTCATCGAGAAACAGGCGTTGAGGAAAAATTCTATTTGTTGTTACTAAATACCTATTCACCCGTAATCTCATCCGATATCATATCTGCAGATTTGTCAGTACCGCAAAAATCCGCCAGGCGGCTACCTCTCGCACAAGCGAACCTGCCTCTCGACGCCTATATCCTTTCCAAGCTCGTCTATGTTCGATATCCTTATTTTTCAGTATGGATATTTAATACATTGAACATTGCGGCAAAACGCAAGATGGTCGATTCTCCGAAAACGATTCCCATAAAAAAGGGTCTTTTTTCTTTTCCCTTCTGTTAAAGAAAAGACGAAGCTTTACGAAATTGTAGACTTCATATGTGTAGCTATACATTCAAAGATTGAAATGTTTAAAAATATATATTGTGTAAATATTGAAAAAAAAATTATTTCATTTAAATACATATTTGTTCAGTTTGAAATAATATTTATTAATATTAAATAAAAATTTATTAGACCGCAATATATTTTCCTAGTAGGTCATTAAAAAAAAAAAAATTTCGTTGACATAAATAGAGTTGTATTAGGCCGGCCTACAACTAAAAAAATTTATTTGGCTTGACTAGGATTTAGTTAAATGTACTAAATCTTTCTTCTGGGTGTAATGGCTCTGGGTGTAATAGCTCTGGGTGAAATAGTTCAAAAATCGTCTGTAATTAAATTACAGACGATTCTTGAACTATTAAAAGTAGTGTCGTATACGTAGATTATGAATCCTGGATATTAAATGAATTCACAGTTTAAGATTTCTCTTAAGTGAACGCTTAACTTGCTGATATATTGGTGCAAGTGGTCGGGTATTGGGACTTGGTCGGGTATTGGGACGTTTACCTTAAGGCCTTAGGCCACCCTAGCACTTTTAAAAAATTGATTTTTTTAAATTTTATTTTAAATGGACCTCAGAAATGATGTCCCAAAAGTTTATGGCCGGGAAAAATCTCTAAGTACTCGTTTTTCGAATTTTAGTACAAGGCCGTCTGGTCCTACTAAAAACTTCAAACGCCTTTATCTCACAATTGCATTATTATTGAAATTTTTTTTTACTTTAAATGGTCTAACAGGACCTCAAAAATGATGTCCCAAAAGTTTATGACCGGGAAAAATCTCTAAGAACTCGGTTTTCAAATTTTAATACAAGACCGTCTGATACTACTCAAAACTTCAAACGCGTTTATCTCAAAACTGCATTTTTTCAGTTGGCCGGACTCATAACTCAGACAATTTTCCACCGATTCACTTGAAATTTTGAATATATCTCGAAAACGACATTGTCTGTGGAAGTACGTAGGTTTTTTTTTTATATTGCATAGTTCATTTGTTATTAACAATTATCTGACGATTTTCTAGGTAGATTTTTCACTTTCCACCTTAGAAGTGCGCCATTTGACCAAAAATCAATATATCGCAAAAATCCTACGTACTTCTATAGCAGTGATTACATATGATCGAAAAAAATTTATTGGCTTATTATGATTAAAAAATTACAGGAGCTGTTAGTCCGGCCGTGAACTCTGAAAAAACGGAGACGTTATCGCGAAAACGCTGCGCAGCCGCCATTTTGAAATTAATCGCTTCAAAAAAAATATTGTAAACAGTCACTGATATGTATGATAACACCCCGTTTTTGTAATCTCGATTTATTTTGTAGTATTTCTAAAAATAAATCCCCAAAAAGCCTATTTTTTTCGGTCTCTAGAGTGGCCTAAGGCCTTAAACAGTTAACAAATCCTGGTAAAATCGATATAGACGGTTATTACGGATTGCTTATCGTCGAAAAAACAGCTCGTGGAACGAATACTCGACGAATGAGGTCGAGTCTTTACAAACGTGAAATTGAAGGAAAGAAAAAACGGAATTGTTCTGGAAAATATTAACGTGCTAAAGCACTGAGAGAAAATAAATAGAGGTAGTCAAGGAGATATTGAATTTCTCGTATTGCCTCTCGCGAACGAGCGTTATGTTCAGAAACTCGTTGACCCGATCGTCTTTACATCAAGATTTAAATAAGGTGCGAAAAAAAAAATTTCATGTAACAAAAGTTTCGATTTGAATTTAAAAAAAATCGATTTTCAAAAATCGATTTTTTCACATTTTTCGAAAGTATATGGATCTAAAAGTATTTTGTACAAATTTTAGAACGATCGGAGCAGTCTAACTATGTTAATCTGTGACTTTTGAGTTGCTAGCTTCACTACTTGGCGTTTTTCTCAAAACAACGTTTTTTCCGTCGGCGACTGTGATTTCTCCGGAACCACTGAACCGATCTTTATGAAATTTTAACCACATATTCTACACATTAATAGATTCAGCGCATTCGATAACTGTATTAAAATTTTAATTTTTACTATTTTTTATGGCCAAAAACAGTGAAAAAACCATCATTTTTCGTTTTTTTTTTGTAAAATCTCTGCCATTTTATTATTTATCAATAAATATTAATGTCCGTAGAATGCGTGAGAGCCACAGTCACACTGAATCCAAATTTTTATTAGTTTCTCGTTTTAGATGACCCGTTATCTAGATATCGGAGTCGCCAGCGACATATCTACTTTCCGAGGAGTTACATTTTTTTTGTTTTTTTTTGTGTATAAAAAGTGTTTAAAATAAAAAAATAAAAATTGTTTTATGTATTTCCAGAGTGTATTTATTAAGCTCTACAAATTTTATATCACTATCTATCATAATACGTTCGTAAAAAATTTACAAAAATAACCCTTTTTTTTAACATCTAAACCAGAATGATACCAGTGAACGGCAAAAAAAATCTATCCATTTTTATTATCCAATTTTTTCAAAAAATTAATAATTAGCAAAAAAATATTATTATTTTTTTTTAACATTAGTAATTAGCAGTGACATATTACTAATTTTTCGAAAAATTAGTAATTGGTGAAAAGATATTTCTAATTTTTATTAAAAAATTAGTAATTAGTAACAAAATATTACAAATTTTTTCCAAGAATTAGTAACTAGCGAGAAAGATGTTGCTGAATAACCAAAAAAACTGAAAAAGTAATAAATAAAAATTACTAATGCATTTTTTAATAGGTACTGATTAAATATTCGTATTAATAATAACTTATGTGATATCGTATGACATTCGATATAATAAATACTATTGTGTGAAACATTCAAAAGATCGAGTTATTATAAAAAATAAAATAACTTTTTTATTAGAATTGTTTGAGCTTATAATCATGATTCAATTCGTACACACAAGCACGTAAATATACACAATACTTCTCGACAAATTACTGTTTTTTTTTTAAATTAATTAGTCATACCGTCCTCACCAATTACTATATTTAAAAAAAAAACTTGGTAATATTTTTTCCATAATTACTAATTTTTTTTTTAATTAGAAATATTTTGTCGCAAAAAAATGAATTTTTTAGAAAAATTAGAAATATTTTATCACTAATTACTAATTTGAAAATTGAAAAAATTTTCTTACTAATTGCTAATTTTTTAGAAAAATTACCAATATTTTTTCGCTCAATGCGAATTTTTATAAAAAATTAGTAACGTTTTTTGACTAATTATTAATTTTTCGAAAAAATGTTTAATAAAATCAATATCGCTGAGGAAAAAATCGATACTGCCGATCACTGAATGACACCTTAATTTATGTAAAACGTTGAAACAAAAAAATTGTACGTACAGTTCGGAAGCGACTTCCATGTTGCTTCGTTGCGTCAAAGCTCTTCGCGGCGGGGGAGGGGAGAAAGGGTTGAGTGGTCCGGTGGGGGCCGTAAGCTAGCCCGTTCACATGGACCTCGCTTCCGGCCAGCCGGAAGTGTCGTCGACGGTGCCGGTGTCGGTTTGTCGATATGCTCGCAGAGTTACCCTAACGCGTTTCGTTGTTATAAAGCACTCTGATCTCTTTCGAAAACCCGACTCTACGTTGATTACTGGCGACGAATAGCGACGTCAGCGATGTTGAACTGATGAAAAAAAAAATGCAAATGTAACGTATATAGTACAAGTTTTACAGACTAAAAGACAATTGCAACATTTCTAGTCATCCGATCGAAAAATTAAAAAAAAGATTCTCAACCCTCGCTGGCCACACCTCAAAATGATTCCAAGTTGGTCACACTGGGTCAATTTGACCCGATCGACTTTTTGGATGGTTGTGAAAAAAAAGTACCTATCCGATTTACTTCAAAAACGTATAGGAATTATCTTTGAATATTTCAGTATTTGTTTTTTTTTAAAATATTTAAATGGAAAAAAATCAAAAAAATCCGGGTTTTCACTTAAAAAATTGTAACTCTTTCAGTTTTAAATTTTGTTTTGCAAAATGGCTACACAATACTCTCGATATATGGTACTTTGAGAAAAAAATACTTGAAATTGCAAGGTATATAGTACAAGTTTAACGGGCTAACTAAAACACTTTTATTGCACTCCGTGCGCAAAGTGCCACTTTGCGCACTCGTACAATAAAATTTCGTACGATACTAGTGCGAGAAACTTTTTCTCAACTGATGTGATTCGCCTTCGGCTCATGCTGCAAACTCACACTCGTCAGAAAAAGTTTCATCGCACTCATATCGTAATATACTATTGTGGCATTCTTGAAGGTAATTTGGGTTCCTTGATCGATGATTGTTTAATTTTGTCTTAGTCTTGCATTTTCCAATTTGCCACCCTTAAAATTATAGGAAGGAGGCTCCGAGATCCTTTCTAATTTGTTGAAAAATAAAAAAAATATTCGCTCGAAAAATTTAAACCAGTATTATTCAAAATGGCTTTACGATTTTGAAATAAATTTTCTTAAAATTCGTAAAGATTATAGAAATGATTTTTGTTAATGAAACAAATTTTATAGACAGGCTTTTCATTTTTCAGTTTGCTGCCCTTAAAATTAAAGGAAGGCGACTCCGAGATCCTTTCTAATTTGTTGAAAAATAAAAAAAATATTCGCTCGAAAATTTCAAACTATTATTATTCAAAATGGCTTTACGATTTTGAAATTAATTTTCTTAAAATTTGCAAAAATTATAGAAATGATTTTTGTTAATCAAAAAAATTTTATAGACAGGCTTTTCATTTTTCAGTTTGCTGCCCTTAAAATTAAAGGAAGGCGACTCCGAGATCCATTCTAATTTGTTGAAAAATAAAAAAAATATTCGCTCGAAAATTTCAAACTAGTATTATTCAAAATGGCTTTACGATTTTGAAATTAATTTTTTTTAAATTTGCTAAAATTATAGAAATGATTTTTGTTAATGAAACAAATTTTATAGACAGGCTTTTCATTTTTTAGTTTGCTGCCCTTAAAATTAAAGGAAGGAGGCTCCGAGATCCTTTCTAATTTGTTGAAAAATAAAAAAAATATTCGCTCGAAAATTTCAAACTAGTATTATTCAAAATGGCTTTACGATTTTGAAATTAATTTTCTTAAAATTTGCAAAAATTATAGAAATGATTTTTGTTAATCAAACAAATTTTATAGACAGGCTTTTCATTTTTCAGTTTGCTGCCCTTAAAATTAAAGGAAGGAGGCTCCGAGATCCATTCTAATTTGTTGAAAAATAAAAAAAAATATTCGCTCGAAAATTTCAAACTAGTATTATTCAAAACGGCTTTACAATTTTGAAATTAATTTTCTTAAAATTTGCAAAAATTACAAAAATAATTTTTGAAAATCAAACAAATTTTATAGGCAGGCCTATTGTCTTGTTTTTTGGCAGATTAAAAATAGAGAACTATGTTTAACTTTTGGTCATGAATAAACCGACGCCCTTAAATGGCATACACAATTTTTTTAAGGTAGTTGATTTGTTGCAAAAAAATTATGTTAAAAATTATTGGTGACGAGAGAGATTCATTATCATTATGCTCAGCAAAATTTCAAGACTATCAAAAAGCTGGTTATTGAAAAATCCGCATTTCAAAATTTCTAAATAACATTTTGCGTCATGAGCTGTAAAACGATTTCATTGATCCATCATCGATTTATTTTTCTACCATTGAAACAAATGGTGACAAATCGACGAAATCACTTTACGTCCCATAAGACTGTATGTTTTTTTGAGATTTTAATTCAAGTTTTAACGATAACGATCTTGCTAATCATCTTAAAATTTTTACGAAGTAGTTTAACAATAAATAATTTCTATAACCAATAATTTTATATATTTACTTTCTTATCACTTTAAGGTGCCAAATTTTTAGCAAATTACGAGTTATGGATCATAATATAATCTGTATGACGTTTTTTTGAAAATTAAAAAAAAGGCAATTGTTTTCATGAAGCAAATTTTTCACCTTCTGGTGACAAAAATTAAAAATCAAAATGCATCTCATATAAAAATTCAATGTATATAAAAATATATTCCTCGCATAAAATGTTTAGGATGTTTATATATGAGAGATACATTTCCAATATACTTTTCATATATCAAAAATGTATTCGAGAAAAACTACAGAATATCTAACTTTCGGAGCAAAATATATACAACATTCAAGGATGCCTGTACAGTCCCAGCCAAAAATTCTATTTGATTAAAATTTCCGTATTTCGTGATACAATAAATATCTGAAAAAATCAGCAACATGTTGCTTGCCATAAACAACAATTATCAATAATAATATGACCCAAAAAATATTAATAAATTGTTCAAACGGATAATTATACAACAATTTTTCAGTAAGTTCTTTTTTTTCTCAAACAAACCGAATGCGTTAATTTTTCTGAACGCATATGAAATTTTTTTCAGAATTTTCTCTCTATTTTGAAATTCCCTTTCTTAAATGTTTAGAATGGCTGTATTTATGTATCTTTTGGCCTAGTGTCTTTGAAACTTTTCAAAGCTGACGATAAACCTGTATACAAACAGATGTGTAAAATTGGCAATTTTTCGTTTGTATTCTAGAATGTTTTTTATGATATTTCAAAGTAGAAAGAAAATTCTGAAAAAATCCATATGCGTTGAGAAAAATTAACGCATTCGATTTGTTTACGAAACAACTTACCGAAAAATTGTTGAATAATTATTTGTTTAAACAATTTATCAATAACTTTTGGACAATATTATTATTGATAAATGTTGTTCATGGCATGCCAAATGTTGCTGAATTTTTTCAGATTTTCATTGTATCCCAAAGTACGGAAATTTCAACCAGATACAATTTTTGGCTGGGACTGTACAGGCAATACATCCTTAATTCACATTCGTTTGAATTTTTCGAGGTCACAAAATACAAACACACGCCCGAAAGTTTGTGACTAAACATGATATCTCCACATTTTGTAGAATTTTAACCCTATCAGGTTATCATTCTTTTCGGCACCTTGTCAGGTTATCGTGGGTCGTTGAAGACCCGTACGTTAGAACCCGTAATTTGCAATGAAAAAATCTGAAAAAATTCCTGAACTCTCTTCAATACTTCTACTTTAAGGACACACCATGAAGATTGCAAAAAAATTCAAACATTTTATTTTTCGTCATAAATACATACACCTAGGGTAACCACATGGAAAATTGAAAAGTCCTGACACAAAGCCTGATTTTCATAGAAATGTCCTGAGTTTTTGTCGCAAACGTAATTGCGCAAAGCAAGTATGATAAAACTGATTAGTTTCACAGATTAATGAAAGGATTGATTATTTCCGCAATTCACTTAAGGTACTAGTCTACTTTAAATAGCAAAAAAAAACAGGTTTTGAAGATTTTTTATCAGCTCCTTTATCAGATATGACTACAAAACTGTTATTACAACATTGTTTCATCCGTCGAAAGTACAAAAAAAAAACTCATTTTTTATTTCGATTCTTTGAATAATTTATAGAAGACGCCAAAGTCGAAAATGTGTTTTCCCATGGCCGACAGCTAATCTTCGGATCGGCAAGTCCGAAACAAAAAAATAAAAAATCATTTTGAAGCGGAAGGTTTCTTACACAACAATTAACCACCGTCAATGAAAAATCGATTAAAAAAAAATTGCGGATGTTTGAAATTAAAATAAAGATTTAATTTTCCCCAATTTAGTTCAAACATCCGCCATTCTTTTTGTTAATCAATTTTTCATTAACGGTGGTTAATTGTTGTGTAAGCAACCTTCGTCTTTAAAATGCTTTTTTATTTTTTTGTTCCAGACTTGCCAATCCAGAGATCAAAGAGTTGAAATAGAAAATAAATTTTTGTTTTGTACTTTCGAAGGATGAAATAATATTGTAATAACAGTTTTATAGTCATATCTGATAAAGGCGCTGAGAAAAAAAAATCTTCAAAATTGCTTTTTTGGCCTTCTAAAGTAGACTGGTACCAATAAAAGTTGATTTTAAAAACCAAAGAGGGTAAATTAGATTATTGGTTTATACTATGTTGAAGTTGATTACGTTGATTTGTGATATCATCCAAAGGAGACTACGTTTTCGTTTTTGTTGATAGGAACTTTCTAATTCAAAATATCTGAAAAATGTACTGTATTTGATTAAAAATCGAAAAATCCTGCGATTTCCGAAATCCGGCCGCAATCCTGTCAGTACTTTAAAAATCCTGAAATCTCAGGACAAATCCTGAGATATGGTAAACCCACATCCACCTCACAAAAATTCGACCCACGATAACCAAATTGGGTTAAAGATACTGATACAAAATTCGAGAAAAAAAAAAATTTGCATGCACGAAACTTCCCTCATTCGGTAGCAAAACGATCTTTTGGCCCGACAAAAGAAGATGGCCTCCCCAAAGCGATGATTTTTAATTTTTCGTTAACCATGTCATCCCAATCACGATAGTGAACGCTGCCATTGGCTTGTACACGATAATGATGATGAGGTGCTTCGACAGGAGATGGAGGATGTGCTCTGTGTGTTCGATGCCAGAGGGGGGCTCTCTCTCAATCTGTGCCACCTTGGGTGGTACTATTAACATTATCGCTACATATATGTTAACATATACGAATACACGGTCTTATACACCGTGAGCGGAGATCTCCCCTACATCGATCTCTTCCTGTCTCGATCATATAATACGTCACATGCACACACACAAACACAAAAATACCCTCTTACGTACCCCAATATACATGCTTAAATGGATATACTTTTATTTATACCTATATATATATATGTATGTATAGTCTATGAGACCATTAGCGAGAGATCCACCTCGTCGGCTTCGTTTTAGTCATGGATCGCTCTCTATAGATCATTACTGTTCGCCATTGTATTCCACTCGTTTCGTGTCCTCTTGAATGCACCAGGTTTTTCCCCAATCCTTTGTTAACCCCAGCCCCCACCCCCCGCCCCCCTTTTTGGGGTATTATCGTTGCAAGCTGGATAGTCTATCATAGATCATGGACAGTTTGGTTGATCTAGCTTTTAAAAGCTATTAGATATATGTATAAATATATGTATATATCGGTTCCACGAAGCTTTGATGATCTCTCAAAGGGTGGCGCTGCGTTTTATCGCTGTGGCGCTGCTGTCGCGCTTGTTCCCTTTGTCTCTCTTTATTGGGCACTTTTGTCTCTATAATTTTTACCAACTATACGCTTGTGCATATGTGTATGTGTGTTCGTCCTTCCAGAAGTGAGAATCCCCCGGGAAAACGGCTATTGTCGAATCGACAGCCGACTTCCGTTTCCGCCCTCCGAGACCGAGACCGGCACGTGAATCAAGGTATCGAGTCCACCCAACGGTTGCAACCGTTTCATGTCCAATCAATTAATTCGTCGGCTTTTTTCTTTCCTCTTTTTGGTTAGCCGCCAGTTTCCCTCGTGGATAATCTTCCTTGGGCTTTGAGGGAGTTTATCCTGATGATTCAACGGCTTCGACCTTGAAAATCATTTGAAAAAAACGTCAAGATCGACACGTTATATTAGGGGAGCGTGGGGCTAGTTGTAACAGGGTTATGTTGTAACACTCAATTTTTACTGGGAATTTAAAACATTTTGATTTAATTTCGGCGAGGTTTCGTAAAAAAAATACTTACGAAAATTTTGATTTTGACTATTAAAAATAAATTTATTGTTTATTGTTTTTTCCTTGTTACATCGTAAATTTAACTGGGTTTCATTTGCCTTTTTTTAAATTATTCTAAAGTTTGTAGTTTTTGAGATATTTCATTAAGTAGACATAATGAGCCCATGGGGCAAGTTGTAACATGTTAGAACTTGCCCCATGCGCGTGTATTTTGTTTCTGCTCTCTACATGTATTTGTACAAATAATATTATTACAACTTGTAGTATAGTGATTACATAGTATTACAAATTATTTGCGGCTTTTGTGCATACTTTTACTCGTCTTTACTCTAATATTGCTCAGAAAAATATGCCAAGTTATTTTATTGTATTTTTTTTAGCATGAGAGACTACCAAAGATTATAATCATCACAAGAACGAACCACAATGAATAATACAAGACTGTGAATCAATAAAAACGTGTTCTTTCTTATAAATGTTGCCAGCCTTTTCATTCACCCAGAAAAAAGATCTAGTCGTAAGTACTATAATCATTTACTTGATTATTTTTTAGTTACTTTAAAGAAATTTTTTTTTCCATCCAATTTTGGGCGATATTTACTTCCACTATATTTATTTATATGAATTCCCTGTCATCGAGAAACAGGCGTTGAAGAAAAATTCTATTCGTTTTTATTCACCCGTAATCTCATCCGATCATATCTGCAGATTTGTCAGTACCGCAAAAATCCGCCAGGCGGCTACCTCTCGCACAAGCGAACCTGCCTCTCGACGTCTATATCCTTTCCAAGCTCGTCTATGTTCGATATCCTTATTTTTCAGTATGGATATTTAATACATTGAACATTGCGGCAAAACGCAAGATGGTCGATTCTCCGAAAACGATTCCCATAAAAAAGGGTCTTTTTTATTTTCCCTTCTGTTAAAGAAAATACGAAGCTCTACGAAATTGTAGACTTCATATGTGTAGCTATACATTCAAAGATTGAAATGTTAAAAAATATATATTGTGTAAATATTAAAAAAAAAATTATTTTATCAAAATACATATTTGTTCAGTTTGAAATAATATTTATTAATATTAAATAAAAATTTATTAGATCGCAATATATTTTCCTAGTAGGTCATTCAAAAAAAAATTTCGTTGACATGAATAGAGTTGTATTAGGCCGGCCTACAACTAACAAAATTTATTTGGCTTGACTAGGATTTAGTTAAATGTACTAGATCTTTCTTCTGGGTGTTGTTACAACTTGCCCCGAGCCTGTTACAACTAGCCCCAGACATGGGGTAAGTTGTAACAGCTCCCATTTTTTCAAAAAACGTCTGGTGTAAAAGATGGGTAAAGATTTAAAATTATTTTTCAATTGGAATTAGTGCTCAGACATATAATTAACAAACCCTCTCACTCACAATCTTAAAAGCATACATATTTTAGGTGTTACAGGCCTTTTTACAAGAACTGTTACAACTAGCCCCACGCTCTCCTACAATCGATGATTTCGACATAATTTTGCTCAATCTTACACTGGGAAAACAGTTTATTTATATAGTAAAGAAATATATCCCTCGCTGGTCACCGCGGGTCAAATTGACCCGAGCTCTGGCTTGGAGCTCAAATATCTCTAACTATCCGGACCCGGGTATTTGAAACGCATGCATTTGCAGTATTTTTTTCTCAAACTTTCATATATTTAGAGTATCGTGTAGAAATTTTTTCAAAAAATCTTAAAAACTAAAAGAGTTACCATTTTTTAAAGAAAAAAACTGGATTTTTGTGTTTTTTTTCGTGATTTTTTTTCCATGTAAATATTAAAAAAAAAAAACAATCGTTTCATATACTGAAATGTTGAAAGATAATTTCTATATTTTTTTTAATCAATCGGATAGGTACTTTTTTTTGGCAACCATCCAAAAGTCGGTTGGGTCAGATTGACCCAGTTTGACCAACTTGGAATTATTTTGAGGTGTGACCAGTGAGGGATATTTAGTTGGCACTTTTATTTAAATATTCCTTAACTGTTACAAAATTTGTTAGTCGTTATGAAATATTCGTGTTCTCATGACACAATTTAATTTGTGTACAAATAATTTATTAACTGTTGAAAAATATTTATTTTGCCATATTCAACTTTACATTTGTTAACAGCTAACAAATTCTGGTACATAGAAATATATTGTTTTCTCAGTGTACAATGAAAATAGTCATGGTTAGGGTTAGGTTATACGTTTTTTAAAGAATTTTTTCTAGAAAGACACTTTATATTATTAACATAAAAATTTATATACATATTTTCGCAACTATTAACCTTATTTTGAAATTTTTCTTTTTAAAAAATAATGATTCTTGAAGCCGCTCTATCCGATCTCTGGGAGATCCTCTAAAAAAAGGCGTTTGCTGTGAGCACCATATCACTGGATTGGATCGTCCAATATAAAAAAAAAACCTGCAAATTGAAATTTGCACATTGCTTTCTCATCTTTATCCATAGTTCACATAGCTTCCTTTAACACACAGTATGGCGATCAAATTTGGCTTCCTCATAAAGGAAGCTTTGTTAACTATTGAAAAATATTAGTCATCAATGTGCAAATTCGATCGATTTTCGCCAAATTTGATAGCGAATAACATTGATGGCTATACTGGCTCTTCACAAAATTTCATTGCAAAATCTAAAAACTTTCAAAAGTTATAGCGCTTACGCTTCTTTTATGAAAATTAAAAATTTGATAAAAATTTAATCATTCGATCGATTTTCGCCAAATTTAATAACGAACATCCTCGATAGCTATATTAGCTCTGTGTAAAGATTCAGTGCAATATCTGAAAAATTGCACGAGTCAGAGCGTTTACGCTATTTTTCAAAAAATTAAAAATTTCATAAAATTTTAATCCCTCGTTGGATTTTAGCCAAATTTAATAGTGAACAACCTCGATAGCTATATTGGCTCTGTGCAAAGTTTCAGTACAATATCTTTAAAATTGCACAAGTTAGAGCACTTAGGCTATTTTTCAAAAAATGCAGAATTTCATAAAATTTTAATCCCTCGATGGATTTTCGCCAAATTCAATACCAAACAATCTTAACAGCTATACTAATTCTGTACAAAGTTTGAGTGCCATATCTTGAAAATTGCAGAGGTTAGAGCGTTTACGCCATTCTTGCAAAAACGAAAAAAGTCGATAAAATCTGAACACCCGTTATAATTAAAACAAATTTTTTTTCATAATGAAGAGCAATTCGTGCTCGACAAGTGTGCCAAATTTTAGCTTGATCTATCGAAGCGTTTTCAAGTCATTAATTATTTACATCTGAAACTCAGGATACACACATACACACACACACACACACACACTCATCCATCCAGACATTTTTTCTAAATATGATTTCTCGATGTTTTAAGACATTTTGAACATATTGGCATAAAAATCGCGAAAAAATTTTTTTTCACGAAAACAAAGCTTCCTTTATGAGGAAGCAAAAATAAAACAGATTTCGTTAATATAAGGTATAACCTAGCATTTAATCAAAGGAATAAGTAAAATATTTATTTTTAACAAAATGGCGGCTTCTCAAAAAAAAATTCGATTTTTGATGAAATTTTTTTCCTTAAATTGTTTATAAAATGAAAAATATTTATCGGTAAAAAAACTTTCGATCAATTACCTAAAAATATATTTACAAAGCTTGTGTAAAAATTTGAGACGGCTTGGTTATGCCATTTCTGAGAAATCTTGCTCGCCGACTTTAGAAACACAGTTTTGAGAAAAAAGCGTTCAAAATTTCAAAAGCACTTTACACATAGTAATTACCGGTTTAAAAATATGCCTATAACTTCGAAAATATTTGTCGGATTAAAATGAACTTTTCTGTGCATACTTAAATATATGTATATTACAGAAATGAAATTGAAAAAATTGATTTTTTTAAAATCCTGACTGTGAAGAAGCTCTCAAAGTTAAAATTGTGCTTTTATAAAAGAAGCTTTATATGTGGGATTCGTTTCAGGTATTTTTTGCTAAAATCGACCCAACCGTCAAGAAATGAAATTTGAAAAAAAAATCCGGACGAATGTGTGATGTGGTTTTGCAGTTATCAAGCTGAAATTGTTTGTAACAAATAATATATTCTATTAAATAATATTTATTTACTATTTTTTGTAAATATGCCTATAACTTCAAAAATATTCGTTGGATTGACATGAAATTTTTTGTGTATATACTTAAATATATGTTCATTGCGTAAATGCAATTAAAAAAAAACGATTTTTTGAAAATCCTGATAATAACCTCTTAAATGAATATGGGGAAAATTCTGTGTCCTTGTTCTCGAGGACTAGCGTTTCCGGCCCCGTTTGACTTTCCGGTAAACCGGAAATCGTTCGTGTGAGATATGTGGAATATTTTCGAGTATGCTTTCTACTGCTGAAAGTTTTATATAGACTACAAACCTTCGTTTGTACAGAAAGAGAGAGAGGATAAAGAGAAAAAGAGAGAGAGAGAGAGAGAGAATAAAAAACCCTGCAAATTGAAATTTGCACATTGCTTCCTCATCTTTATCCATAGTTCACATAGCTTCCTTTAACGAACAGCTTATGGCGATCAAATTTAGCTTCCTCAAAAAAGAAGCTTCGTTAACTATTGAAAAATATTAGTAATCAATGTGCAATTTCGATTGATTTTCGTCAAATTTGATTGCGAACAAACCTTGATAGTTATACAAGTTCTGTACAAAGTTTCAGTGAAATATATTGAAAATTGTGCAAGTTAGAGCGCTTGCACTATTTTTCAAAAAATTCAAAATTTCAGAACATTTTAATCCTTCGATAGATTTTTGCCAAATTTAAAAGCGAACAACCTCAACAGCTATATTAGCTCTGTGCAAACGTTTAATACAATATCTTAAAAATTGCACAAGTTAGAGCGTTTACGCTATTTTTGAAAAAATTCAAAATTTCATAAAATTTTAATTTTCGCCAAATTCAATACCAAACAACCTTAGCAGCTATACGAATTCTCTACAAAGTTTGAGTGCAATATCTTGAAAAATGCAGAAGTTAGAGCGTTTAGGCCATTCTTTCAAAAACGAAAAAAGTCGGTAAAATCTGAACACCCGTTATGATTAAAACAATTTTTTTTATAATGAAGAGCAATTCGTGGTCGACAAGTGTGCCAAATTTTAGCTCGATATCTCGAAGCATTCTCGAGTTATTAATTATTTATATCTGAAACTCAGGACACACACAAACACACACACACACATCCGGACATTTTTTCTGAATATGATTTATCGATGTTTTAGGACATTTTGAACACATTGGCATAAAAATCTGGAAAAAAATTTTTTCACGAAAAGAAAGTTTCCTTTATGAGGAACAAAAAAAGCAATACCGATAATCGACGCATGCTGTGGTACACTTTCGAATATTGCCTGCAATCGAGAAAAGTTCTCGGAACCGCGAAACTCCAATATCCGTGTAGTAGTTCCTTGCTCTCGGGCATGGGCTAGTTTTTGAGCACAAAGTTTCGTCCCGGTTGAAGGATTGACTGCGAATAAATCGAGCGATAGAGTGCGTTTCCGCCTACCCCTTCCCAGTTCTCTTTCTCTCTTTTATTTTTCTTCTTCCTCTTTCTCTCTCTCTCTCTCTCTCTCCCGCGAGCTTTTCTTCCTGGGTCGAGTGGGAAAAGCTTTTAAGGGTGTTTTCATGCAATGGCCCTATTTTTTGACACACAATCCTCCATTCTCTCTCTCTCTCTCTCTCTCTCTCTCTCTCTCTCTCTCTCTCTCTCTCTCTCTCTTTCTCTCTCTCTCTCTCTCTCTCTCTCACTTTCGCTTTCTCTCTCTCTCTCTCTCTCTCTCTCTCTCTCTCTTTTCCCCCCACATTTTTCCAAGCCATGTGCAAGTTTCCAAAGACCCAGAATTTTTTTTTCTCACTCACTCTAGACTCTGTCTGTCAAACCCTCTCTATCTCTGTCTTTCTATCTCGGATTTGTACTATTCTGACATAGTGCAAGATAATACGGAAATTTTCGAGTTCCACTTTTTCGTCAAAGTACGACACGTGTACGCCAAAATTTTCGCCGCATTTTTTTGTCACAGTTAAGACTTTGAAAATGGCATTGATGACAAACTCCAAAGATATTGATTTTTGACAATTTATCGTGAATAAAAACAAATCCAAAATATCGACGTTAAAAAAAAATCATCAAATTTTATTGCAAAAGAGATTTCAAATCTTAACGAAATTTTAATGGATTGACAGTATTACGACATTTAAAAAATTGGAAGGATATATTTTAGTAATAGGTTTTACATGACCCGCGAGATTTATTGACTTCCAATTTGACATTACAGATTTTTTTCAAGCATCCTAATTGCCACGCAAAATGATTACAGTATTGATGTTCTCAGCATCGATTCTGATTGAAATATTTATTGACACCAGGAATTCACAAAATAGAGGGTCGTCAAATTTTATTGCAAAAGAGATTTCAAAACTTAACAAATTTTTTATGTATTTACAATATGTATTTAAAAAATTGACATGATATACTTCAAGAATAGGTTTTACTACATGACTCGTGAGAATTTATTGACTTCCAATCTGAAATATTTATTGACACCAGGAATTTACATGATGTCATTGTCATAAAAAAATGTCGACAGATTAACAAAAGCGTTTGATTCGGCATAAACAATTCGCACGTCGAAGGATTTTGGAATATCGGAATTTTGGAATTCTCAAAAAAACGATTTTCCAAAAATTCAAATAATGAAAAAAATCGTGCAACCCTTCGCGTGTGGTCGTGTGTAGGATCTATTTTCTAGGGGATGAGGTACGAAAATTTCGACGACAAGCGCAACCGAAAAAAATAGTGATTTTTTTAGCACCCAACTTTACATATGGGGCATTGCATACCAAGTTGACCTGAGTGTGACCCTCGACCTCGCTGATTTTGTTTACGATTTTTTATATATGATCCAACTCAAAATAGCATTCAGAATATTTTTCAGATTTTTAAAACCAAATTTGAGTACGTTATGATTTTTTGAACATTTTTTTCGAAAACCTCGAGGGCCGTCATTTAAAAATCTGAAAAAATTCTCAAAAACCGGCGTCAAAAAGGAACATTTTTGACCCAAAATTCATTATGTCCAAGATTTCCCTTTCACCTCGATTTTATGTTTTTATGAAGAAAGCGTAAAAAAAATAGATGCAGAAATTGATCTACCGTGAAAAGTGGCTTGAATATTTTTATCGTTAACCATCAATTTCCAAAAATAGTTGGTTAATTTCTGCATCTATTTTTTTTTTTACGTTTTCTTCATAAAAACCTAAAATCGAGGTGGAAGCGAGCGACTGGACATAATGAATTTTGGGTCAAAATTTTCTTTTTTGATACCGGATTTTTGAGAATTTTTTCAGATTTTTAAATTAGGGCCCTCGAGATTTTTGAAAAAAATGTTCAAACCCGTAGTAAAAAACTCCATTGAATCGCCAATGGCAACCAATGGTCCTCATACGACTCCATTGGACAATGAATGGGGACCCATTGAGATTTACTCATTTTTCAATGGCGTATAGGAACGACCATTGATCAGTGAATGGATATCCATTGAAAAGTCACCATTGCCCAATGACGTCCATTGGACAGCAAATGCGGATGAACCGAATGATCACCATTACTCAATGATGCCCATTGGAAAGCAAATGCTGATGGACCGAGCCATCAGCATTGCTCAATGGTGTCCATTGGAAGGCAAATGCTGATGAACGAAATGATCAGCTTTACCCAATGATGTCCATTGGGAAGTAAATGCGGATGCACTGAATGATCAGCATTACCCAAAGATGTCCATTGGAAACCGCGTCGCGTTAGTTCCGAGACTTGGCGCGAGATGTCGCAGGACGGCAACCCGCTGAACTCCCATACGGATTATGCGAAGAGTATGCTTATCTAGACGAGTGTGAGCACGGAATATTAGCAGAAGTCGGTGTCCAAAAAATCCATGCAAGGAATTCTTGCCGACTGATGCCCATGGGATAATCCCTATTCCGTTTGAAATGGGGAAGTCAATCCTCATTGGAAAATCCCTATTCGTTTTCAAATGGGGAATTCAATGGCGAAAATGTCCTTGGGCAATTGGGCATTCATCTCCATTGGTTATTTTGGCAATGGGGAATGAATGGCGATTTTTCAATGGTGACGAATGGAGTTTTTTACTATATGAAAGAATCTCCATTGATTATCGCCATTCATTCCCCATTGCCTACAAAAACCAATGGAGATGAATGCCGAATTGCCTATGGGGATTTTCTTCATTGAATCCCCATAGGATAATCCCCATTCCATTTCAAATGGGGAAGTCAATCCTCATTGGAAAATCCTCATTCGATTTCAAATGGGGAATTCAATGGCGAAAATCCCCTTAGGCAATTCGGCATTCATCTCCGTTGGTTATTTTGGCAATGGGGAATGAATGGGGATTTTTCAATGGCGACGAATGGAGTTTTTTACTACGGGAAGTATCATAACGTACTCAAATTTGGTTTTAAAAATCTGAAAAAAAATTCTCAGTGCTATTTTGAGTTGAAAGAATCATATAATAAATCGTGAAAGAAATCGGCGAGCTCGAGGATCACACTCAGGTCGATTTGGTATGGAATGCCCCATATATATGTATACACACGCACGGTGCATCCCCTATCAATGCTTTATTGCTTTCCCGTGCCGATATATGTACGTAGATTCAGGGATCCGTTTTCAAGCGTATCACCCACAGAACTTGAGCTCGGAAATCATTTGATGGAAAATCGAGAGTTATATACTACATGGTAACCATCGTGTTAACGCCCTTTTGTATATCAACAGATCATACGGACTGTTCTCTTGTAGAGGGATTTGGAATTTTATAGAAATTCTAAATCCCCCAACAATTTTTTATTTATTCTAAAAGCTGTCGATTTTTGAAGACTGGACTTCGATTCTACAGATTTTCTGTCCTACACATGGGTAGTCCCACACAAAATATCCTACACATAATAATGTCCAGTGATTTTTATCCTACAAACATTTTTCTACACATAATAATGTCCAGCGATGTTTATCTTATACATATTATTATCCACCATCTTACACCCTGAACAGTTAGTTGAACGTCCCATACATGAACTTATAACCCAACATATTCATCCTACACAATCATATTTTCTAATAATCGTCCTACACATAATATCCTACACAATGATTTGCATACAGAACAATTGAAAATAAAATAAAATCGAAAGTGGTAATCCTCGAAAAAAAAATTTTCTTCAAAAAAGTGAAAGAAAAAATAAAAGATACCTATAAATAATTTTTTTGTATTTTTTTCAATCAAAGAAGAAATATAAAAGAAGACGAACTAAAACTGAAAAATATTGGATTCAAGATGATATGCAATGGATGTATTTTTCAAAAGCCTGTGGCTTAGTCAAAAATGGGCCCAAATGACAATTTTTTTTTTCATTTTGTTTTGTTTTTGTATGTAGTTTTTGAAACAAATACAATAAAGTATTTATAGGTATCTGTTATTTTTTCTTTTACTTGAAAAAAAAAAATTCGAGGATTACCACTTTCGATTTTATTTTATTTTCCATTTTTCAAACTCTGAAGTCCTTTATAAATCCTCAAAAAAATTCCAGAGTGTTGTTTTGTGGAATAAGCCCAGCTGGAAATTTTTTTTCCAATCGATAAAAAAAAATAGAAGGATAATTCGGCCCACTCCAGTTAGGGCGGCATTCTTTCTGGAATTGATCGAAATATTTTTTCAGTAAAAAAAAATGGTATCTCCGAGAAAACGATGATTTTTCTCGCAAAAGTGAAAAATTTCAGAGATTTTAATATCTTCAAATTTGTTTGTATTTTTTTCGGAAAGTACACCCAAAGACAAAGTCTTTGAAATAAAAACCATCCCGATTAGTACATTTTTGAAGAAGTTATAGCTATTTGAAAAAACAAAAGCCTTTTTTTTGAAAAATTCATAACTTATTTAGGGTTTGGTAAAAAAATTTGAAAATTTCCTGCAAAATGTCTTTAATTGATTAGAAAAGGAACAAAATTTTTCAACCAAATCGAAAGGGGTCGGGTTGAAAAGTGGTCGATTTGAAATGGAATACCCCATATATATATTTAGGAAAATATGTGTAGGAAATATGTAGGAATGTGTAGGAAATATAAATATAAATATATATATTGTGTAGGAAAATATGTGTAGGACATTATGTGTAGGACGATTGTCTGTATTAGAAAATATAATTGTGTAGGATGAATATGTTGGGCTTTAAGTTCGTGTAGGATGTTCAAATAATTGTGTAGGATATTGTAACATGGTGGATAATAATATGTGTAGGCTAAAAATCACTGGACATTATTAGAATATTTTGGATAGGGATATTTTCTAGGATATTTTGTGTAGCATTCTTTATGTAGGATTTTTCGTGTAGGATATTTTGTGTAAGATTTTTTTTGTAGAACAGAAAATGTGTAGGATCGAACCTCACTCTTTTTGAATCTATCGATTTTTTGTCGACGTACACATAAGCCCAAACATTGAGGAATTTAAAAAAAACATATTTTCAGGCAAAAATCGACTAACAAAACCGGCAAAATTGAATATTTTCAGGCGAAAATCAGCAAAATTGAAACACAGATTGTCAAAAATGTTACAAAAACTTACACCGTTTGCATAGTAGAATTTATCTGATGCAAAATTTATCGGGAATTTATCGGCAAAAAAAAATTTCGATTTTTAATAAATCGTTATTTACAAAATTAATATTATCATCTATTATTTTTTTAGGTATTTCAATAATCAGTAATTTAATACTTATCATTAAATTAATTAGTAATTGAATTATTTTAATTACTAATTACTAGAATAATTTATAATTGAATTATTTCAATTATTGATTATTTGAGTGATTAGTAATGTATATATCTACATTACTAATTGTTCAAGGAATTAGTAATTTCATTACATTAATTATCAATTTTTGGAGTAATTAATTTCAAGCTTTTTGTATTTGAATCGGGATCTTGAGTTTTTCAAGGTAAGCATGTTTCGAGCAATCGTAAGAAAAATGAAAACTCTACACTTTAGCTTGAATTTGAAAAATGTTTTAGAGTCCAGTGAATTTTTTTTGTCAGTTCAGCGTAAAGATCATTCAGATTGTGTTACTTTCTTCAATTCGAAAGGAGTTGAAGCTCTGTCCAATGATTTATCGAAGTTAACATCGATCAAAGAAATTTTTTTAAAATTAGTAATTAGAAGAATTAGTTATCTAATTATTCGAATAATTGATAATTGGAAACAATTATTAACTAATTTCATAAAAAATTAGTAAGTAGAGTACTTAAGTATTTAATTACTTGGATACTTAATAAGTAGATGGAACAATTACTTAATTTAAAAAAAAATCAGTAATTCATAAGAGCAAAATTTTAATTACTTGGTTATTGAGTAATTGTTTGATCTAAATTACAAGTTATAGGTTTATTGGATAATAACCCGTAGTAAAAAACTCCATTGAATCGCCAATGGCAACCAATGGTCCTCATACGACTCCATTGGACAATGAATGGGGGCCCATTGAGATTTCCGCATTTTTCAATGGCGTATAGGAACGACCATTGATCAGTGAATGGATATCCATTGAAAAGTCAACATTGCCCAATGACGTCCATTGGACAGCAAATGCGGATGAACCGAATGATCACCATTACCTAAAGATGTCCATTGGAAACCGCGTCGCGTTAGTTCCGAGACTTGGCGCGAGATGTCGCAGGACGGCAACCCGCTGAACTCCCATACGGATTATGCGAAGAGTATGCTTATCTAGACGAGTGTGCGCACGGAATATTAGCAGAAGTCGGTGTCCAGAAAATCCATGCAAGGAGTTCTTGCCAACTGATGCCCATGGGATAATCCCTATTCCGTTTGAAATGGGGAAGTCAATCCTCATTGGAAAATCCCTATTCGATTTCAAATGGGGAATTCAATGGCGAAAATGTCCTTGGGCAATTGGGCATTCATCTCCATTGGTTATTTTGGCAATGGGGAATGAATGGCGGTTTTTCAATGGTGACGAATGGAGTTTTTTACTATATGAAAGAATCTCTATTGATTATCGCCATTCATTCCCCATTGCCTACAAAAACCAATGGAGATGAATGCCGAATTGTCTATGGGGATTTTCTTCATTAACTCCCCATAGGATAATCCCCATTCCGTTTCAAATGGGGAAGTCAATCCTCATTGGAAAATCCTCATTCGATTTCAAATGGGGAATTCAATGGTGAAAATCCCCTTAGGCAATTCGGCATTCATCTCCGTTGGTTATTTTGGCAATGGGGAATGAATGGGGATTTTTCAATGGCGACGAATGGAGTTTTTTACTACAGGAATAGAAAATGAATTATCGAATTTTCGAATATTAGAAATACCTTTCTGCCTAATTACTGAGTGCCTTAATAATGAGTAATATTTATTGAAAAAATTATTATAAAATTTTCTAAAACAATATAATATACATTGATTATAAAATTTTCTAACATGGAGTAATTAGCGGCAATTGAATTGACAAAAATATCGATTTTGCCGATCACTGCTGATGCAAACTATATATGGGGGAAAAGGCGTGTCTTTTTCATGGCATGAACCTGACCATTTTTGATTCGGCCGAAACTTTGCTTATTTCATCGAATGATCCCAAAAACAACTCTCACATTTCATATGATTTTTTGGAGCCACCATAGCGGAATACTAGACCATAGAATATTTTCGACCTTGGAAAATATTTAAATTTCAATCGACGATATCTCTGTATCGGTTTATCGTATCGAAAAGTATACAAGAGGCTTTTTTTCGTTTTGAGTCCATCTTTTAATAAAAAAAATTGTCCAATTTTTTTAAAGCAAATTTAAGCAGTCAAAATGATTTTCAAAAATTAAAATCTCGATACCCAACCCCCCTCCCTTCGAATTTTAAACAAAAATTCTCAAAAATACTAGAATTCATTACCAACATTTAAAAAAAAATCACGATGGGGTCTCTAGTGGTTTGTGAGATATTAATTTTTTAATATTTCATTTATTTGTTGTTCATCAATTTTTGTCTATCTGTTAATTAATTTGAGATTCGAATAGTGTAGAAAAAAGTGAAAAATAATAATGTACCTCAATCAATAACCCATACACATGTTTTGGTAGAATATTTTACTCGTATATTCAATTTAATACTTGTATAAAACACTCGTTTAATTTTTTTTTCTATTTCAATTTCTAAAATGTTAAAGGTATTTTATACTCGTATACACGTTTTCTATTCTCGTTTTTTTCTCGGATATTTTTTTTTAAATTATGCTATATATCTCGCTTTCGACTGAACTCGACCATCTTTTAGCAACAATGTTGCTAAAAACCTATATATATCCGAAAAAAACGTGAATAAAAAACGTGTATAGAAGTATAAAATACTTTTGACATATTAGAAATTGAAATTGAAAAAAAATTTAACGAGTGTTTTATACAAGTATTAAATTGAATATACGCGTAAAATATTCTACCAAAACATGTGTATGGGTTATTTGATTTACCTTATTCATTTTTACTATTTTTTTTACGCTATTCGAATCTCACATTAATTAACCGATAGACAAAAATTGATGAACAACAAATAAATGAAATACTGAAAAATTAATATCTTGCAAACCGCTAGAATCCCATCGTGATTTTTTTTTTAAATGTTGGTAATTAATTCTAGTATTTTTGAGAATTTTTGTTTAAAATTCGAGGGGGGAGGGGAGGTTTGGGTATCGTGATTTTAATTTTTGAAAATTATTTTGACGGCTTAAATTTGCTTTGAAAAAATTGGAAATTTTTCAAATTCAAAGATGAACTCAAAACAAAAAAAAAGCCCTCTGTATACTTTTCGATACGATTAACCGCTACAGAGATATCGTCGATTGAAAATTAAATATTTCCTAAAGTCGAAAATATTCTATGGTCTAGTATTCCGCTATGGTGGCTCCAAAAAATCTAATAAAATTTGAGAATTGTTTTTGGAATCAGAAGATGAATAAGCAAAGTTTCGGCCAAATCAAAAATGGTCAGGTTCACGGCATGAAAAAGACACGCGTTTTCTCCCATATACTTTCCAAGTACAAACGGCGACTCAAAAAAATCGATAATTTGCCAATCAATTGAATTTAATAAATCTGATATAATTCGATTGAAGATCCATTGGAAAATTGCTAAATACTGGGGGCTGTAAAAGATGTTGCTTGGTCGCCGAAATAAAGACTGTTCGAAATCTAGGAGAATGCTTCATACATGGGTCAAAATTGCGAAAGATAGCATACGTTTGAACCTCATGGTCGACGATTTTTTGTAACTTCAGGGACACATAGTACAGTATGAGAGTTAACTCTGGAATTTTTTTTGGATTTTTAAATCGACCAGTTTCACCGTACCGATGACGTCATTTTTTTGAAATTTCTTGAATATCATGTTTTAATCAATTTCTCTGGACCCCTGTAAATGAGAAAAAAAAATTTCGACATTATTTTCATCGAAAAAAATCTCAGCTTTTCAAAAAAAATATTTCCAAATACGTACCAATTCGTATAAGCATAGCAAAATAGGTTTTTCCCTCAAAAAGGCGTTTTATCGATGAGCCTCTACTCCAATCTGTTTTTTCATATTTTCTTCGGATTTCTGAGGTCTTTTTACACGAAAAAACTCTTTTATTACACTCCGTGCGCAAAGTGCCACTTTGCACACGCTGCGCGTGCTCAAACTGGCACTTTGCGCACTCGTACAATAAAATTTCGTACGATACTAGTGCGAGAAACTTTTTCTCAACTCGTGTGATTGCAACATTCGCCTTCGGCTTTTCAAAAAAAAATATTTCCAAATACGTATCAATTCGTATGAGCATATAAAAATGGGTTTTTTCCTCAAAAAGGCGTTTTATCGATGAGATAAAAGAAAGAAGAAGACGAAAAGAAGTTGTTAAATATTTTTTTTTTTTTAGTATACTCCAAAGGAACTAATGTAAAACAAGTAAAAATTGTTAAATATTTTTTTTTGCGCAAAATTAAACATGCATCAATAATTATTCTCATAAAAGATGATGTATGTTTTTTTAAGTTTGTTTACACACCCATTCCCCGGAATCGTGTATATTATATTCCTTTCAGGGTATTATTATTTTTTCTCATAGTTAAATTCTCCTGTTACAGTACTAATAAATTAAAAGTTAAGTTAAAAACCCATAACGACCTCGATGAAAAATGATAGTAACAATACAATACAATACGAGCATTGTATCCGCACTATTTTCTGGATATTTACAGCACCTCAGATTATATTTAATATACAACGGTCTGATGCCGCAGAGATCCCACTCTGGAAATAGTATATTACGATACTAGTGCGATGAAACTTTTTTTGACGAGGGTGAGTTTGCAGCATGAGCCGAAGGCGAATGCTGCAATCACACGAGTCAGAAAAATGTGTCTCGCACGAGTTTCGTACGAAATTTTATTGCACGAGTGCGGAGAGTGCCATTTTACGCACACGAAGTGTACGTAAAATAGGCACTTTGCGCACGGAGTGCAATAATAGTATATTACGATACTAGTGCGATAAAACTTTTTCTGACAAGTGTGAGTTTGCAGCATGAACCGAAGGCGAATGTTGCAATCACACGAGTTGAGAAAAAGTTTCTCGCACTAGTATCGTACGAAATTTTATTGTACGAGTGCGCAAAGTGCCAGTTTGAGCGCGCGCAGCGTGCGCAAAGTGGCACTTTGCGCACGGAGTGTAATAAAAGAGTTTTTTCGTGTAAAAATACCTCAGAAATCCGAAGAAAATATGAAAAAATAGATTGGAGTGCCACTTTGCGCACGCTGCGCGCGCTCAAACTGGCACTTTGCGCACGGAGTGTAATAAAAGAGTTTTTTCGTGTAAAAATACCTCAGAAATCCGAAGAAAATATGAAAAAATAGATTGGAGTGGAGGCTCATCGATAAAACGCCTTTTTGAGGGAAAAACCTATTTTCCTATGCTTATACGAATTGGTACGTATTTGGAAATATATTTTTTGAAAAGCTGAGATTTTTTTCCATACAAACTTGTGTCGAGATTTTTTTTTTTAATTACAGGGGTCTAGAGAAATTGATTAGAACATGACATTCAAGAAATTTCAAAAAAATGACGTCATCGGTACGGTGAAACTGGTCAACTTAAAAATCCAAAAAAAAATTCCAAGTGTACTCTCATACTGTACTATGCGTCCCTGAAGTTACAAAACAATCGTCGACAGTGAGGCCAAACGCATGCTGCCTTCCGGAATTTTGACTCACATACAATTTTGTCTCTTCGATGTACGGCTCAAGCACAAAGAATCGGTTACGCCGTATAAACGCTTGGGAGAATATAATAAATATCCGTTTGAACGTCGAGCCCTCGAACGCACACAAAAGTGCGTGCGACGAGCACACTATGACCTAAATTTCGATCGGTCCGGATGATAGATTCGACTCGCCACTCGCTGTATGGAGTTTTGCTCCATACAGTCCCAGCCAAAACAAAAAATACAACAAAAAGCTGAACGAATTTAGCAACATTTGGCATGCCATAAACAATAATTATCAACAATAATATTGCGCAAAAGCTGTCAATAAATTGTTGAAACAAATAATTATCCAACAATTTTCCACTAAGTTCTTTTTTTTTCTTAAACAAATCGAATACGTTAATTTTTCTGAGCGCATATAAAATTTTCAGAATTTTCCCTCCATTCAAAAATTCCCGTTTTGAAATTTTTAGAATCGGTGTATTCATGATTTTTTGCCTAGTGTTTTTGAAACTTTTCAAAGCTGACGATAAACCTGTGTGCAAAAACATATACAAAATTGGCAATTTTTTGTTTCTATTTCAGAATGTTTTTTTTAATTTCAAAATGGAGAAAAAATTCTGAAATAATTCATATGCGTTCAGAAAAATTAACGCCTTCGATTTGTTTAATAAAATAAAGAACTTACCGGAAAATTGTTGAATAATTATTTGTTTAAAGAATTTATTAATAACTTTTGGGCAATATTATTATTGATAATTGTTGTTTATGCCATGCCAAATGTTGCTGAATTTTTTCAGATTTTTATTGTATCACGAAGTAAGGAAATTTCCATCAGATAAAATTTTTGGCTGGGACGGTAAAACATCCTTAACGAGAATTTCTCTGACCTCTCTCAAACGGTTATTTCACATTGTATTCGGTACTTTACTCGTAATCATATGCACAATATGAATGGAAGAATCATGAGAGAGACGAAACTAATCGAAAATAAAATTATTCACAATTTTATCGCAACGATCAATCCGCTCATTTGCGATTTTATCGCATCGATAAATCATCAATCTTTTTAATTAATCGCTAGTTTTAAGCGGTATAAAACACCTCAACGATATAACTTTATCGCTTAATGATCATTTCCGTCAGGAAAATTGAGCATATTTCATCAAAAATCGCAAAAACTTCTGAATAAAACGTGAAGTTAAAAAGCAATTGAATAATACAGTCAAAGGTCGCTTAATCATTTTTTTTCTGGACTAAGTCTCGATTAGATTCACCATATCTCAGGATTTGTCCTGAGATTTCAGAATTTTTTAGGTACTGACAGGGTTGTGACCGGATTTCGAAAATCTCAGGATTTTTGGTTCTAATCAAATACAGTACATTTTTCAGATTTTTTAATTAGTAAGTTCCAATCAACAAAAACAAAAACATAATCTTCTTTGGATAATATCACAAATCAACGTAATTAACTTCAACATAATATAAAAGCATAATCTAATTTACCCTCTTTGGTTTTTAAAATCAACTTTTATTGGTAGTAGTCTACTTTAGAAGGCCAAAAAAAGCAATTTTGAAGATTTTTTTTCTCAGCGCCTTTATCAGATATGACTATAAAACTGTTAATCCAATATTATTTCATCCTTCGAAAGTACAAAACAAAAATTAATTTTCTATTTCGATTCTTTGATCTCAGGATTGGCAAGTCAGGAACAAAAAAATAAAAAAGCATTTTAAAGAGGAAGGTTTCTTACACAACAATTAAACACCGTTAATGAAAAATCGATTAACAAAAAGAATGGCGGATGTTTGAACTAAATTGTGGAAAATTAAATTTTTATTTAAATTTCAAACATTCGCAATTTTTTTTTAATCGATTTTCCATTGACGGTGGTTAATTGTTGTGTAAGAAACCTTCCGCTTCAAAATGATTTTTTATTTTTTTGTTTCAGACTTGCCGATCCGGAGATTAGCTGTCGGCCATGGGAAAACACATTTTCGACTTCTATAAATTATTCAAAGAATCGAAATAAAAAATAAGTTTTTTTTGTACTTTCGACGGATGAAACAATGTTGTAATAACAGTTTTATAGTCATATCTGATAAAGGAGCTGAGAAAAAATCTTAAAAATTTGCTTTCTTTGCCATTTAAAGTAGACTAGTACCTTAAGTGAATTGCGGAAATAATCAATACTTTCATTAATCTGTGAAACTAATCAGTTTTATCATACTTGCTTTGCGCAATTACGTTTGCGACAAAATCTCAGGACATTTCTATGAAAATCAGGCTTTGTGTCAGGACTTTTCAATTTTCCATCTGATAACCCTAGTCTCGAGGCTTTCGACTGCATATTCCGGGCCAATAAAATGGAAACCATGCAAAAAATCAAATTAGAAGTTTGCACATAACATCCTGATTAATTTCCATAGTTTGACTTCTTTGGAGCAACTTTCAAAGCTCCTTCGTAATAAATAGTTGAATTATGGCTTCCTCATAGAGGAAGCTCAACAAACGTTGAAATGGATCGTGGAAATTTCCAGCTCGTATGATTTTCTCATCACTTTTCGAAAATTCGAAAAATTTTGTACTAGTATTTAACAGACTATTAACAAATGTAAAGTTGAATATGGCGAAATCAATTATTTTGTTAACGGTCAATAAATTAAATAAATATTTTTTAACAGTTAATAAATTATTTTGCCACAAATACAATATTTCTTAACGACTAACGAATTTTGTAAAAGTTAAGGAATATTTAAGTAAAAGTGCCAACTAAATTTATTTCTTTACTGAAAATAAACTGTTTTCTCTGTATAAGAGTTATTCCTTCTAAATTCAGTGACAACTGTCCTAGTCATGCAGTAAATTTATCAAAAAAATTTAGCTCCATAGTTAACAAAGTATACGAAAATCTGAGCGTTTAGAAGTATTTTTGGACAATTCTAAACCATTTTTTAAACCGGAATCTGTTAATCAGTTCTTTCCAAATCCAATGCCAACCATTCTTGTCACTTGATACATTTGCAAAAAAAAAAAAATCGACGGTTGATAGAGCGTTGAGGGTTTTTTTTTTTAATTTCAAAATATTCTCAAAACTGAACCCCTGAACCTATTCTTTGGAAATTCAATCCTCATCGTCTTTATGATCAAATGTATTCGCATACGAAATTGCAGCTTACTAAACTACAGAATTACGAAAATTGGAGCATCGGAAGACGTTCAAAGAATCGATTTTTTTAAAAACGTTTTTCGCAAGAAAAACATCTTAAAAATATACTTTTAAAGTTTTAGGCCAAAATTTGAAATGTGTTTAAAATTACAACCAAAAGAAGAGAGCAATTAACTAATGAGTTATTGTGAAAAATGACTAATTACTACGGTTTGGCAATCACCGGAAACTGTAAATCTCTCGAAGAAATGAAAAGAGCTTTGAGATAACTTCGAGGAAACAGAAGGATTGTTTTCGAAATTTCGGGGAAGCACTGACTAAAAAACAATTCAACCGATTTAGCAAAAAATTTACCCGTTATTTTAGCCACACATAGCTAAATACCTAACCTTTGAAACATTCGATTTTTTAATAATAAATGAATTTTTTTAAACAATTCATTTTAAAAAATCGATTTCGAAGACCTTTTTGTTCACAAGTCCTCCATTTCGTTTTTTTTCTTAAAATATGCATATTAAAGGCTAGCTCATTAGAATTAAGCCTACAAAACAATTATCTCTTTGGATTTTTTAATGACTACGGAAGGATGTGTGCTTGCCCAAAACAAGTCACCTTTTTTTCGAGGACCCCACTTTAACGTACAAAATCATAAACAAATTTATGTAAAATTAAGTCAACAAATTTTTTTTTGTACTCTTCAAGATACAAATAACAACATGTAAAAATTTCAAAACGATCGCATTTTATTTTGTTTTTTAAAAAAATTAATGAAAAAAAGGTCGAAATTTCGGTCGTCACAGTGGACTTCTACCTTAAAACGTTCTCCAGATATATCCATTTTAATTTTTCAAGGCCAACTCATAAACACAGGAACACAAATGTTCGGAAATTTTTTCCAAATGTTATTTCTCGAACATACTGACATGAAATCTCGAAAAGAAATTTATTTGCAAAATTAAATCTTATTTAATGAGGAAGCAATAAATGGTAAATCAAATTTAACAACACCGTCGAGATTCTCACAAGGATTTTCTTCTATAACTCATTATTCTTTTCAAGGCGTTAGACGGAATCAAATGATATACATCGTTGTGAGAATCTATTCACAGGCAAGGTCGCGAATGTACGTGTGTTACATTAAAAAGTACACACGTGTGTGAACGTACGTGCATGTACATTAGGGTGGGTCAAATAAAATGACTAATTTTTTTTCCCTCGATATAATGAAAAATGTATTGTTTGGCATCTCAAAAAAAACTTTTGCAAGTATTAGCCCTTCATATTTAAATTGAGAGGTCCCTCATCGGAAATTTTTATTTCCCATTTAAATAACATAGGAATTTTTTTTTAACTTTGGAATTTTATTAGACTTTAAACGTTGAGGTTAACCGAGTTTTTTAGCACATTTTTGTAGAACATTCGATGCTCTACAAAAAAGCTCTCTTGTGTCTAATCGATAAAACTAACCGTTCAAAAAATACGGTGATAATAATCACTAATTATCACCGATTATTTTTTTAACGGTTATAGTTTTATCGATTAAACACGAGAGAGCTTTTTTGTAGAACATCAAATGTTCTACAAAAATGTGTTAAAAAACTCTCCTAACCTTAACGGTCAAAGTCTAATAAAATTCCAAAATTAAAAAAATTTTCCTATGCTATTTAAATGGGAAATAAAAATTTGCGATGAGGACCTCTCAATTTAAATATGAAGGGCTAATACTTGCAGAGGGTTTTTTTGAGATGCCAAACAATACATTTTTCATTATATCGAGGAAAAAAAATAGTCATTTTATTTGACCCACCCTAATGTACAATCTACTTGACGTTACACGTGTAGATCGATATGCATGAGGCCTCGTATATTATGATCGAAATGATAATGATCTCACTCTCGGAATGGAGTAAACACGACGAACGCTTATGGGCTTTTGCAAGTGGCTTCTGCGACACAATTGAATATGAAAAAGCGAATATTAATAAGCTCAGAAATAACGAATGCAAAGTCTTCATTGTTCAGCAAATTTTCCATCCTCATCACCATTCCGAACCCAAATGAATGGAAAATCTGGATCTATTTTTGCTATTCAAAAGATCCTAAAAATCGATATTTGCAATAGAATAATTCGAGAATGAATGGCATGAATATTAGTAACGTTGCTTCAACAAAATATTTAAAAAATGTTGGCAAAGTTCCATATTGTTTCTAATCCCTTTAATAGTCCATTTCGACCGAAATATTTATCTCATATCCAAAGGAGAACAAAAGATATCCAAAGAAAACCAAAGGAGAATAAAAGCAATTTGGCAAAGAAAATAAAAAGTATGACGATCATATTTTTAATATTTAACTAACATTGATAATTTTCGAGGTAAAAATTATTTCGTTGAATCAAGACTTCAACTTTATCTTCCATTATGTTTCGTATTCGTAAATTTCCACAAATCCTTTGAAATTGAAAAATTCAAAATTCGATTGAAAAATTCAAAATTCAATCCTTTCAAATTGAAAAATATTGAAAATAGTCCCGTGCCCTCTGGAGAAGAATTAGTCGGTTTTTAAATGGTTTTCTTTTGAGCTTTTTCAGTGAAAACTTTACCAAATTTACGGCTGGTTGTGTAAGGGTACTCCATATTATTGTTAATTAATTGCTATAAGCTTCAATTTTTTCTTTTTTTTCGTACTTTTTTTCCGCAAAAATATTCAATTTATCGTAAAAAATGACCATATTTATAAAATGTAGCGTAACTCTAAAATTACTGGGTTTTCGTGAAACCACTAAGATGGTAAAAAGTAGCATAAAATCATTTTGGATTCCATAAAAAAATTTCAGAATTTTTTTCCAAATTTTTTTTTTTTCAAATTTGCATGTCAACGAGATATTTTTTTATATTAAATAATCGGTTCTCTTACCTCATCTACACGACTTTTCATCGAAAAAACTTACCTACGCGGATTTTTTGATTTAAAAAAATCGTGTGGATGAAGTAAGAGACCGATTGTTGAAAATAAAAAAAATATCTCGTTGGCGATGGCAGGAAAAATTGCAAAAAAAAATTTTTGAAAAAAATTTCGAAAAAATTTCATTGAATCCAGAATGATTATATGCAGCTTTTTACCGTCCTGATGATTTCATAAAAACCCAGTAGTTTTAGAGTTACGCTACATTTTATAAATATGATCGTTTTTTGCTAAAAATTGAGAATTTTTGCGAAAAAAAATCGTACGAAACTTAAAAAAAAAAAAATTGAAGCTTAAGCTCCCCCCACAATTTTTTCATGAGAAAAATATTTTTTTTTAAATGTCATGAGTCGTGCGCCAAAATTTTAACTCCAAAAAGGAGCCGAAAAATGACCATGTTTCAAAGGGCGTAAGGTAAATGTCCCAATACCCGACCACGTCCCAGTACCCGACCACTTGAACCAATATATCAGCAAGTTAAGCGTTCACTCAAGAGAAATCTTAAACTGTGAATTGATTTAATATCCAGGATTCATAATCTACGTATACGACACTACTTTTAATAGTTCAAGAATTGTCCGTAATTTAATTTTGCATAAATATGACAGCATGCGTACTATTTGGGGCACGGAAGCCATTATCTAAGCTGAAGTCCTAAGGAATCGCGATATCTTATTGAAGCTATTTTGAAGTATGGTCTTTATTGTTTTCGAACTGAGCCTAGCTGTTTTTATTCGGAAAGATACCACTAATTTGATCATGTCGACGGCAGTATGGAAGAACGTGCTATCTCAAATTGTGCTAGAAGAACGTACTATCTCAAATTGTGCTAGAAAAACGCGCTATCTCAAAATGTGCTAGAAGAACGTGCTATCTCAAATTGTGCTAGAAGAACGTGCTATCTGAAATTATGAGAGAGGAAGGTGCTATCTCCAAATGTGATCAATTAGAGATACCACCTTCTTCTCTCATAATTTAAGATAGCACGTTCTTCTACCACAATTTGAAATAGCACGTTCTTCTAGCATAATTTGAGATAGCACGTTTTTCTAGCACAATTTGAGATAGCACGTTCTTCTAGCACAATTTGAGATAGCACGTTTTTCTAGCACAATTTGAGATAGCACGTTCTTCTAGCACAATTTGAGATAGCACGTTCTTCCATACTGCCGTCGATGTTGTCTCAATTAGCCAAAAATGCGTTTTAAGTACCTAATTTTCATGTCCGGTTATTGGTACATACGAAATGTATCTTGTACCGATAACCGACCATGTGTCCGGATATCGGTACTTGCTCGCGACTATGTTCAGTCCCAGTAACCGGACATCTGCTGACATGTATATTATTCATGCATAGCCTCAAAATTTCGGTGACACATTGTCCGAGCAGCGACGCATTTTTCTCAATTCACCCCCTCCCTTCCCCCCACCATAGAGATGAGTGGTCGGTTATAGGGTCATAATGTGTGGTCGCATATTGGGTCATATAGAAAAATGGGTGGTCGGGTACTGGTACATTTACATTTCTCAGTATCAACAACTAATTGTAGCAACAACTATACCCTGTGTTTTGGAAACTAGAGACTTCAAGCTTTCCAATAGTGATAGTCGTTATAGAAAATAGTTTATTTTTTAACGCGAAAAACAAGTTAACTTTTTCGTCCCCTCTTAGATGGTCGGGTATTGGGACATTTACCTTACTGGGTTTTAAAAAAATCGATTTTTTTTTTGAAAAAACGAAATGAAGCTGAATATGTCCCCTTTGAAACGCCGCTCGTTGAATTGAAATATCTTCATTTTTAGAAGAGTAGTTAAACTTTCTGTGCGGCGCGGAATCGGGGCGAGTGTTTCCAAACTTTTGGACGACAATGTACGTTCGGACCATTTTTGGCGAGGTTAATATAACGACTATCTATGAGAGATCGACGGGGCGTCCTACTCCGGTTTATAGAGAACAGATGCTGATTAACGAAGGGAAATCATCGGGACGGGTTTCCACGCCGTTAGTTCCGGTCGTCGATGCCCAACGATTAAAAGTTAATCACGTATGAAGGCGAGGTTCACTTCGACGACGAGTGACGAGTGTGACCTATTACCTTTCCGGTCGAACACCTCCGATCGTGTCGCGAATCGTACGAGGCAAACCTTCGTGCACCCATTTTAACGTACATATGTAGCTATGCAAATCAACGCGTTTGAATCGTGTGTATGCAGACCCAAAATCAAAATCTGCAGATGTTACTGAATCGAGAGTAATTCTAATTTCAATTACGATTAAATGACCCTCGCCCATCTGTATATGTGGATTCCAAATGCGAATCGATTTTCAGGAGAAGACATATTTGGATTATGCAAACGGTGATGAGCTCGATAAGGATGGATGAATAGTATATTGTGCAACTAGTGCGGCAAGTTGTCGATTGCCCACGAGTTGCACATTCTATTTTTTATTGCGAATGTGGAATAAATCCCAATATAAAATTGCCCCGGTGGGGGGTTGGGGGGGTGAAGCCCCCCCACAGACCGAAAATAAGAACTAAAAAGTTAAGAAATATACAGGAAACTTAGTTAAGGAACAATGAAAACAATTTTATTTTGAACAAGAACAAGAACCGCATGAGTAATAAAATAGTATACGATCTGTCACGTCAACCTCAATTCAGTTTTAATATTTCGGTTGCGTTTTTGTTTTTGTTGAATTTCACCAACGTTATTCTTTTATTTAATTTCGGCACTGAATTTGCATGCGCAAAGAATAATAATAATAATTTGCGTGCGCAAAGTAAACCTTGCGCACTCAAATTCGTCAAAATGAATAAAAAGTACTAAGAAAGAATTCAAGCTTAAGGATGTTGGGGCCCAAATCGCAGATGATAAGAAAATGCTGAAAATTTGATATGTTTTTGGATGAATTATTTAAGAGGTCGTGTAAAAATTTCACGACGATTAGGAAGCTCGTTATCGAACAATTAACATTAACAAATTAAATTTAATTAAATGTAGTCTTATGGAAACTGATCTAACTTTGCGATAAATTTTTTTTTTACCTCTTTATTTTTTAATATCTACACTATATTGAAAGCAACGGAAACAAAACGAAGTTTATTGATAAATATTTTTTTTATTCGTTTAAAAAATTGTTCTTAACAAAATGTTAATATTTTAATAACGAGCTTCCCAATCGTCGTGAAATTTTTACATGACCTCTCAAATACTTCATACAAAAACATTCAAAATTTTCAGAAGTTTCTCATCATTTTTCATTTTAACCTTTAAGGAGGTTGAAGTAATGATGACATAATTCTGAAAATTTAACATGTTTTTACATGAAGTATTCAGGAGGTCGTGTAAAAATTTCATGACGATTAAGAAGCTATTAATTGAACGATTAACATCAAAAGATTTCTGAGGGACTCAACATCCTTAAAAAATACCCAAAATTTAATAAAACTACGCCGAATAATTCGAATTTGGAATCGATTTAGTGTTCTTATAAATCTACACTGAGCAATTTTTTTTGTTGAAAATGCAAAAATTTGTTTAACTCAACAAAATATTTGTTTCCAGACGTTCAACGAGATCATTTTGGTAATTCAACAAAGATTCAGTGGAAGTTTTCGTTAAATCGGTTAAATCGTTGCTTGAATGGGCAAAGTTTCATTTCAATCGAATAAATATCCTTGTACCAAATAAATTGTGTGATTGAAAATACGAACTGTTTTTTTGTTACAGCTAAATTTATCTAGTTAAAATAATCAACGAAATATTTCTGTACAGCAACTCAGTAACGTGTAAATTGGACTAAACTGTATCTGGAAATTGACCAAATAATTTCGTTCACCTCAAATCTTATGGTTAACCAAATCCATTTGTTGAATTAATTATAGTTTCATTATTTCAAACAAATTAATATTGAATCAACTAAATTTTTTTCAACTAAATGGATTTAGTTGTTTTAACTGAACTTTTTTCTCAGTGTACTTTCAAGTCAAGTTTTTCCATTTCACGTGCTGACACATGACTATAAATAAAATAAAAACAATGTTCTTTAAAATGTAAATCTTTGCCAAATCTCGAAAGGTATTAAATACCGACTATTATCACAATCTCGCTCTTTCATGCTTCCGTCTCTCTCTCTCACGGTTTCTGTCGTTCACTCTCCCGCTGACTTATCTCTCTCAATTCCAGTTCATTTGACTCTTCCTGTGAGCTCGCGTGTCAGTGAACATTTGCCGCGCCGTTCATAGCTTTATGGTTCTTGCTTTTGCTGTGTGCTACCTCGCACCCTCGATTCTCCTGACACTTTTATCGAGTCTATACGCACACACACACACACACACACACACACACACACACACACACACACACACACACACACACACACACACACAAACACAAACACACACACACACACACGAACACACACACACGGACGCACGCACCCACACACACGAACACACGCACACACGCAAGCGACGGTAGGGAATAAAAAAAAGGGATACTCGATGAGGAAACGAGAGAAAGAGGGATTGGGGTTGCACATTTTTTTTCGGGGGCAACGAGGGAAAGAGCGAAACCAAAAAAAAATCTGATTCTTCGACCACACAAACCCTGGGGGATGATTCGGGGTGACCAGAAGAAAAAGGCGACACAGTTGGGGCGTAAAAAAATTGCCTGTGGATGAAAGTGAAAAATGATAATGGAGCCGAGAGATTGAGAAAGATCGAGAGTGAAACTTAACGCCCACGATTTTTGCCTCTATTTAGCTTGAACCCTCAAAATTCACCCCCAAGGATGAAGCTCGTACCCACGCGACTTTTTACGATTACCTCTCTCTCTCTCTCTCTCTCTCTCTCTCTCTCTCTCTCTCTCTCTCTCTCTCTCTCTCTCTCTCTCTCTCTCTCTCTCTCTCGCTCTCTCTCTCTCTCTCTCTCTCTCTCTCTCTCTCTCTCTCTCTCTCTCTCTCTCTCTCTCTCTCTCTCGCTCTCTCTCTCTCTCTCTCTCTCTCTCTCTCTCTCTCTCTCTCTCTCTCTCTCTCTCTCTCTCTCTCTCTCTCTCTCTCTCTCTCTCTCTCTCTCTCTCTCTCTCTATCCTCATATTTTCTCACTCGTATTCTCTCGGAGAAAATACTATACTTTTTCCAAAATAGTCGGATAACAATTTCAAAAAATCGCACCCTCAAAATTCACCCCCACGAATAAAGCTTGTACCCACGCGACTTTTTACGATTACCTCTCTCTCTCTATCCTCATATTTTCTCACTCGTATTCTCTCGGAGAAAATACTATACTTTTTCCAAAATAGTCCAATAACAATTTCAAAAAATCGCCCCCTCGAAATTCACCCCCACGAATAAAACTTGTACCCACGCGACTTTTCGCGATTACCTCTTTCTCTCTCCCTCTATTTTCATATTTTCTCACTCGTATTCTCCCGGAGAAAATACTACACTTTTTTCAAAATTATCCAATAACAATTTCAAACTTTTTTTTTGTAATTTTCTAATATAATCAATAACATTATTCGACTGACCGTGATTGATCGATGATGACGATTAGAAGGGATCCAACCACGAGAGAAACACCAACAAAACAACAAACGGGAAAACGCGGTGACTATAAATAAAAAATTGTAAATTAAACGAGTAAATTAAAACCGCGCGCGGGCAAGAAACTTGGTCTTGTTTATTCAAATTCGCATACACCGATCTTAGAAGCACTCGAAAATTTATCGATGATTTATATTAATATTAATTTATTAATATTATAATATTACTTTATTAATATTATTAATATTAATATTATAATATTGATTAATATTAATTTATCGACATTTTTTTTTTTTTTAATTTAATGAATTAACGATCGCGAAGACCGGAGTCGTTTGAATAATCGTGGGGCCGCGTTTTGGCAGTTTATTGTTCTCCACTCTTTCTTTTTAGTGAACGAAGACGCGCGAAAAATCTCACGAGAAGCGTTCCGCACTGTGATAGCGTCGAGGTGCGTGTGCGATCGAGCGAGCTATGAGCCAAGAGAATCGGAGTAGAATATAGTATTTTAGATATATGCATACACATATGGAAAATACTATACATATAGATATGTTGAAAAATATATATGTCTCTAAAAAACGACTTTGATTCTTTTGGCCTTAGATATACATAGATTTACACATGTATATATCTATATATATTTATGTACATTTATGTATATTTGTTTTATGCAATATATCGCAAATTTTATTCTATTGCAATGATATATGTAGCAGTGGGAGAGCTTATAGTGACCACCTTCGCGCGTCCACGCCATGAACACTTGTGGCGCTGAGCAAATCGAGAGAAGCGGAGGAGATTCTTCTCCCTCCCCTCTATTACCCAACCCCCTTAAGCATAATCTCGAGCGCGTCTCTCTCCTCTTGTCATTCGTCGTGCGCGCCCTTTCCTCCTCCGCATCTCTGTACTCTCTTCCGCACACTCACAGCTATTGGATATGTCTGAAAAGAAATTCCCTGAAAGTTGCAGCGCTTAATATTAGTATTAAGTACTTTCCCACAGCGTGCAAAGATTTTCCATCTAAAATACACGTAAATCTATTTTTTTTTCAAAATTCCATAACTCAGCGGCATTTTATGCTATCACACTGTTCTTGGTCGCAATTTACGCAAAATTAAACGATCTTGAAAAGTGTCCCGAACAGTGTAAATGTAACTTACACTGGTGAGATTCTACGGGTCACTAAAGATGATTTTTACCCAAAATTCTCGTTTTTTTGTTGTTATCTTTGAAATTATTAATTTTACCGAAAAAATGTAGAAAAAAATTTTGTTGGAATTTTAATTTCCTACATAAAAGGTCCTTTGGACATAATTGATAAAGTTAATATTTCTTGAGATATTGAACCTTAACTTATTTGTGGTGTAAAATTTTTATGGTTTATCGAACCAAACGTTTTAAATTGTTGATATCTCAATATCTTAAGAGATATTAATTTTAGCAATTAGGTCTAAAGGACCTTTTTTATAGGAAAGTACATTTTTGACAAAATTTTCTTCTACATTTTTTTGGCAAAGTTAATCATTTCTGAGATAACAGCAAAAAAACGACAATTTTGGGGAAAAATCAACTTAAATGACCTGCACCATCTCACCAGTGTAAGTTACACTTATGCTGTACAACAATGTGATAGCATAAAATGCCGTTGTTATAGAATTTTGAAAAAAAAATTTGATTTACGTGTATTTCAGATGGAAAATCTTTTCACGCTATGAGAAAGTACTTATTATTAATATTAAGGGATGTAACTTTCAGGGAATTTCTTTTCATACATATCCAACAAAATTTCAGTGAGGAGTGAGAAAAAAAATTAGTCGAAAAAAAAAACGCCCTAATATACATTGTGTATTTTTTTATATTTTTAATGTGGAAGCGCGTGTTTCGTAAATTTTTATTTTTCCATTTTTATATTTAAGGATGTTGAGTCCCTATGAAATCTTTTAATGTTAATCGTCGTGAAATTTTTACACGACCTCCTGAATACTTCATATAAAAACATATTAAATTTTCAGAATTCTATCATCATTACTTCAACCTCTTTAAGGGTTAAAATGGAAAATGATGAGAAAATTCTGAAAATTTGGTATGTTTTTGTATGAAGTGTTTAAAAGGTCGTGTAAAAATTTCACGACGATTGGGAAGCTCGTTATTAAAATATTAACATTTTGTTGAGAACAATTTTTTAAACAAATAAAAAAAATATTTATCAATAAACTTCGTTTTGTTTCCGTTGCTTTTAATATAGTGTAGATATTAAAAAATTGAGAGGTCAAAAAAAAACTTATCGCAAAGTTATATCAGTTTCCATAAGACTACATTTAATTTAATTTAATTTGTTAATGTTAATTGTTCGATAACGAGCTTCCTAATCGTCATGAAATTTTTACACGACCTCTTGAATAATTCATCCAAAAACATACCAAATTTTCAGAATTTTTGTTTGGTATTGAATTTGGCGAAAATCCATCGAGGGATTAAAATTTTATGAAATTTGTAATTTTTTGAAAAATAGCGTAATCAGTGAATGGATATCCATTGAAAAGTCACCATTGCCCAATGACGTCCATTGGACAGCAAATGCGGATGAACCGAATGATCACCATTACTCAATGATGCCCATTGGAAAGCAAATGCTGATGGACCGAGCCATCAGCATTGCCCAATGATGTCCATTGGAAGACAAATGCTGATGAACCAAATGATCAGCTTCACCCAATGATGTCCATTGGGAAGTAAATGCGGATGAACTGAATGATCAGCATTACCCAAAGATGTCCATTGGAAACCGCGTCGCGTTAGTTCCGAGACTTGGCGCGAGATGTCGCAGGACGGCAACCCGCTAAACTCCCATACGGATTATGCGAAGAGTATGCTTATCTAGACGAGTGTGAGCACGCTATATTAGCAGGATTCGGTGTCCAAAAAATCCATGCAAGGATTTCTTGCCGACTGATGCCCATGGGATAATCCCTATTCCGTTTGAAATGGGGAAGTCAATCCTCATTGAAAAGTCCCTATTCGATTTCAAATGGGGAATTCAATGGCGAAAATGCCCTTGGGCAATTCGGCATTCATCTCCATTGGTTATTTTGGCAATGGGGAATGAATAGCGATTTTTCAATGGTGATGAATAGAGTTTTTTACTATATGAAAGAATCTCCATTGATTATCGCCATTCATTCCCCATTGCCTACAAAAACCAATGGAGATGAATGCCGAATTGCCTATGGAGATTTTCTTCATTGAATCCCCATAGGATAATCCCCATTCCGTTTCAAATGGGGAATTCAATGGCGAAAATCCCCTTAGGCAATTCGGCATTCATCTCCGTTGGTTATTTTGGCAATGGGGAATGAATGGGGATTTTTCAATGGCGACGAATGGAGTTTTTTACTACGGGTATCGAGGATGTTCGTTATTAAATTTGGCGAAAATCGATCGGATGCTTAAATTTTTATCAAATTTTTAATCTTTATAAAAGAAGCGTAAACGCTATAACTTTTGAAATTTTTTAGATATTGCAATGAAATTTTGTGAAGAGCTAGTATAGCTATCAATGTTATTCACTATCAAATTTGGCGAAAATCGATCGAATTTGCACATTGATTACTAATATTTTTCAATAATTAACAAAGCTTCCTTTATGAGGAAGCCAAATTTGATCGCCATACTGTGTGTTAAAGGAAGCTATGTGAACTATGGATTTTTTTCATTATCTTGATTTTGTACAAAACCATTTTGGATATCATTTGATCGAGATTTTCAAACGAAATTCCTTCATTACACATCTCAGCGGATTTACAGTGATCGATATGTAAGAGGATTTTCTTGCAATCTTACCTTCACAAGCTCCTTCCCTGCTCAAATAATCAAATAAGTGTGTGGGAAAGGAAGAGAGTGTCTCTCTTATCTTCACCCTCTGTCCTCGAGAGAACGAAACGCCAGAAGGTCTCGGGGACAATCGTGAAGTCCGGAAATTAAACAGGAAGAAAGAACGATTAGGGGAAGCTTCGTAAGGATCTTGAAAGGGTCAGAATGCCTATACATACGATGGAAGAGGATAAAAACGTGTCTTTGTCGTTTCCTGGTCAACTCAAACTTTCGACCTCGTTTCGCAATTCCATCTCAATGCGTCTTTTTATATAAACAATTCATCGTGGGACATACGAAAACTCCAACGAACTCGACAAAATCGATTTCTAAAAATTTTTCTTCCTGACCCCTCTATTGACATTTACTCTCAGCAGAGATATTGATTTATTCAGAGATTGTCTCAAACTTTTTTATCCACGATTTTTACGATTATCTGATACGGTTTATAATTATAACAATGCTCACTCCATTTAAAAAAAAATTAAAAACAACACGTGCCGTTCAATTTTTCATCATGCTTCTTTGGAAATTTCTTATCAGAAATAATATTTTTCCTGATATATGAACAATTTTGAAACTCAAATAAAATTTCAAATTTTTTAAAATTTGATATTGTCTAGTTAATAAAAAAATGAAGATATTTAAATTAATAATTTTATTTTGAAACTAAATTAGTACAAATTTATTTTTTATAAGCAGATTCATTAATTCCAAGGCTTGAGTAAACTTTCTTTAGTATTTTTTATACTTTTTCTTCATGTTATGTAAATGAATCATTGCATTAATTTCACGCCTCGTTCTGCAATATCGTTTAGAACTGGCAAGTTAGTTACAACTTCCAAACATTTATGACAATACATGAAAGAAAGTTCATTCAAGTTCGTAAAAGAAATGAATAGAATAAGGATTGAAAAACTGTTCTAATCCTGGTTCGAATAATTATGGAACATCAAAGCGAGATATTTCGAATATTCAAACGAGATTGTTGAACTATTTTTGAACCATCTTTTTTGTTTCTGCATCTACATTTTCATCAAATAAAGCCAATAAACAGTTTTCAGAATTTAGATAACCCCAATGACTTCAAATTTTATTAAAAAATTATCATAACTGCATATTTAATGATAAATTTTCAAAAAAAAACATGATTTTACCAAAAAATGAACTTGGCTCGTTTTGCAGCACGTTTCGTTTTTAATTTAAGAAAGAACAAATTTCTCGCGTTTTTTCATCAAAAGAAAGCTTTTTAGAGGGCGTTGGAGAAATAGTACATTACATCACGAGGACGTAAAAATATTTTTTGACGAGTCCTGCAATCACACGAGTCAGAAAATGTTTTTACGCCAAGTGATGTACGATATTTCATATCACGAGGTGCAATATGGACGTTTTCACGTCCACTTACGGACGAAAAAGCGTCCATTATTGTACTGAGTGATATAAATTTAATTTTTAACAACCAGTCTAAAACGCACCGATCAAACTTATGCTGGTTTAGGGAACGATTAGAGTCGGTTTGACAATTTTTTTTAGTCAAAATTATTATTTTTGTTATCGTGAGTCCTATTTTTTCGATGCATGACAATTTTTTGGGATATTGGTAATCGGTTTTGCTTTCTCAAAATAGAAGTTTCGTTTTCATGGAACATAACGAAAAGTATTTTTGTTTCTCATCGCTATATACGAACTATCGATTGTCACATTAGAACACTTGTTTATTAGTATCAAGATATTTGATAAATATAAAATCATTTATATAACAGGGTGGCCACTAAATCAGAAGAGAAAAATTCCCTGACATTTCCCTAAAATTTCCTTGATACTTTCGAACATTTCCCTGACAAACCGGGCAAATTTATGATAAAAAAGTAACGCGGTAAGAACATTGCATATGTTTATTACTCATTCATTCGTATTGTTTATTACATTATACCTTTGGAAGGAATAAATAATATAACCTAAGAACTATTTTGCATTCTTCAACGCCGTGATTTTTTCATTGAGAAGAGCTTCTTGTATGGCATTTTTTTACTAGTTCTTTTTATATTTTCTCTGACACATATTTAATTCTCTGACATTTCCCTGCTTTCCCCGACACTTAAAAAATGCCCTGCCATTTCCAGATTTTCCAGGTTTTCCCTGAGAGTGGCAACCCTGATTTTATACTCATCATTTCAGGGATCTAGGACATTAAGTACGAATTTGACACGTTCATTTTATTTCCGAAGCTTATTCCGATAATGATGCACGTGCGGAATTTCGCTGCACGGATATTCGTCAAAAGATTGCACACGTCGACTCGTTAACCTCATTTTCATATATCTTTCATCCTTTTCCTTCGATGCTTTTGAGCAATTCTTTTTTCTCCAGCATCAATGGAAAAATGGATCTCTCTCTCTCTCTCTCTCTCCCTCCCTCTCTCTCTCTCTCTCCCTCCCTTTCTCTCTCCCTCCCTCTCCCGCGCTCTCTCTCTCTCTCTCTCTCTCTCTCTCTCTCTCTGGAGCATTGAAATTCCGTTCTTTATTCTCAAAATTTCCCGAGGCAAAGGTCTTTCAAGGGTTGTAAAAAGTGTGGGTGAGGTATGGCGAATCGTTTCCTCGTAATTTCCAATCTTTCGTGATCCCATTGATCATCATCGATCACCAAACGATCTATCAACGGCTGTGCAAACTACTCGACAAAAAGGATCAAAATCCGTGTGATGAGGATGCGATTGAATAACCATCAAATTACCTTTGGAGGATTCTTTGTGATTCCGAATCCGAACTCATCACGAATTTGTTTCTTACGTGAACAATGGGCATTTTTATCTTTGTTTCATCAAATAAAAACAATGAAATTTTTTATTTCGACAAAAATGAGTGATGAAATAAATATCTATAAGGTCCCAATATATTAAAGGGAGGGATATCGTCCACATAATCACAATAGTATATTACGATACTAGTGCGATGAAACTTTTTCTGGCGAGTGTGAGTTGCAGCATGAGCCGAAGGCGAATGTTGCAATCACACGAGTTAAGAAAAAGTTTCTCGCATTACTATCGTTGTATCGTACGAAATTGTATTGTACGAGTGCGCAAAGTGCCAGTTTGAGCACGCGCAGCGTGCGCAAAGTGGCACTTTGCGCACGGAGTGCAATAAAAATTGTTTAACACATTTTTCTCAAAATTGGTTTGATAAAAAACAAACCGAATTGTAGGGTCGTTGCCATAATTAAGAGGTACAATAAACGACCTCGACAAAAAAAAACAAACAAATTTTTTACTATTCTTTTTTTTACAACATATTTATTGATGTTTTAACAATAAAGAAAGAAAAAAATTGAAAAAGAAAAGAACATTAAATAAGTTATAAGCTGGTAAAGTTGAGGGTGAAAAAGGCTGTTTCTTAATTAGTAAGAATTACGAAACGGAAAAAAAAAAAATTTTGCAAAATGGCGGCTGTCTGAACAAAAAATACCGGTTTACGACTCTTTTTTTCATATTTTTCAAGTCTTTACAATATTAAAAAAAAAAAATTTGGATGCAAAAGTGCTAGGGGCGATAGAGAGTTATATATTGAAGATTGGCTCGCAACTATGTTCAGTCCCAGTAACCGGACATCTGCTGACATGTATATTATTCGTGCATAACCTCAAAATTTCGGTAACACATTCTCCGAGCAGCGACGCATTTTTCTCAATTCACCCCCTCCCTTCTCACCACCAGAGACATGAGTGGTCGGTTATAGGGTCATAATGTGTGGTCGGATATTGGGTCATATAGAAAAACGGGTGGTCGGGTACTGGTACATTTCCATTTCTCAGTATTTTCGGTTATTATGAATAAACAACTAATTATAACAACAACTATACCCTGTGTTTTGGAAACTAGAGACTTCAAGCTTTCCAATAGTCATAGTTGTTATAGAAAATAGTTTATTTTTGAACGCGAAAAACAAGTCAACTTTTTCGCCGCCTCTTAGATGGTCGGGTATTGGTACGTTTACCTTAGGAGTCGATGAGCCAATTTTTGAGAAAACCCAAAAAAAAACCGATAAAAATCATGATCTAGTAATTTTTTCTATATGATGATTATAATTTTCGTCGTTTCCTGACCCTTTTGTCTCCTAATGACCTATGCAGTGGATTTCTGCTGCGCTTTTTTCCTCTCTCTTGTGGTCCTCTTTGTAACATCCAACATTAATCTGCAAACATATTTACTCCCCATTGTCCCTGAAATCGCCGTTCAAATTCCTTCAGATCTTGGTGAAATCTTTCTCCTTGCTCTTCACTAAAGTCTCCGTTATTCTCCGGGAATTGATCAAGATGGGAATCAAGAAAGTGCATTTTCAAATTCATTAGACAACCTGAATTTTGAAATTTCTTTATCATCTTCCTCATCCTCATATTCTAGCGCTTCCCTGCAAAACAGCGTGCCTTTGCTGACTTCGTTACCACGAAATGTTGACTAAACGGATCATTCTACACATCCCATTAAAGGGCAGTTGTCATCGCAGTTCAAACACTCCGTGGTAGCGAAACTGCATGATAATAATATCATACAAAAAAGATTACTAGATCATGATTTTGATCAGTTTTCATGGATTTTCTCGAGAATTTGCTCATCGACCCCCAATTTTGACTTCAGATTCGTGTTCAGCGGGAAAATATGGTGGGACACCCAGCACACACACACACACACACACACACACACACACACGCGCGCGCGCGCGCGCACATACATACACGCACACACATCCATCCGGACATTTGTTCTAAATATGATTTCTCGATGTTTTGGGACATTTTGAACACATTTTACATGAAAATCTCGAAAAAAAATGCACGAAAAAAAGGTTCCTTCATGAGAAAACAAAATTAATTCTTTCAAAATTCTAGACCAGAATACCGCCTTAAATCATCAAAACGATCATTTTATCTAATCGAAATTTTCACGTTGATGTTTTGTATCCACTTGGGGGAATATGCTCTGTCAAACCTCAAACCCTTAATTGATCGGTCAAGAGATCGACCGATTCGCACCCAATATCTGTTTACAAGAAAACCCTTCAGAAAACCTCTTGACAAACACCCACAAACACTCACCCACATACACACAGCCAAACACCCACCCACCCACATACACACACACATACACACCCACACGCACACACACACACCCACACACGCGCGCACGCACACGCACGCACGCACGCGCGGGCACACACGCACACACGCGCACGCACACGCACGCACGGGATAAGGAAAGCCACGAATGGAATCAAGATTGGGAGGAATCAAGACGAATTGTGTATGGACAGATATATCGATGAGATAAGAGAGTGCGTTAGGTTACCAGTGAGATGATGGGAAGCTAGCCTCCGAGTATCTCACGAGCTTTACTGGAGTTTCCAGAAACGCAACAAGCGGCACAGAGAGCTTCTCGTGCGTATCCATGGCAACTCCACAGCATTTCTCCCTAAGGATCTCCTTTGGAATTTCAATACATAGACATTCGAATAACTCTCGAACAAAATGGCCCGAACCGTCCACGTTTATGCGGGCAAATTAACGCGCGTTACGCCATTCTGTTTGTCAATCATTGGACATATATACAACCGGGATTCCTCCCGGCCTCGAGAGTCTGTGAGTGGGCTTCCGCATCGGTTAGTCGAGATTGAAATGCGCAAAGACGAGAAATGGAAATTTTTTTCTTTTTCCCTTAACTGAGATTAATTTTTTTTTTTACATTTCTCGCTCTTGTAAAGTCGCTGAGTCCATTTATAAGAACACGGTGTTATTCAGGCACACGTCTCTATTATTATTTAATTGAATTTCCGCGCCGGGGATAATCTAATTATGCTCCGTTTCCATCCACCCACGCTACTTTTTCTTAGCCATAAGACGCTGTCCGAGTGTTGAAACCCGTTTAACAACCATAAAAAAGTGAATCAATAAAAATAATGTGGAAGGACCATACCATTATGTATGCAAAAAAATGTTCTGCGTATCTAATTATTTGAACGTTGATATGTAAAAAATGCATTTCTACTATACTTTGGATGTATAAACACTAGATGTAATAAAAACAAATATATACGCAAAATATATTTTTCGCTTAAGAGGAGGCTAAATACCATTTTTATTCAATCCCTACATTATCGACGTAACATCGTCGTCCAGTCTTTCTCCGACAACCGTGGATGAAAATTAATTACATTTTGACAATTAAGAGGGGGATAAATTAATTAACAATTAATTGTCAATTGAGAGGCTAAAATGGGTTACAGCTAATGCCAACGAACTCATTCAAGCCCCCTAAATATTATAGGTTACTCCTCAAAATCCATGGTGCTGCCCTCACTCGCACGTCTGTGAACTACATTTGGCCATTTCGTTTTTTAATAAGACTACAATTTATCGATATTTATCTCTTGATGCGCCATCCAAACTTACGGCGTGTCGTTTTGATAAAATAATGTAGAAAACGTCTCGATATTTGTATCGTGGCTTTCTTCACGGAATCTCACTCTTGGTTTTACCTGAAATGCAGTAAAAGTTTAATAATTTAAGTTTTTCAATTACAGTTTCTCGGTGGTAAATGAATCTGTAAATTTTTTGTTGCTTTTCGAAAAAATTTTAGTGAGGCTCCATTCCTGCCATTGTTCTGATGATGTTGTTAAAATTTTATTCAATTCCATCCATTTGTATAAGAGCAAGTTTGGATGGCAATTTCGAGGTGTTAGTGTTGGTATTTAGCCTCCTCTTAAGAGGAGGCTAAATACCATTTTTATTCAATCCCTACATTATCGACGTAACATCGTCGTCGTTAATTAATTAGCAAGAAAATATTAGTAGATTTTTTAAAAAATTAGTAATTAGTAACAAAATATTACTAATTTTTTCCAAGAATTAGTAATTAGCGAGAAAGATATTGTTAAATAACCAAAAAAATCAATAATTTGTGAATAAATGTTGTATTAATTTTGGAAAAAGTTATAAATAAAATAAAAATGACTAATGTATTTTTTAATAGGTACTGATTAAATATTCGTATTAATAATAACTTATGTGATATCGTATGACATTCGATACAATAAATACTAATGTGTGAAATATTCAAAAGATGTAGTTATTATAAAAAATAAAACAACTTTTTGAATGGAGTTGTTTGAGCTTATAACCATGACTCAATCCGTACACACAAGTACGTAAAAATACACAATACTTTTCTACAAATTACTGTTTTTTTTTTAAATTAATGAGTAATATTTTTTTGCTAATTACTAATTTTTTGGAAAAATTAGAAATATTTTTTCACTAAATACTAATTTTTTTGGAAAAATTAGAAATAGTTTGTCACTAATTACTAATTTTTTTGGAAAAATAGGAAGTATTTTCTTATTAACTACTAATTTTTTAGAAAAATTACTAATATTTTTCCGCTAATTACGAATTTTCATAAAAAATTAGTAATATTTTCTGACTAATTATTAATTTTTCGAAAAAATGATTAATCAAATCAATATCGTTGACGAAAAAATCGATACTGCCGATCACTGCACAAAAGTTTCACTGCTCTTTTAAAAATGAAAATATTTCAATTCAACAAGCGGCGTTTCAAAGGGGGCATATTCAGCTTCATTTGGCTTTTTTCAAAAAATTGTTCCGATTTTATTGAACCCAGTACTTCCTTTGAAATATGGTCATTTTTCGGCTTTTTCTTGTCATTGAAATTTTGGGGCACGGCCCAAAAAATTTTTTAACAACTATTTTTCGTATGATGAACTTGTGGAGAGGAGTATAAGCTTTAATTCCGTTTTTTAAGCAGTTTCGTACAATTCTTTTTCGCGAAACTATTCAATTTTTCATAAAATGCGACCATATTTATAAAATGTAGCGTAACTTAAAAACTAAGAGGGTAAAAAGTTGCATACATTTATTATGAATTCAATGAATTCATTTTCAGAATATTTTTCCGAATTTTTGTTTTCCAGATTTTTTCCTATCAACGAGATATTCTTGGAAAAAAAATTCTGAAATTTTTTTATTGAATCCAGAATAATTGTATGCAACTTTTTACATTCTTAGTGATTTCACGAAAACCTAGCAGTTTTAAAGTTATGCTTCATTTTATAAATACCCACACGGAACATTAGGGCCATGGGACGTCCAATATCCATACATGGTGGATGAATGCTCCATCCCAGGGACGTCTATGAGTATCCCTATCACTGCTAAAAGAAGTGCGAAACAGCACCTGTTCTATGTACTGGGAACATCCCTTATACGTACCTTGAGACGGTTTTTAGACGGACTAGACCCCAAAAAATGACGTCTGATTTACGTATTTAAGACGAATAAACCAGTGATCCGAAAGATGTCCAATGATCATCCATTATACGTCCCTTTATTTAAATAATTTAATCGTTATTAACTACACATTATTAATTAATTATAAACTTTGTTACTGATTATATAATATTCGGGGCCTACGAGATATCCATAGTTTAGTTTTCGATTTTTCACACTGCGGTCACCCATCCAAGTATTGGATTCAAGGGGTGCTGCTTTACTTTTCTAATCTCCTACCTACCTACCTACCTACCTACACTAACTTGACTTATGAGAAACTTATGCATGTAAAAACCTTATACGATGTAGTTTGCTGATATACTTATATATCTTTGTCTCACAAACCTTGAATAATGTATAATCGTAATGAAATTTATAATTAATGGATAATGTGTAATCAATATCGTTTAAATTAAGGGACGTATAATAGATGATCATTAGATATCTTTTGCAATATTGGCATTCGTCTCAAATACGTACATTAAATGTCACTTTATGTGGTCTATAGGTACCTCTAAAAAATATCTAAGGGTACGTATACGAAACTTTTTCAGCACATAGAATCGCTGCCGTTTCGCATCTCCGATAGTGGTTTAAGGAATGTCCCATGGACTTCCCCGGAATGAAATTTTCATCCAGCTTAAATGATTATTGGACGTCCCCTGGCTGTTAAGTTACGCGCGGAATATATTTATAGCTGCAAAAATATGTGTCGTGGACGTCGAATAAACTTCCGCGTTATCCTTCGATAGACGTAATTTGTACGTACATACGACGGTCAATCGGCGTACCCATATCACAGCTGCCCGAAATACTTAAATGTACATCTAAAGGACGAATGCTTTTGATTGGACAACACGCGATGGATCACACAGGACGTATATTGTATGTTCACACACGTACTATTTCTTAAGCTACAAATATACACAACACGGCCATCTATGGTATGCCCATACGTAGACATTCAATAGCTCTTAATTCAGTATAGTAATTGGACATCTATTGGACGTTCCAGGTTCACGTCTATAGGAAATCCTACATGGAACATCCGATAGACGTTCAATTGACGTCCTCCGAATGTGATTTTCGTTTACGAACCTGGAACGTCCAATGGATGTTCAATTACTATCCTGAATTAAAAGCTATTAATGTCTACCTATGGACATACCATGGATGGCCGTGTTGTGTATATTTGTAGCTCAAGAAATAGTACGTGTCGTGGACATACAATATACGTCCTGTGTGATCCATTGCGTTTTGTCCAATCAAAAGTATACCATGGATGTTCAATGGATGTCCGCATTACGTCCATCGTGGATGTAGACGTGTTAAGGATCTATGGATGATAGATGGACGTCCAATGGACACTCGGTTCCGTGTGGGTATGATCGTTTTTTGCGAAAATCTGAATACGCATCACAAATTTTTATTTCTCATTCAAATACCATAAGAATTTTTTTTTAGAGCATCAAATGTTCTACAAAAATGTGCGAAAAAAAATCTCTTGACCTCAACGGTTAAAGTCTAGTAAAATTCGAAAGTAAAAAAAAAAATTTCCTATGTTATTTAAATGGGAAATAAAAATTTGCGATGAGGGACCTGTTAATTTGAATATGGAGGGCTAATACTTGCAGAGGGTTTTTTTGAGATGCCAAACAATACATTTTTCATTATATCGCGGAAAAAAAATTAGTCATTTTATTTGACCCACCCTAATATATATATATATCGTTTTTCAACGTTATACTTCCGACTTTAATCATTATAGCGATGATAAACTAACAAATTTCGTTTCTCTCAACAGAAATCTATTTTTTCATTACATTCAAACAATGTATTTCTCCCTAAAACTATATATTTTCATTTGGGTATAAGACAAATTTCCTTTTTTCTCATTATTGGCCTCGGTATATTTTCCCGTTTAGAAGGGATCGTCGTTTTCCCCCCCTTTTTGTGTCTCATCAATTTCTTTTTTACCTCTCACTCGTTAAACGACACGACCGAGTGATATATCAGTGGAAAATACGAGACCTTCGACTGCCCCAAATGCGGGCTCCAGGCTACTGGAGCTAGATCCATAATAGTGAGGGGGTAAATAAAGAAAAGCAGGGGATGGAAAAAAAAGCAAAAAAAGAAAAAGAAAATAAAACAGAATCAGCAAACGCCGTCAAGGCAAAATATCGTTTGTCCCTGCGAAGTCATCTCTCTATCTCCTCGCACAAACACGAGCGCACACACGTGCTTCGGGATCCCTTATAATGCGATGGGCTATATCGAATGTATATATATATTAATATTGAGGAGATTACGGTGAATATATGCCTGCCATAGATGAGATAATAAAGTGGTACTGGTGCGTTCCATTATGCACTGTCCATTGAGAATTTAATGAGGATTTTCATATAATGGAGAACGAACCCCTCCCACCCATTATATTATTTATATTAGGATGTCTCAAAATAGAAGGTTTATTTTTTTACTTGCTTTTTTTATGAAATCCTGGTTTTTACTATAATATTTAATGCCGTAAAAGGAAGGGTATAATTTTTTTTAGAGGTAACGCACACTGAAAAAAATGGATGGCTGCAGTCGCCATTTTCTGCTCAGCCTCCGAATACTTTAAGGTTATGGTCCCCACTATAGCAGTATTTTTTGAGAAAACGCTTCAGCGCCAATATTGATGCTTGCCACGGTTATAACATTGCAACCTTGCTGTGAAGCATTATAATTTGCCGTTAGCAGCAATCCGTATATGTGCACCGAGAAAAAGGTTTGGTAAAGTGCAAAAAATTTGGCTTGAATTAACTTGACCCGGAGGTTACGGGTGGCGAACGAAATGTGTAATTCAGTTAACTCAAAACGTGTATGAAAATGGACACAAAAATGGAATTCCCATAAATACATATATCCTTGACCCAACAGAGTAGAGGATCCGTTCAATTGAAAATTACATTGTTTTGATTCTATATTTGGTAAAATGCACTCAATATGCGATTACCTAACCAAATGGTTAAGTTGAATGAACAGTTTATATTTTCTATGCAATTCAGATGTTGTTCACCGGTAAAAAAAATGCATTCAATATAAAGCTAGAAAATTCCAATTGAATCAACAAAACATTTGATGATATGCAATATTTGTTTAAGCTACGAGGACTTTTACTTAACTAATTAATCGTGAGATTGAACAGTTGAGTGAAAATTTAACTTATTTATCCTTGCGCCCATAAAGAGCACGAGCGCTACCAAAGTGCAATGGTGGTCTCATTCAAATATGCAGTCTTTAGTCCATAGAACTGCGCGGCCACAGAGCACGGGTAATGTTCCATCAATTTAAAGTTAATCGAGGACTCCGATGCTGGTAATACACTGGTACTTATCGGTGCTCAGAGGCCGTCTCGCTGGCGCGAGAGCGCGCGCCGATCGTCGCCACCTTACGGATCTCGGGCGAAGTGCCGAGATCGTGGTAGTTACTATACGTACTATCGACTAAATGTGTTGTGGACGCATTGAAATATTTAGTCAAATTTATCAAACAATTCGATCGACTTGAAGGCATTTACTATTCTTTTTAACTGGGTGAATAGCTCAAATTAAAACTAGATTTTGTTGATGAGACGAAACATACAGTTAAAACAATTTTATTTACTTCCAGTAAATTACTTAATATTGGATTGAATTAGAAAACAAGTTGTCGAATTAATCGCGTTTGAAATCATTTTGATCCAAAGTTGTAATTGCGGTGAATGCAGTACACATTCGAAACAACGCCACCAGTTTTATTATTTCAACAACGGGGTAATCAAATCAAATATGTGTCGATTGATTCAAACGAATTTTCCGTGATCGCAGCTGGGTAGTTGATATTACAAAATCTTTTTTTCGGTGTAGGATTTTTTTGATATGTTGTTTTTTTTTTGTAAAAAATGATGCACTTCTAATTCAAAATGATCCGACGGAATATCAGAAATTCGCATTCCTGGTGAATAGTTGGGTGAAACTGGGTGACAAATCCAATTGTAAGGGGATGACTTCGTTATACGAATGTATATGGCGAATCCTCCGGAGAAATTCTCTCAGGGCACGAAAGAGCGGATAACGAAGTTTCCGATGATGTAATACTTCACGTCTATTCTTTCCTTCCCTCTCTTGCTTCAGTCTCGTAATTTCTTAACTTTCGACTTGCAATCGAGACTAGAAATTTTCATCTCGTTTTACGCGAAAAAATTTTCATCTCGTTTAACACGAAAATCTAGAGTACCATGATAGATATAGGAAAATATCAGGTGCCATGAATAACATTTCAAAATACAAATGACAATAATCAATCATTCTACCATAAAATAATAATCCTCACTGTGAAAATTATGAAATTCATATTAGAAAAAGACGATCGATTCAAATTTTTTGAATCATGCAATTTTCATAAATTTTACTTGAATTTGAAAAAAAAAATTAACGTATAAACGGAAACCCTCGAATGTTTTTTTCTTAAAATTATAAAAGTTCATGAATTTATTAGACAAAATAATTTTTCGACGTTTGAAGACATTTTGAACATATTGGAATAAAATCTCGAAGCGTTTTTTCTCATCAAAACAAAACTTCAAATGACTGCCCGAGTCAGAAGATATCCATGAATATTTCTTCATTGTGTGGGTTAATTATTTGAATTAAATTAATTGTGGGTGTAAAATTTTTCAACCGATTTCAGATTTTTATAAAACGCACGATTCAAAAAAACAGACGGAAAACCGATATTATCGAAACTTAGTTTAAAAGGAGTTCGAAAAAATGAAATGAAAAATATAATTTTTTTTTAATTTTACTTAATTATACAACTATTTCAAACGAGAGCTGCAAATTTATTGCACTGAAAGAAACGTAAATAAAATTCGACATCAATTTTCGAAAAATCAGTCATGTATTGCAAGTTTTGGCAAACAAAAAATCGTAACATAGATAAATTTCCATTTTTAATCGTGTTAATTATGTCCTTTTGTATTTGGGGATTTACCTAAAGATTTTGGACCAACAGATAAATCCTTTACAAAGAGGGATTTTTTTATGTGAAAACATCTCCAGCATGACTTTTATAATTGAAAAGTGTCCTCATAAAGCCTTAGAGCCCTTTGGAAAAAATGGTTAATACTTGAAAAGTGTCTTCAAAAAGCGTTACAGCCCTCTGAAAAAATTTGTGAATCATTGAAAAGTGTCCTCAAAAAGCGTTACAGCCCTTTGAAAAAATTTGTTAATTAATAGTTGAAAAGTGTCCTCAAAAAGCGTTACGGCCCTTCGAAAAATTTATGAATAATTGAAAAGTGTCCTAAAAAGCGTCAGAGCCCTTTGAAAAAATTTGTTATTATAATTGAAAAGTGTTCTCAAAAAGCGTTTTTATGGCCTTTTGAGAGAAAAAAATACAACAAAAATATTCGACGCGTTTTTGAATGAGTTTTTTGAGTTTTAAACTTTAAATCGCGTTTTTAAAAGTGAGTGTCATTTTTTATTTTTTTTTTAATGTTTTGTTTTTAACATCTATCTATTCAATAATTTTTAAGACTAGTCCGATCGTGGGATTTCAATAACTATTTTTTTCGATTCTTGAAAATTAAAAATTTTTTTTAATAAATTATTATGAATACCAATTTTTGTTACTGTATAGTATTTTTTGAATAATTTTGAATTAATTTTGACACTTTTTCATTGTTAACAGATTTTGAAAATTAATAATTAATAAATGAGTAAATAACAACAGTTCAAGCATTGTAATGAGTGGGCATTGAACCGAAATAGTCTACCGAATATTACTGTCAAATTTTCACCTGAGAAATATTATTTAGTTGCAAAAGAATGATTTTATTTGCGATACAATACTGCGAAGTCAATCACAGGTGGACACAAAAATTTCATTCAATTATTCCAATGAGCAATGAAAACGTATTGGCAAAGGAATATTCTAATTCAGGAAATAATCGTATATGTGAGGTTTTCAAAAAAACACGTGAATAAATCAAAACTGTTGTTATTATTGTTTAGAAACAGACTTAACGATTAATTATTAATTTTAAGAACCTGTTAACAATAGAAAAGTGTCAAAATAAATTCTAAATATTGAAAAAAATACTACACAGTAACAAAAATTGGTATTCATAATAATTTATTTAAAAAAAAAAATTTAATTTTCAAAAATCGAAAAAACAGTAGTTATGGAAATCCCACGATCAGACTAGTCTTAAAAATTGTTAAATAGATAGATGTTTAAAGCAAAAAATTGAAAAAAAAAAATTAAAAATGAGACTCACTTTTAAAAATACGATTTAAAGTCTCAAACTGAAATAACTCATTCAAAAACTCGTCGAATATTTTTGTTGTATTTTTTCTGAAAAGGCCATAAAAAAACAAAAATTTTGAAAAAAAAAAATTTAATTTGGATCATTATCAAAGAAGTTATGACCAAAATACAAAAAAAAAGAGCGGTTTTTTTGTCAATTTAATATCTTTTGATCGGGTAATAAAAAAAATCTCAAAATTTAACAGGAAGCGTCTTTTGATGGGTACTAAAAAATTTTAAAAAATTGAGGAAATTTAAAAAAGTTTTTCAAACTGTCCGATTTGGGATGGAACGCCCTATATATAGATAGATATAGAAGAAATCACTATCGTATCACCTACAATATATTTTATATATTACAATTTTTGATCAGCGATTATCAATCCTAATCAAGCCATTTTTGAGTTTTATCGAGACTAACGAACATCAATTGATTTTTATATATAATTGCAAATTTTGATCGGCGATTATCAATCCTAATCAAGCCGTTTTTGAGTTTTAGCGAGAATAACGAACAGCAATTGATTTTTATATATATAGATTTCGAATATAAAATTGATGTGTTATGTTTTAGTTACGACTTATTGAAATTCAATATTGAAATATTATAATATTGATATTAAAATTCTCTCACGCTAAAAAAATAAATGTTCACACAAATTTTTTTGTAACGAGTACTCGTAGTGTACTCATTGATTTTTTAAACTTATTCTACCGGTATTTGCACATTAGAAATATTGAAAGAAAAATTCGCCGTCTGCCAAAAATTATTTTGGTCTTTTTAAATTAATTTGGTAAATAAACATTCTTTTCGCTGCAAATTTAATGAATGATTTGTACATTCTTCAATACAATCCAATGGTCGAAATTCCCAGCAGTTTTACCGTTTCTCGTAATCCCCGAAAATATACGTGCATATGTGAATGCACATTTGATAAAGCGTCGACAAACCCGTGCCCAATTATCCCAAACGTCGAGCTGCATCGATCCACTTGACCAGGGAAACAGCATAGCTGTCACTTCAAATTAGGGATGTTGAGTCCCTATGAAATCTATTAATGTTAATTGTTCAATAAATAGCTTCTCAATCAGCGTGAAATTTTTACAGGACCTCCTGAATACTTCATGTAAAAACATATTAAATTTTCAGAATTCTATCATCATTACTTCAACCTCCTTAAGAAGAGGCTAAATACCATCTTTATTCAATCCCTACATTATCGACGTATCATCGTCGCCCAGTCTTTCTCTGACAACCGTGGATGAAAATTAATTACTTGTAGACAATTAAGAGGGGGATAAATTAATTAACAATTAATTGTCAATTGAGAGGCTAGAATGCATTACAGCTAATGCCAACGAACTCATTCGAGCCCCCTAAATATTATAGGTTACTTGTCAGAATCCATGGTGATTCTGTTGGAATTGAATAAAATTTTAACAACATCATCAGAACAATGGCAGAACAATGGAGCCTCACTAAAATTTTTTCGAAAAACAAATAAAAATTTACAGATTCATTTACCACCAAGAAACTGTAATTGAAAAACTTAATTTATTAAACTTTTACTGCATTTCGGGTAAAACCAAGAGTGAGGCTCCATGAAGAACGCCCCGATACAAATATCGAGACGTTTTCGACATTATTTTATCAAAATGACACGCCGTAAGTTTGGATGGCGCATCAAGAGATAAATATCGTTAAATTGTAGTTTTATTGAAAGACAAAATGGCGAAATGTAGTTCACAGACGTGCGAGTGAGGGCAGCACCATGGATTCTGACGAGTAACCTATAATATTGAGGGGACTCGAATGAGTTCGATGGCATTAGCTGTAACGCATTTTAGCCTCTCAATTGACAATTAATTGTTAATTAATTTATCCCTCTCTTAATTGTCAAAATGTAATTAATTTTCATCCACGGTTCTCGGAGAAAGACTGGACGACGATGATACGTCGATAATGTAGGGGTTGAATAAAAATGGTATTTAGCGTCTTCTTAAGGGTTAAAATGAAAAATGATGAAAAAATTCTGAAAATTTGGTATTTTTTTGTATGAAGTATTTAAGAGTTCGTATAACAATTTCACGACGATTGGGAAGCTCGTTATTAAAATATTAACATTTTGTTAAGAACTTTTTTTTAAACGAATAAAAAAAATATTTATCAATAAACTTCGTTTTGTTTCCGTTGCTTTCAATATAGTGTAGATATTAAAAAATTAAGAGGTCAAAAGAAAACTTATCGCAAAGTTATATCAGTTTCCATAAGACTACATTTAATTTAATTTAATTTGTTAATGTTAATTGTTCGATAACGAGCTTCCTAATCGTCGTGAAATTTTTACACGACCTCTTAAATAATTCATCCAAAAACATACCAAATTTTCAAAATTTTCTCATAATTTGCTATTTGGGACTCAACATCCTTAACTCGAGTGGATATGAAATATCGTTTCATAATGACACATTCAATGGGGTATTTGAAGAAGACGACTTTATTTACAACATTTTTCATTTTTGATAAGATAACAATTTTGTTAAATTTCCTTATCCATTGGCATCGCTGGATTTTTTTTGGCTCCTTGTGAGCTCGAAATATTTCAAGCTTATCTTCAAGTTTAATGCAGCCGGTGAAACAGCGCTGAGCCAGCTCACCAATTTGTTACTGCTGAAAATTTTATCATGAATTGCTTGCAGAATTAATAAACAATAAAACATTATTTTCCAACAATTTTAAGATGATGGTCGTGCAGAAAAACATTAAAATCCAATAAATGCTTCGTGTGTTTCCTAAACATTTGTTTCATTTAAAAAAAAATGCATTTTCATCAATTTTTCTCCAATTAGACATTCACTAATGGGTCATTCCATGTCAAATCGACCAATAGTTGGAATCGACCCCTTTCAATTTCGATGAATTCAAGATTTCAGCATTTTTTCAATTTTTCAAGTTCATTTTTTAAACATCTCGAAAACTATTATAGTTACAAAAAAAATCGTCCCGCGTTCGTCTTAAAGAGTATACTTGGGGCTACGAAAAAAAATACTCCGAAAAACAATTTTGAAAGATGAAGAATTTGAAAAATTTCAAATTTTTTAAAATTGTAAAAATCCACGACCGACATTAAATTTTTGGCTCATTTTTTTGTGTATAATACCTTATATTGATCTTAAATGATCCTAAAGTTTTCAGATTCGCGTTCTTTTTTCAAAAATATAAATTTTTGAATTTTGGTAATACCTCTAATTTAAATAAAATTGAGCAATTATGTAATTTTTACTGCTTAAAATTACAAAATTATATGATTGTTCAACTTTACTTAAGTTAGAGATGAAAAAAAATGGTTTTTACCAAAATTCAAAAATTCATATTTAAAAAAAAAACTGAATTCTGAAAATTTCAGGATCTTAAAAGATCAGTGCAAAGTATTATATTTAAAAAATCAAACAAACATTGAATGTCGATCGTGGATTTTCACGATTTTCAAAAATTGAAAATTCTCCAAATTCATCATTTTTCAATTGTTTTTTTCGGAATATTTTTTTTTCGTATCCCCAAGTATACTCTTTAAGACGAACCCAGAACGATTTTTTCGTAACTATAATAGTTTTCGAAATATTTAAAAAATTAACTTGAAAAATTGAAAAATAGTACCCACACGGAAATTTATATATTTAAAATATATGCAAAATTGCGTACGAAATACATTCAAAATATAATTACCGTATATAAATGAATGTATTTAAAATATATTTTTTATAGATGTGTAATATATTTATTTGGATAGATTTTGCCGCTTTTCGCATATGTACGTACATCTTAAATGTATTTAAAATATATTTTAGATATATGTAAAATGTACGACACATACATACAAAATATATATTTTATATATATGGTGCATACATCTGAAATATAGATTAAATATATGTTGCATGTATTCCAAATATAGTTGAAAAGTGGGCTGGATACATCCCGAATATGGGTTGAATATGCGATACCCGTGTTAGAAATTTCCGAAAATCGGAAATTCTCTAGGTGAATCAAATACAAAAGTAAGAGTTCATGAGAAGCCGGCAAGAACTCCTTGTATGGCTTCATTTACGCCGGACTTCTGTTAATATTCCGTTCTCACGCCCGCCTTTAGAAGCATACTCGTCGCATCCTCCGTATGGGGGTTCAGCGGTTGCCGCTCTGCGACATCTCGCGGCGAGTCTGGAAACTATCGCGACGCTGCCTATACGTTACGAACATGTGGCAGGCGCCCGATCGCTTGTTCTCGCGGGATAAACATTATAATGTAAATAATAATGAAAAGTGTGAATACAATAAACTTAAATAATTAAATAAATATTATGTTAGATAGTTAGTTATGCTACCATATATGTTGCATATATGGTAGCATATATTAAGAATATATGTAGAATATATGGGAGATACATGTGAGTCACACCTATCTCTCATATATGTTGCAAATATATCAGCATATATTAAGAATATATGTAGAATATATGAGATATATGTGAATCACACCTATCTCTCATATATGTTGCATATATGTGTGGATTAAAAATATATGTACATATATTCGAAATATATCCACATATATTTTGCGTATATTAAAAATATATAAATTTCCGTGGGGGTAAAATTTTGAATTTTCGAAAATAAAAAATTAATTTTTTCTTTCTGGTAGAACTTCGTTTTATGATGAAATAAAACTCCCGACCAAATTTCATCGAAATTAAAAAGGGTGGATTCCAACTATTGGTCGATTTAACATAGAATGACTCCAATGTATCTCGATACATTTTTTTTGTATTGTATTGAATAATTCGCGAGAATACCACCAGTGAATCAAATGGAAGCTCGAAGCTTTCTCTTCATTTTTGTTGCTCACCTATTTCGCGTGTTACTCAACAATTCGTGGGCTTTGCAAGGATGTAGTTGCAACATAGTAGTACCGAGAATCGGATGAATCCCTTGGGACAGCTCGCCGTATCCGAGATTGTCCTGACGAACGAGTTTCTGGGCTGTCGCCACGCTGATTCGATTAACTCCCGGAAAATCTGAAATTTCACGAATCACCATTCTGATAACGTAATCAGCAAAGTGGTGTAAAAAAAATTGAAAAAAGTTTCAATGAAATTTTCCGACCTTACAAAAACAATGTGTTCTTTCCGGATGGAAAAATAACTCGACGAGTCGTGACGGATGAGTTTGAAAAAATGAAAATAAAAAATATTACAAGGACGAGAACGACGAGATTTAACAGAGTCTCAGTCAGAAGTCATATTTTTATATTACGGCGACTGAAAAAATAGTACATTACGATACGAGTGCGTTGAAACTTTTTCTGACGAGTCAGAAAAATGTTTCTCGCACGAGTTTCGTACAAAATTTTATTGCACGAGTGCGGAGAGTGCCTATTTTACGCACACGAAGTGTGCATAAAATAGGCACTTTACGCACGGAGTGCAATAATAGTACATTACATCACGAGGACGTAAAAACATTTTCTGACGAGTGTGAGTTTGCAGGACGAGCCGAAAGCGAGTCCTGCAATCACACGTGGTCGTTGGACAAAATAAAAAAGTTTTTATTCTTATGTTTTTTTTTTGTTTGATGAATATTTTTTGAGATACAGTGTTCGTAATGAAAAATTGAAAATCTTGAACGGACGCCTAAAAAAATCTAAAAAAAATCACAGACGTTCCTTTTGGCTAATATTTCAAACTGGCAGATTTTTAAAAAAATTGGAGAGGGTGAAAAAAAAAGTGGCCCGGTTGAAAAAGAACTCCTCATATAAAATCAATCTAGGGTAAATTCGCGAGGAAACGCGCAATCGTTACTTTCCCCAAGTTTTAGACCACTTCTGGGACACTTTCTCTCCCTTTTTTTCGTTTCCGGTTTTTTTCATCATCGTCGTTTCCGTCGTCGTAGTGCTTCTCGCGTACAACAGTGGGTTATCCCCGCGGGGCGAATCGGGAAATACACACGACTCGGGGCTGGGACTGCAGCCAGTGATGCCAACTGGTCGAAATTTTTCTCCCCAAGCCTATTTTTAAATCCCCTAAATTCAAACGTGGCAAAATTTTTAATCAATTTATACAATTTCATTTCGTATTATTGCATTGCTTAGCATAATTTATTAATTAAATGAACAATTCAATAAAATATTCCAATTTTTTTCAGATCTCTTTAAGGGGCCATACCAGTGTAAAATTTTCAAAAAATCATTTTTTTTTTGCCTTATTGGACAGTTTATAGTTTCAAGAATATTCTATGAAAATTTCAAGGCCGTATCTCTAATACAGTTTTTTTGTAAGCTAAATATAACCATCATTAAACTTTGCAACAGTTCAAGTGACAACTTGCTCCTCAGTTTGTTTTTGAAAACACCATAAATTAAAAATGCGCGTTCTACACTCGCATTAGAAATCGGAACCGTTAATAGAGCCATTTTTGGCATTTCTTTTCATTGTTATAAAAATCAAATTAAATGAAAATATTCAAAGAATATTCAAAGATAAATTATTTAGCCATTGTAAACAACAGATGCATGAAGACTGATGAATACGGTAGATTAGAGACCATGAAGAATAGAAACTTTCATAAAAGTTTCGATTTTACATGAGAGGCATTCCACGTCAAGTCGTCCACCCCATTTTTTGAAATCGCCAAAAATCGCATACAAATTTTTAGAAAGTAGTTCTAACTATCAAGAAAATTCGCGATTTTTTTCAGATTTTTAAATTACATATTTTAGCCGGAAAAAAATACAAAAATTTTGTTTGTCCCATTTTGTAACTCGAAAATTATTCATCGTACGAAAAAACATGTGGGACATAAAATTGAGGATTTTCAACGCGCTTTTCACTGACATTTCTTATAAACTCCTCCGAAAGCTTTATGTGCCATTTTCGGAGCAAATAATATTTTGATATTTTTTTTCTCAGAATTAGCATCTTCGATTCGCCTGTAGTTTTAACAGTTTTTTACTTGATATATTTACAGACTATAAAAAAATTGGCTTAGTGGACAACCCATTCCTTCGCATGCATTTTTATTGATACAATCTATCATTATAGAGTGATTTAACGAAATAGTGTAGATATTGATATCTTATCATTATTAATCGTAGACAGGTAAAAATAACAAAACAATCTCGTTTCGAAACTGCGAAGACGATTCCAGGAACAAAGCAGTATAATTGCTTCATTCCCAAAAATCATGGCCAAATCGAACTAAAAAAGTATTCATTGGCCATAGAAACGTCAGTGTATCCAAAGAGGGTAAATTAATTCTCTTTTGCAATCGAGAGACGTGACTAGCCTTTGACTTTAATTTGAATAGACTTTATCGGTGTACAGGGGTCCATTGATAAATAAGTTTATTAAAATGTACAAAAAGATATTAAAATGAATAAAAATGGAAAAAGTTTAAAAAATTGAAAAAGTACAAAAAATAAATAAAAATGCGGGCTGTAGAAAATATCTATAAATAGTCTCAACCCTGTTAATGTTCAAGAGAAATTTGTGTATTGGTTTGGGATGAAAAACGCATGCGAAGGAATGGGTTGTCCACTAAGCCAATTTTTTTGTAGTCTGTAAATATATCAAGTAAAAAACTGTTAAAACTACAGACGAATCGAAGATGCTGATTCTGAGAAAAAAAATATCAAAACATTATTTGCTCCGAAAATGGAATATAATGCTTTCGGAGGAGTTTGTAAAAAATTTCAGTGAAAAGTACGTTGAAAAACTTAAATTTCATGTTCTACTTTTTTTTTCGTACGATGAATAATTTTCGAGTTACAAAATGGAACAAGGAATTTTTTTTGTATTTTTTCAAGGCTAAAGTATGTAATTTAAAAATCTGAAAAAAATCACGAATTTTCTTGACAGTTAGAACTACTTTATAAAAATTTGTATGTGATTTTTGGTGATTCCAAAAAATGGGGTGGCCGACTTGACGTGGAATGCCTCATGAGTTAGACAGACAAACTTTGGAGTCCAAAAATTGGTTATTTTTCCCTTAAAAAATGCCCCCCTAAAAATACCCCCAAAATGTCCCCCCCCTAAAAATCCTCTTTTTCAAACATCTTCCCCTACATTTGGGAAAAAATCCCCCAAGTTGGCATCACTGACTGCAGCGCGGGCAGGGAATCTCCCGGCAGTTTTCAGCATCTTAGCCCAGTTCGCGGATGAGCGTACATGACAATCGAAAAAGCAGAACAATCAGCACTACTGGGCTCGTACTCTCGGGAACGGATTAAGGTCTAGTGGCGATCAGACGCCGATTCGAAAAAGGACTCCCTCTTTCTCTCTATCACTAAAACTTTTCTGGGGTTTTTATTTTTGCTCATTCGCCGGAATTACTCGATCGAATAATCAAAATGCAATGATACACTTTTATGTCTAGATAACGCGCAATAACTATGAAAACATAACGATTATTGATAGAAGTCTTATCGGGTGGAGGTATTTGTCAAATCTCAAAATTGAATTATTCTCGTAAAAACATACCAGCTCAAAAAAAAAGTTTGATATTTCTTTTCAGTCGAAAAATTTCGAAGCATCCTCGAGCAGTAAAAATTTTAATTGATGACATAAGAATGTAAAAACAGAAGCACAATTGAAATTCTTATGTGATTAATTGAAATTTTTACAGCTCAAAATTACATGATTGCATGATTGCTCAACTTTACTTAACTTAGAGGTAAACAAAAGTTTTTTTTTACCAAAATTCAAAAATTGATATTTAAAGAAAAAACACCATTCTGAAAGTTCCAGGATCTTTTAAGATCAGTACAAGGATTATATAAAAAAATTGACCAAAAATTAAAAAATTCAAAATTCTCTGAATTCATCATGTTTCAAATTTTTTTTTCGGAATATTTCTTTTTCGTAGCCCTAAGACGAATCCAGAACGATATTTTCGTAACTATAATATAATAGTTTTCCAGATATTTAAAAAATAAACTTGAAAAATTGCAAAAATTGTGAAATTTTGAATACTGCATAACTTTCGAAAAAATTTTTGTTAATTTTTGTCCTTTCGCAGAACTTTGTTTTATGATGAAAGAAAACTTCTGACCAAATTTCATTGAAATTGAAAGAGGTCGATTCCAACTATGGGTCGATTTGACACGGAATGACCCATATGTAATTTAAGCACATAATTCTTTAAATCTTTAACGCTCTGCTCAATAGATATCTTCAAAAAATGCCAAATAATTAGCAGTGATTTACAGAACATCAAATTATAAAAAAAAGTTTTTTAACAATATCAAATGAAATTTTTTTGAAAAATTACTCATGATTTACAAACCCCATGAAAAAAGTATATGCAATTTACATAAGTAATGTCCAAATATAATGACAAATAATATAATATATAATGAAATATAATATAACGATTCCAAATATATTGAAAATTTTTCAAGAATAAGAAATTCGTGACATATTTTGGAATATTCTGGAATAGAACGTTTGCAATATATACAGGCGAATTATATATTTTAGATATATCCAAAGTATACTGAAAATATATCTTTCATAAAACATTCTAAAAAATTGATTCGTGATCTATAATCCCTTTGCGCATATAAAATAGTCGACAGGCGATTCACCCTTTCATTTAGTGTACCAATGATTTCAGAGAATGTTCCAGAAATTTTCCAACAAATTCATTATTTCCTTGTAAATAATATTATTAATTTTTTTGAATAATTAATTTTTTTCAATGACCTCCCAAATTTAAATTTCTATAAGTGGATGAGATATAAATTAATGACAAATGTCGATGCAAATAAATAATGCAAAAATACAATTTGGAGAAAAAAAAATTGATAGAAAATTTTCAAGAATTATTATTATTATTATTATTATTATTATTATTATTATTATTGATTTGACCTTGTCCATTTTTGAACAAGTATTGTCACCAAACTTTCGCTCGGAAAAATCTCAAAAAATTTAAGATCATCCTTCATATATTCTGGTTGATGTATTAAAATTTAGTTTATAAAAAAGAAGAAAAAATAAAAGTCGTCGTGGGGAGGTTTTAACCCCGTGTGACCACGGAAGGTTAAGATTATGCACTGCGACAAAGCATACACCCAGAAAAAAGATCTAATACATTTAACTAAATCCTAGTCAAGCCAAATAAATTTGTTTACTTGTAGGCCAGCCTAACACAACTCTATTCATGTCAACGAAATTTTTTTTCTCGAATGACCTGCTAGGAAAATATATTGCGATCTGATAAATTTTTATTTGATATTAATAAATATTATTTCAAACTGAACAAATATGTATTTAAATGAAATAATTTTTTTTTAAATATTTACACAATATATATTTTTGAACATTTCAATCAGTCTACAATTTCGTAAAGCTTCGTCTTTTTTTAAGGATGTTGAGTCCCAAATTGAAAATGATGATAAAATATTGAAAATTTGATATGTCAATATGTACAACATTTGAAAGGTTGTGTAACAATTTTACGACGATTAGGAAGCTGGTTACTGAGAAATTTGAATTAAAAAATTACACGTAGCCTTATGGAAACTGAAGTAAATTTGCAATTATTATTTTTTTTTGTTATAAAAAATGATGCCAAAAATACAAAAAAAATTGCACTCGAGGAAAAACATATAAGAAGCATTGTGTAATTTTTTCAAGACATTTAGGAAGCTCGTGTTCCAGTAAATAAATAATAAAAACACAGTACGTGTTTTTCACAGCAAGAAACAAGAAAATAGCGGCACCGTTGCATAGACTGAAAGTAGCGGGAAATTCAAATACTCATTTTCGTTCACGGACGACGCTGTTCCATTCACGATAAAGAGATTTCGAGGTTATGTTTGCTGTCAGTTTGACATTCAATCGCGACCGTCGCGACTGCTCTCGATCGTACAGTTCTCAGTCGTGTCAACTTACCAATGCACGCAACGTTGCCAAATGTAAAGCTAATACAGCGACTACTTTAAATATCAATATTGTTTAAAAATATTGTTTTTTTTTTGCAGTTCAAAGTAATTTCATGTTATATTTCTATAGTTGCGATAGAAAATAATTAACACTTTTTTGAGAATGAACGGATTCCACTATCGAGATTTTAGCGTTGTCAAGTTTGGACAAAACATCCAAAAGTTAATCCTCGCTTGTAAAAACATTGTGATAACTTGATATAATACGTAAATAAGAATTTACGATCATTATAATAGGCACAATTGCGATACTTCTTTTCACATCAACGGTGTACCGATACGAATTGAAGTATTTAATCAATCCCAGTAAAATTCAGTAAAATGAAAAACTTTTGGACGGAACGGAACGGACTCAACATCCTTAACAGAAAGGAAAAGAAAAAAACCCTTTTTTATGGGAATCCTTTTCGGGGATTCGACCATCTTGCGTTTTGGCGCAATGTTCAATGTATCAAATATCCATACTGAAAAATAAGGATATCAAACATAGACGAGCTTGGGAAGGATATAGGCGTCGCCAGGCAGGTTCACTTGTGCGAGAGGTAGCCACCTGGCGGATTTTTGGGGTACTGACAAATGTGCAGATATGATCGGATGAGATTACGGGTGAATAGGTATTTAGTAACAACGAATAGAATTTTTCTTCAACGCCTGTTTCTCGATGACAGGGAATTCAAATAAATAAATATAGTGGAAGTAAATATCGCCCAAAATTGGATGGAAAAAAAAATTTCTTTAAAGTAACCAAAAAATAATCAAATAAACGATTATAGTACCTACGACTAGATCTTTTTTTCTGGGTGTAAGAAATTGATTACATTTTGATTTCATGTGATTTCGAAAACTCGCTGAGGGAATCGACGAATTCAGATGATTTTGAACGATTTTTTTATGATTTCGTTAGTGATTTCATGCAATCTGATTCAATGATTTTCCAAGCGAATCTCCCCTCGGATACAGTGCTTCTAAACTTTGAATCATCGTTATTCTTTGCTTTGAAAATATTTTTCTAAATGAATTTGTAAATTATAGATAGATTATGTTATAGATAAATATATTATAGATAGCATCATAAGATGATCAAACTTCGATCAATGGTAAATGCACGCAGAAAAAAGATCTAGTACATTTAACTAAATCCTAGTCAAGCCAAATAATTTTTTTTAGTTGTAGGCCGGCCTAATACAACTCTATTCATGTCAACGAAATTTTTTTTTTTTTAATGGCCTACTAGGAAAATATATTGCGATCTAATAAATTTTTATTTAATATTAATAGATATTATTTCAAAGTGAACAAATATGTATTTAAATGAAATAATTTTTTTTTAAATATTTACACAATATATATTTTTTAACATTTCAATCTTTGAATGTATAGCTACACATATGAAGTCTGAAATTTCGTAAAGCCTCGTCTTTTCTTTAACAGAAGGGAAAAGAAAAAAGACCCTTTTTTTTATGGGAATCCTTTTCGGGGATTCGACCATCTTGCGTTTTGCCGCAATGTTCAACGCATTAAAGTTCTATACTGAAAAATAAGGATATCAAACGTAGACGAGCTTGGAAAGGATATAGGCGTCGAGAGGCAGGCTCACTTGTGCGAGAGGTAGCCACCTGGCGGATTTTTGGGGTACTGACAAATGTGCAGATATGATCGAATGAGATTACGGGTGAATAGGTATTTAGTAACAACGAATAGAATTTTTCTTCAACGCCTGTTTCTCGATGACAGGGAATTCAAATAAAAAAATATAGTGGAAGTAAATATCGCCCAAAATTGGATGGAAGGAAAATTTTCTTTAAAGTAACTAAAAAATAATCAAACAAACGATTATAGTACCTACGACTAGATCTTTTTTCTGGGTGTGCATATGAGTATAATTAAACGCATGAATAAATATTGTTGCAAAATTTTTGATAAAATGATGATCATCTTACCGGACAACCAGGCGTTGAAGTAAAGAACCGGAACACCGTAACTCATCGACCATAAAATATGATGTTCGGTGACAAAAGGTCGTTCATTATCGCAATTGCCTACGTAAGGATCATCGATATAGCAATTCTCATTATTCCCATCGTCGTCTTCGCTCTTTCGATCGTCCTCGTCGAATTGCGAATCATCGGTAATGTAATTGCTCGGTACGAAGATCCGGACTTGACGATACAAATATGCTTGCCCGGGAATGGACTGCAGAAATACATTATTAACATCGTAACATCAATCGGCACTCATTTTTTTTTCTAAAAAAATTTTCCCATCGATGGTTGAGTTATACCTTATCGCCACGGATTTCCCAACTGTCCGAGATCTCGTTCGAAACGACAACAAAAGATTCGGCATTTTCGAGAAACTCGTCCCAACTTATTGTACCCGGACCGTCCATCGTTCGTTTCTTTTGCAAAAAATTATTTTTTCGATTGTTCTCGAATCTCGTCTGATCTTGCTAATTTAGTCCATCAAAATTGCTGCAAAGATAATTGTTCAATAAATAGCTTCTTAATCGTCGTGAAATTTTTACACAACCTCCTGAATACTTCATGTAAAAACATATTAAATTTTCAGAATTATATCATCATTACTTCAAAGGGTTAAAATGAAAAATGATGAGAAAATTCTGAAAATTTGGTATGTTTTTGTATGAAGTATTTAAGAGGTCGTGTAGAAATTTCACGACGATTAGGAAGCTTGTTATTAAAATATTAACACTTTGTTAAAAACAAGTTTTTAAACAAATAAAAAAAATATTTTTCAATAAACTTCGTTTTGATTCCGTTGCTTTCAATATAGTGTAGATATTAAAAAATTGAGAGGTCAAAAAAAAAAATTATCGTAAAGTTATATCAGTTTCCATAAGACTATATTTAATTTAATTTAATTTGTTAATGTTGATTGTTCGATAACGAGCTTCTTAATCGTCGTGAAATGTTTACACGACCTCTTAAATAATTCATTCAAAAACATACCAAATTTTCAGAAATTTCTTATCATTTGCGATTTGGGACTCAACATCCTTAATCAACGATTCACTATTCTTTTGAACAATTAACAATTACAAAGAGAAGAAAAATCACCCAAATTTAAAATTTGATGATCTTGAAGTTCCGAACATTCAAATGAACTAAAATATCGAATAATTTATTTTTCTAAAGGACACTTTTAAGGTCCGTTAACAATTTTGAAGTAATTCCCGAATAATCCATCAATTTAATAAATTATCATTTATCAACTAGTATGTGCTCAGCTCTTCCAATTTTTTTTTTAATCAAAAAAATTTCTCCATTTTTCGTTCAATTGAATGTTCAAATACATGAAATTTGCACATATCTTCCTCATTTTTTTCCGTCGTTCGTCGAGCCTCCTTTATGAGGACTTCCTTGATCATCTCTGTGACATGTATGCGGGTCATTCCATGTCAAATCGACCAATAGTTGGAATCGACCCCTTTCAGTTTCGAGAAAATTTGGTCAGAAGTTTTCTTTTATCATAAAACGAAGTTCTACCAAAGAAACAAAATGTAACATTTTTTTTCGAAGGTTATGCAAAATTCCAAATTTCACATTTTTTTCAATTTTTCAAGTTTATTTTTTGAATACATATCTCGAAAACTATTATCATTATGACAAAATCATTCCGGGTTCGTCCTGAAGAGTATACTTGGGGCTAGGAATTTTTTTTTTTTTAATGATGAATTTAGAACATTTTGTATTTTCAAAAATCGTGCAAATTCACGATCATCATTAAATTTTTGGTTCAATTTTTTTTATATAGTACCTTGTACTGATCTTAAAAGATCCTGAAATTTTCAGAATCACGTTATTTTTTTCAAAAATATGAATTTTTGGTAAAAAAATGTTTTTTTTTACCTCTAAGTTAAGTAAAGTTGAGCACTCACGTAATTTTGTAATTTTGAGCAGTAAAAATTACATGATTGCTCAATTTTACTTAACTTAGAGGTGATGATGTTTTTTTTTACCAAAATTCAAAAATTCATATTTTTGAAAAAAAATGCAATTCTGAAAATTTCAGGATTGTTTAACATCAGTACAAGGTATTATATAAAAAAAATTGAACCAAAAATTTAATGTTGATGGTGGATTTTCACGATTTTTTTAAATTCAAAATTCTCCAAATCCACCAGTAAAAAAAAAATTTTTTTCGTACCCTCAAGTATATTTTTTAAGACGAACCGAGAACGATTTTCGTAAATATAATAGTTTTGGAGATATTAAAAAAAAACTTGAAAAATTTCAAAAATTGTGAAATTATGAATTTTGCATAACTTTCGAAAAAAAAAATTAATTCTTTTCTTTCGGTAGAACTTTGTTTTATGGCAAAATAAAACTTCCGACCAAATTTAATCGAAATTGAAAAGGGTCGGCTCCAATTATCGGTCGATTTGACATGGAATGACCCATATTCATACGTCCGGACATTTTTTCAAAATGTGATTTATCGACGTTTTGGGACATTTGGACATACTTTTTTAAAAATTGATTTCGACATACTGACATGAAAATTGCGAAGAAAAAAATGTTTTCGCGAAGCTTCGTCCTTTACGGGGAAGCAAGAGAAAGCCAATTATAACCGCAATTAAGTGTTTGCAATCGCCTGTAGCATTATCATTTCGATAACTATGCTGAAAATGAAAAACGAAAGAAAAAAAAACATATTTGCTGCGTCAAATTCATCGTAATATCGTTTGTATGTACAACGGTAGCTTCGATTTCACGATAAAAATGAAAAATGGGGAAGCTGTACACCTGACAGAACAGCCAGAGTTTCTCCCTATCCGGCTATCCCTTCGTCGTACTCGTCAATTGTCGGCTATTTCAACTCGGATCAGTTCGGTAACATTCGATGAGCATCGTACTCGTACAGTTCCCCCTCCACTGTTCCGCTCTCGTCCTCTCCTTGTCGCCCCATTCGTGACGTGTCAATGACGATATTCGTCCGTGTATGTGTGTTTGTAAATGCAGCCACGGATCATCGATGCACGTGTATGCGTTTGGCTTTTTCAGCCAATCGTAACACTCGTTGCATCCCAGTAGCGTCATAATAAAGGGTGTATATCTTGGGTATTTTATTCGGCGACAGTGGTATCGCTGAGTAATGTTTTTCTTCCTGGAAATTTTGTTTCCCAATGGATAGATCAAACTTCATAGAAAATTGTACAAAAGTTGGGTGATGCAAACAAAATTTTCATTCTTTATTTGCTCTTAGATGATATATATATGTCGATTTTCTAGCTTCAATAAAATATTTAAAAAATGGTCTTGATAATAAATCAAAACGAAAAAGAGTACACGATATTCTGAAAAGACACTATAAAGTACTCAAAACCCAAATGTTCAAATTGTAAAAATTCGGCTCAATGTAAGTAGAATTCCCGCGATAGTTCCCGGTCAGTAAATTAACGACAAACATCTGTAGTTATTAGATTTTCCAAAAAAACAACTTTTTTTTAAAAACGTTTTGTTGAGTGTGCGTTTCTCATAATTTCTGTTTAATCTACACTGTATCGCCGATATTTATTCCTTCCTGATTTTTACGTCTATGTCGCTATGACTCGTGGACCTTAGAAAAAGTTTTTCAATTGTTATTTCTAAGTTATTTTCATCGTCAACAAGGGTTTTCATATACATCATCAAGCTCTATGAACATTCTATTTCTTATGTTCCTTCTTTGGTTATTCATAGCTAGGAAGATCAATCTTTAAAAAATACAAATAGTTGCCAATTGAGTGGCGCCTACCATAAGAGCTCATGTATAAGGATTTAAAAAGCGTGATTTTCATTAATATTTTTCTCGACAACTAGATGGTAGATCCAAAAATAATTCCAGCGATAGATGTATGGTATATTTTTCTGTACTATTCTCAAATTCGAGTCTTAAAGTCAAAAATAAAAAAAGTCTGAAAAAATGCCTGTCATAGATAGTCGTTGAAATAATTCGAAAAGCGATCAGTATTTCTGATCTTCGTACGAAAGTCTATCCATCAAGCATTAAAAATGAAAATCTACTATAAAGCACTACTAGTGGAGCATGGGAAAGTCGTATCCCAAAAAAAAAAATTTCCGATCCAAAAAAATTTAAAGGGCCTTGGAACCCCCATTTAGCTACTTCACTGGCATTGGAGATTCCGGAGCTGCGCGCGCATCGCAAAAAGAGCGTCGTAGGTGCGCGTCTCTTCGTCTGAGTCTCTGCGCAAGCGCGAGTATCCCACACACTCTTGAAGCGCGAGAGAGAAAGACACATCCGAGTGTCCGCCATGCTGTTGTGTGCGGAGTCATCGATGAGAAGCATGCCCGAGGTAACGAGTGTGCGTTCGCAACAGGGCAAGTGACCCTGTCACGTACGACACATTGTTTTCGTGTGCATCAACGACAAGCGCGAGAGAGAGAGAGAGACAGACAGAGAGAGCGACAGACGAGAGGACGCGTTGGATGTACATCGAGGATGCAGTGGCGCACCAAGCGGCAAAAGGGCGAACCAGAGTGAGTGAGTGAGTAACAGAGAGCGATAGAAATTGAGCAGCGAAATATATCCTACGTGAGAATGGTAGGGGTTGAAGCGACAGAGGAGACGAAGAGGTACAGCGAAAACTCGCGGTGAAGGTGTGACGAAGTGTGAAGTGTATTTGACATCGTTATTCGGACGGACATAAATAAAACGGGAACTCGTGAAAAAGGACTTTACGCAGATTCGAGATACAACGACTCGAAGAAAAATCGACAACACACACACACACACACATATATTTGACTATAGAAGAAAAAATTATATATATAGATATAAAGTGTGTTTAGCCCCCGGAGGAAACTAAAATCGGGACTCGAGTGTACTCCGTCGGTATTGAAACAACCTGCGGAAAGTCAGCGTCAAAGTTGATTGAAAATACAAAAAAGGATTCGATCTTGAGAAAAATGAAAGTGGGATTTTGAAGAAAGGACGCTGAGCGATAAGAGAGTTTTCTGTTAACTGCTAGGAGCTAAAAATCGCGTCGCCGGTGAGACGCGATTGTGCGCGTGCGCGCGCGCCCTCTATAAAAGTGTCGTGTATATGTGCGTGCGTGCGAGAGAGTGAATAGAAAAAAAAGAAGTCGACGTCGTCGTGCGATGACGACGCTCGTCGCCTGTCGCGAGGTTTCGAGCCCGCGAACTAAACGATGCGAAAATACATTATAAAGACGAGATAATAAAATAAAAGAGATTATCCATGCACATAATTTTATCACATTAAAGAGAAAAAAAGCTGTGTTTATTCGTACTTTTTCACGGGACGTTGTTTCTTTCGCTATTTCACTTCGCGCCGGCTAATTTATTATTGCTTTACTTCCTCCTCTCCCGTATCCTTTCGACATTTTCTCCCTTCTCCCTCGTACCGATTATTCGCAAAACTGCTTTTGGACAAACGCGCGAGCTCCTTTTTTTTGTATATTGTCCACGCACCGTCTCGCGCTGAACATTCTTACACATTCTCCTCTCTTCTCCCCCCCCCCCCCCCCTTCTCTTGGAATCGCGGCCGTACGCTCGCGCGCGTTCTCTCGTTGAGAGTCGCGAAGATTTGTTCGACACTGGCAATCGCCGGTGAGAACGGAACCGTTGTACTCGCCAAAAGATTCGAAAGAAATATAACAAAAAGACGTTTTATCGACGTGACGCGATCGGAACGCTGAAGAGAACGATAATTTGACGAACTTTTGTTGTTGTTTTTTTTTTCGCCCAATCGGCCCAACAGTAGGGCTATGTACGCGAAGGGAAAAGCGTCGGCTGTACCCTCGGACGGTCAAGCCAGAGAAAAGTACGTATAACATTGAATAATCATAACCTATAATAATAATAACGATAAATGGAATTTACCAACTATATTCGATGTTCAAAATCGTGCAAACTTGGTTTTTCTGTTTTTTTCAAGCTCAATAAACCGGCGAATATTCAAAAAGCTTATTGAAAACAGTATCCTATCGATTGACACTTGTAGAACGCGAGAAATAAAACTCCCACGCAATCATGAAAATTCGATGTTTACATCTGTCATGTCGGCCATTTTTCTTTCGTTGACGAGTCTCCGCACTGTTGTCGATCTGCAATTATTTCGTACGGAACGATCGATTTTCGAATACGTTTCGTTTATACGCATCAATTTTCCAAGACTGCGATAAAAAGTGTGCCACGGTCGTTACAAATAGTACTGCGGACAAATATAGATATATGCGTAGAATGCTGCCCAAGATACGGAGGTTTATGGGTTTGAAATAGTCTCGAGTAACTTTCTCGTTAAGGGGGGGGCTGAATACCGACATTATTACCGAAGTCCTACATTATCGACTCAAAATCGCTGTCGAAACTTTTTTCAATACCGGTGGATGAATATCAATTAAATTTATGAATGAATGATGAATGAAACGCAAAATGCAAATGCGAGACACAAATTAACGTTTTCGTTAATAGTAATTGTCAGACAGTTTGGATAGATTTCTTATGAGAATAATATATATTTATATCATAAGAATTTCATATGGGGCTGCCCTCTTTCGGATTTCTGTAAACTTGATTTCGCCATTTTGTTTTTCGATAAAACACTAAATTCATCAACATTTATCTCGTGATTTGGATTCCAAACTTACGTCGCCGTTTTTTCAAAATAATGTCGAAGACGCATCGATATTCGTACTTTGGCGTTCGTCATGGAGCCCCACTCTTGGTTTTAGCCGGAATGCCGTAAAAACATAATTTAATATTTTCAATTACAGATTCCTGATGATAATCATTTGTGCCATAATTCTGAAGATATTGTCAAAATTTTATTTATTGATTTCCATACATTCGTGCCAGAGCAAGTTTGTATTCCAATTTCGAGGTGCTAATGTCGGTATTTAACCTCCCCTTAAGTTGTTTCTCTCCTGATATATCGCGCGCAAGTCCTGAGAAACTGTTGGATTATTCGTTTTGTGGATAGAAATTTTGTGTGTATATCTGTCAAGCGTAGGGTTACCAGATGGAAAATTGAAAAATCCTGACACAAAGCCTGATTTTCATAAAAATGTCCCGAGATTTTGTCGCAAACGTAATCGCGCAAAGCAAGTATGATAAAACTAATTAGTTTCACAGATTAATGAAAGTATTGATTATTTCCGCAATTCACTTAAGGTACTAGTCTACTTTAAATGGCAAAAAAGCAAATTTTTAAGATTTTTTCTCAACTCCTTTATCAGATATTACTATAAAACTGTTATTACAATATTGTTTCATCCGTTGAAAGTACAAAAAAAAACTTATTTTTTATTTCGATTCTTTGAATAATTTATAAAAGGCGCCAAAGTCGAAAATGTGTTTTCCCATGGCCGACAGCTAATCTCCGGATTGGCAAGTCTGAAACAAAAAAATAAAAAATCATTTTAAAGCGGAAGGTTTCTTACACAACAATTAACCACTGTCAATGAAAAATCGATTTAAAAAAAATTGCGGATGTTTGAAATAAAAATGAAAATTTAATTTTTCACAATTTAGTTCAAACATTCGCCATTCTTTTTGTTAATCGATTTTTCATTAACGGTGGTTAATTGTTGTGTAAGAAACCTTTCTCTTTAAAATCCTTTTTTATTTTTTTGTTTCAGACTTGCCAATCCTGAGATTAAAGAATCGAAATTAAAAAAAAAATTGTTTTGTACTTTCGAAGGATAAAATAATATTGTAATAACAGTTTTACAGTGATATCTAATAAAGGCGCTGAGAAAAAAAAATCTTCAAAATTGCTTTTTTGGCCTTCTAAAGTAGACTAGTACCAATAAAAGTTGATTTTAAAAACCAAAGAGGGTAAATTAGATTATGTTTTTATATTACGTTGATGTTAATTACGTTGATTTGTGATACTATCCAAAGAAGATTATGGTTTTGTTTTTGTTGATGGAAACTTTCTAATTAACAAATCTGAAAAATGTACTGTATTTGATTAAAAATCTAAAAATCCTGAGATTTCCGAAATCCGGCCGTAATCCTGTCAGTACCATAAAAATCCTGAAATCTCAGGACAAATCCTGAGATATGGTAAACCTAGTCAAGGTGCCTCGAAGCTAGTTCCGTGCACACGCAGAGATGCGCACTGTCAGTCACGTAAATACACACGTGACATGTGTCCTATCGTTGACGATTGAGAACCACTGGCTACGTTCCAGATAACCAACGACGAACAACTATGTACCAAACTATATTCCCGAGCCCGAGCAAGAGTAGCTCCCTTTCTCTGCGTTGTGTTTCTTCTCCTTTGCCTGACTCTCTCACGCAAATTGCTCACGTTTTTTTTGCCTCTTCTCTAGATACATGTATATCTTTTACTCGTCGTCGTCTTCGTAGCGAGACACAACTGGCGTCTACAAACGTCAAGTGGCTCGAACCCAAAGGGCGTTAAAAGCGCTGCTCCAGAATCTAGAATCCGCCTTTTTTGAGGTTATGACCACCGATGTAAACTGTTTACAGCGATGCTTCAGTATGAATGTACAGTTTTTTCGAACTTGTGTGTTATTACATGCATATCGAGTAACGTGAGATTCAAAGGGCTTCAGGATCGAACATCCGCCATTTTGGGGTTAGGACATTGATGCATACAGCAAAAATTTATCCAGTTTATGTGTATAATACATCAAATGGACTGAAACTAAGTTTGCATCGTTTTAATGCAACGGAAATCGTTCATTTTTTAAGGTCGGTTTATGCAGCGACCGTAACTTGACTTAAAACCGTAACGTAACTTAGAAATTTAACGGGCGTTCATGCAAGATCGTTATATCTACGTTCAACCAATCAAAAACATTCGCTGGACGAGTGTATTCAGCGCACTCTATCAAAAAACATAACCTAAAAAAGAGAATGCGAGATGAATAAAACGTCATTTTTGCTTATTTTGAGGTTATAGATACGGACAAAGGAAAAGTCCGCCGCGATATTTTTCTCACTTCAATCGGTGTGCGAGATAAATAAAACGTCATTGTTGCTTAATTTGAGGTTATAGATACGAACAAAGGAAAAGCCCACCGCGATATTTTTCCCACTCCAATCCGTAGTGATATATTTTTCGTTAAAGCGCATGCGTAAATTAAGTTACGGCCGCTGCATAAACCGACCTTTAACTAAATTCATTCTAACTGAGGAAATTAAGAAGTAAAAAATCGTTGAAATGTATTTTGCGGTCTTTATAAAGGGGGAACGCCACTGTGATGGGGCTAAAAATACCCGATTTCGGGAATTTTTTTTTGTAAGTAGCGATGATTATTTAACGATCAGACAAAAGGCAATCTATTAAGTATATATTCAACCATATTTATACAAATTTTTATTAAAAAATATTAAAAATTGACAAAGTTATTACCATGAACGTAATGACATAATAAAAAAAATGACTCTTCCTGGCGGCAGCGATACAGCAATCAAAAATCATCCGAAATCAAAAACCCTAAAATTTTGTTTAATCTACACAACAGTGACTATCGTTAAGCGTATCCATTTTTTTTTAAATAATTTTTTTTCACGAAATGGCGCCGATTTAATTTTTTTTCTTTTTTGACCGTTTTTTGTTAATTTTCAAAAGGTCTTAAAAAATTGTAATTTTCAACATTTTGAAAATCGGCTACGCACAACCTTAGCCAATGCGATTACAAAAATTAAAAAATAAAAAAAACTCAAATCGGTTCAACTTGTTCAAAAAAGTCGTTTTGAGATATGAGCGTTTGAAGTTTTCATTGCATATTCGTTTACTCTGAATGTAGTTATAAGTTAAATATTTATACTTACATTAAACTATCTATTCCCGGGCCATATGATGGCAGGTAGTCCCAAAGGATTACCTGCTCTACCTTTGGGTATATTCAATTTTTGAAATTTGGAGTTGACAATTTGTTTATATATTTTTGAATATATATACTTTAACCCTCCGTCTATACACTAGGTCTTTAACGGCACAAGCCAAATTTTCAAATCGAATATCTCTGGAATTAGAAAAATTGTTTTAAAAAATTGTTTAGTATAAATGGTTAAATAAATGATTGGATAATGGAAAAAAATGTTATAAAAATAATTTAGAATTTGTTCAGATTTTTGTTCACGTTTTTTTCTCGGAAAAACACTTTAACGACCCAGAGTACAGACGTTGTCCCAAAATTTAAGTTTACAGACGCAGGGTTAAGAAAAAGGAAAAAAAAGATTTTTTTACCCGTTACAGTGGCCTTCTCCCTTAAGGGCTTGGAATTTTAGATGAACAAGCAAAACGCATATCTCTCTAAAAATGAGTTGAAAAACTTACTTTCGTTGCATTGGAACGATGCAAACTTCAGAATCATCTGAATCCAAACTCAATTTTTCTCTAGTTAGCTCCGCAAAAACTAGGCCCAAATGCTAAGTGGGTTTCTTACTTGCAAATGTAAATGTTTCGAAATGTAACCGTTGAATGTACGTTTGACCGTCTAAACCAAATCCTCAGTTGGTTTCTGTACAACTTGAACCCAAGTACCAATACGAGAAATGTAAGGATAAACATTGACGTGTCGTTTATAATGTAGGTCGCAATTCTTAATTGATAACTAACTAATTTTATGTATATTAAAGTAAGTATACATAATCTATTTTCTTCAATTAATTCATTAAATATTTTCATGTACTTGAAGTTCTGAATGTTCAGCTGAACGAAAAAATTTACAAATGTAATTTCTACAGAAAAATTAATAGACTCCCGTCAATACTTAGTACACAATTTTTCAATTAACATCGTAACTATTCAGAATTGATTATCGAATTAATATATGATTATAAGTATCAGTCTTTAAATTTTTCGTTTCAGGGATAAATTTGTTGATTTTCCGTTCAACTGAACGTTTGGAACTTCAAGTTCACTTTTTGTCCGATAATCAATTAGTTAAAATGCAATTGTGTATATTCTGAACATTCTAAAAGACTTGTTCAAAAATTGTTAAGTAGCCTATTAGGTTTTGACCTTTCTGACATAACTCATCAAGGTGCAAGCGCTGAATTATTATTGTATGCGGAATATTGTTCCATTAGCTAACTTTCTAAACCAAACCTTTCTTGGTTAGTTTCCGCAAAAATTAAATCCAAGTATATGAAGTCGGTTTCAGTCGTTCTGATATAACTCATTGAGATGAATGTACCCAAATTGCGATTATGTATCGATTACTATCCTTTCTGCCTCCCGAACGAAACCCAACTTTTCTTCAGTTAGGTTCCACTAAAGTTAAACACAAATTGCAAGTGGATTTATGGACTTGAATTTCCGAACGCTCAACGAGATAAAGGTATTTTTGAATCCTGAAAGTTTTTTCAGGATTCACGGATCTGTCGATTTGGCCTGGAAAATTACATATACACACACATATAAATATGTATATGAGGCATTCCACGCCGATTCAACCTGGGTCGATCCTTCATCTCTCCGATTTTGTCCGCGATTTTTTATGGTTTTTTGGTACCTCTGAGGAGCACTTGGGATTTTTTTCATATTTTTTTGGAGTGATTTGACTTGACTATAATTTTATGAACAAATTATTTTTATCTCAAATTTAAAAATCTGAAAAAAATCACAAAAATCCCGTTTTTTATATGAAAAATTTCAAACGTTGAGCCAAAGTGGGCAGTGGTTTTCTTCGGTTGATAAACAGCTTTTTCAAAAAAAAAAAAAATTTTGAATAGAAAGAGGACCCTGAATTGAGTGGGCCATTATCCAAACATTTTTGTATGAAACCCACTCAATTCATGTTTCCCTTTCTATTAAAAAAAAAAAAATTTCGATAAGGTTTGTTACAAACAGACGGGAACTCCTGTCGACTTTGGCTCAACGCTTGAACTTTTTCGTAAAAAAACGAAACTTTTCTGATTTTTTTCATATTTTTAAATTGGGGCTAATATTAATTTGTTTATAAAATTATAGTCAAGTCATATCGCTCCAAAAAAATCTGAAAAAAATCCTGACTGCTCTTCAGAGGTACTACAAAACCATAAAAAATCGCGGACAAAATCAGAGAGATAAAGGGTCAGACCCAGGTCGAATCGGTGCGGAATGCCCCATATAAATGTGTATGTATTGTATGGTGTACCGACGTACAACGAGTAACCATTCTTCTCGTTCGACCGGGAGATTCCGTTAGAAATTGCGACGGGTCGTTGACACGATGACGATTAATGCATCCCAAACAGAGCGGAAATTATCGAACAGACCAAGGATATACCTAGATATTTACTTGCATAGTTTATTGAATAGTATATAGGATTCGATCGACTTCGCGTATTTATTAATTTTGTTCTGAAACAGTAACTTATCTTCGAACTTACGTCATTTTATTGGACTCGCCTTTTTCACGTTAAAGTAATTGCAGATCGAAAAAAGTATCCATATATATTAGGGTGGGTCAAATAAAATGACGATTTTTTTTCCTCGATATAATGAAAAATGTAATGTTTGGCATCTCAAAAAAAACCCTATGCAAGTATTAGCCCTTCATATTTAAATTAAGAGGTCCCTCATCGCAAATTTCAATTTCCCATTTGAATAACATAGGAAATTTTTTTTTAAACTTTGGAATTTTATTAGACTTCAAGTATTCAGGTTAGGAGAGTTTTTTAGCACATTTTTGTAGAACATTTGATGCTCTACAAAAAAGCTCTCTTGTGTCGAATCGATAAAACTATGTTTTGAACGGTTATTTTCATTTGGCCCACCCTAATATATATATCATTGCATCACAATTTCACGTATTACAACAACCACGATTGTGTTACAGATTGGCACTTTACGTTTACGAATACTTGCTTCACGTTGGAGCACAAAAAGCAGCCCAAACATTCCTTTCGGAGGTAAGAAATTAATCATAAAAATTTAAGTCTGACCACGGGGCGTTGTTTTTTTTTTTTTTAGTATTGCAACTTACAACGATTTCCATTTCACGTTTCAGATACGATGGGAGAAAAATATAACGTTGGGCGAACCACCGGGGTTTCTGCATTCTTGGTGGTGGTAAGTCGAATTTTCTTTTCATGGATGGAAAATTTTTGATTACGCTGAAGTTTGCATCGTTGAAATGCAACGAAAATGGTTTCATTTATAAATTTATTCGCCCTATGGATGGGTTTTCTGATGGTAAAATCTTTAAAACACTTATCAGATCCATCCTAAAAGTCCAAAATAAATCCTAAAAGTCCAAAATGAAAAAATGAAACAATTTTCGTTAGGTTCAAACGATGCAAACTTCAACATAACAATTTTTGTTATTTTTCCTTTCCACGTAAATCAACGATGAATTTTGTTGATACTTTTTGTTAATACTTGTTTCTAATACTTTTGTTAATACTTTTTGTTAATACTTGTTTCTCTTTTCAGTGTCTTCTGGGATCTGTATTGCGCAGCACCCGAAAGACGTGATTCTTGCGATCACAGCGGCGAGGCCAAAGCTTTTCACGATTATGTGAGCCAATCATTTTGAAATACGAAAAATTATGTAACGATTCTTTTGTGTTAATGTTTTTCTCATTGCCTTAACGATTTTTTATCCTCTTGCAGGGATTTGTGAACAGTGGATATGGCGTTAATGGTATTGCACACGTGAGTAAATTAACAAAAATTACTCACAACATTTCGTATTCAATTTTCTTCAAGAAATAAAAATAAATTATAACTGACTTGTGAATTATGATTATTAAGCGCGGTGTCAATTCAGTCGGAAATTGGAAACATTTTTATACATTTCTTTAACCATTTCAATGTTTAATGTTTAATGTTCCTTTAAATGTCTCAATTTTCAATGTTTTTTTATTTTTATGCTCCAAATCCAAAAACAAGAGGTCAAGAAAATGTAGTCAATCATTAATTCGCAAAAATACGGCAATTGAAACTTTATAGCAGATGTTTGACCTTGAAAACAGTAGTTTCTGACTAGGCTATAAAATATATTGAAATAGCAATTTACGTACTCATGCAGAACATTCCAAAATACTTTTCAAAATTTTGTTTTCGACCGGAGATCGGTCTTCTACTATTATTCGTAAATAGTACCAGAGCATGTAATTTCATCACAGCCGATATTTGAAATTTCGGAATCTTTAGTACAGTCAATTATCGTTACTGAAAATCATTGATTTTACCAATGTAATATTTATCTTTACCCAATAATTTCGTTGTTATTCTCGGAAATATTTAATTATCGAGCGAAATTCGGAAAAGTCGTACTTCTGCAAGAAACTTGATAATTAAGAAAAATATTAATTAAGGTACTAGTCTACTTTAGAAGGCCAAAAAAGCAAATTTTTACGATTTTTTTCTCAGCTCCTTTATCAGATATGGCTGTAAAACTGTTATTACAACACTGTTTCATCCTTCGAAAGTACAGAACAAAATTTTTTTTTTTTTTCATTCTTTTAATAATTTATAGAAGGCGACAAAGTCGACAATGTCTTGTCCCATGGCCGACAGTTAATCTCAGGATTGGCAAATCTGAAACAAAAAAAATAAAAAAGCATTTTAAAGAGGATGGTTTCTTACAGCCAATTTATCAGCGTTAATGAAAAATCGATTAAAAAAAAATGGTGGATGTTTGAAATCAAAACGAAAAATTGAATTTTTCACAATTTATTTCAAACATCCGCCATTTTATAAATTATTTAAAGACTCAAAATAAAAAATCCTGCAAATTGGAAATTTGCACATTGCTTCCTCATCTTTATCCACAGTTCACACAGCTTCCTTTGTCACAAAGTATGGCGATTAAATTTGGCTTCCTCATAAAGGAAGCTTTGTTAACTATCAAAAAACATGAGTATAACCAATGTGCAAATTTGTCAAATTCTTTCAACTTTACTTTTTGCAAAATTTGATTTTCGCCAAATTCAATAGCGAACAACCTCGATCACTATTTTGAACGCGTATAAAATTTCAGTACAATATCTCGCAAATCGTCGAAGTTAGAGTACACTATTTTTCAAAAAACCCAAAATTTGATAAAATTTTAATCATTCGATCGATTTTTGCCAAATTTAATAACGAACATCCTCGATAGCTATATTAGCTTTGTGCAAAGTTTCAGTGCAATATCTTTAAAATTGCACAAGCTAGAGCGTTTACGCTATTTTTTTTTTTTTTTTTTTTTTTATTATAAATTTCATAAAATTTCAATCCCTCGATGGATTCCTGCCAAATTCAATAGCGAACAACCCTGATAGCTATACTATAAGTTCTGCACAAAGTTTCAGTGCAATATCTTGAAAATTGTGCACGTTGGAGCGTTTACGCTATTTTTCAAAAAATTCAAAATTTCATACAAATTTAATCTTTCGATCGATTTTTGTCAAATTCAATACCAAACAACCTTAATAGCTATACTAATTCTGTACAAAGTTTGAGTGCAATATCTTAAAAATTGCAGAAGTTAGAGCGTTAACGCCATTTTTACAATAACGAAAAAAGTCGATAAAAACTGAACACCCGGTAGAATAGAAACAAAATTTTTGCATATGTAAGTGCAATTCGTGCTAGACAAGTTTGCCAAATTTCAGCTCGATATGTCGAAGCGTTCTCGAATTATTAATTATTTACATCTGAAACTCAGGATACAAAAACAAACACACACACACGCACGCACACACACACACACACACACACACACCAACGCACGCGCACACACACACACGCACACACACACACGCGCGCGCGCGCGGAAATTCTTTGAAAATATGATTCCTCGATGTCTTGGGACATTGACATAAATATCTCGAAAAAAAATGTTTTCACGAAAACAAAGTCAAGAGGAGGCTAAATACCGACACTAACACCTCGAAATTGCCATCCAAACTTGCTCTTATACAAATGGATGGAATTGAATAAAATTTCAACAACATCATCAGAACAATGGCAGGAATGGAGCTTCACTAAAAAATTTTCGAAAAACAAAAAAAAAATTTACAGATTCATTTACCACCAAGAAACTGTAATTGAAAAACTTAAACTATTAAACTTTTACTGCATTTTGGGTAAAACCAAGAGTGAGGCTCCATGAAGAACGCCACGATACAAATATCGAGACGTTTTCGAAATTATTTTATCAAAATGACACGCCGTAAGTTTGGATGGCGCATCAAGAGATAAATATCGATAGATTGTAGTTTTATTGAAAAACGAAATGGCGAAATGTAGTTCACAGACGTGCGAGTGAGGGCAGCACCATGGATTCTGACGAGTAACCTATAATATTTAGGGGTCTCGAATGAGTTCGTTGGCATTAGCTTTAACGCATTTTAGCCTCTCAATTGACAATGAATTTGTTAATTAATTTATCCCCCTCTTAATTATCCAAATGTAATTAATTTTCATCCACGGTTGTCGGAGAAAGACTGGACGACGATGATACGTCGATAATGTAGGGATTGAATAAAAATGGTATTTAGCCTCCTCTTAAAAACAGTTTTATAGACATATCTGATAAAGGAGCTGAGAAAAAAAAATCTTAGAAATTTGCCTTTTTAGGCCTTCTAAAGTAGACTAGTACCTTAAAGGAAAGCGAAATTTTGTAGTTATTCGAAGGGAAGCGATGGAAATGAATGAAAAGATATAAATAAATAATTGCAGAATGCTGGACCAGCACCGTCTCCACTCGGGCAGATGCCACCGAACGATGGCATGCCTGGTGGACCAATGCCACCTGGATTCTTTCCAGTAAGTCACAAAAACAATCTACGAATGCACTTTAATTTCCATTCTTTTATTGGCGATTTTCGCGCAAATAAATTTCAAACTCAAGGATAAAATTTACAAACAATTCGTCAAGTTGAAAAAATGAATTTCGCGTTTCGTTTGAAAATTAAAAATTCAATTTTTGCTCAACTGAAAAAAAAAAAATCTCTATTGAATTGACGTAAAGAAAAATAAATAAACGTTTTACACATATCTCTGATGCACGTTGTACATAAATGTGAACGATTGTATTTTTTTTTCTCATCTAAAACGACTTAAATCGCAGCTAAGATAAATCGGACTGAAAAATAATGAAATCTTAAATGACATTGAAAGTATGAAAATAATATAGATAGTTTCTTGGTGAAAATTAATTTTATAAGCTTCACGAATGTATCGAGCATCGTTCGATTGTAATTCCCTAATATGAAAATATCCCGAATGAGATCGATACCCGCTCTTTTTAGGAAAATAATAATTTAGATTCTGCAATCCAATGAGAAGAACTTTCGTCCTTGTAATTCCGATTATTGTTCTTTTTTTTTTTTTGAACGCGTTTTACACTTGATTCAAATCTTGGCAACAATTTTTTTCTTCCATAACAAAAAAAAAACACTGACAAGAAAACGTTCATCATTGTTCGAATTAGCCCATATATATGAAGCGTTACAAGGGAAAAAATTGCCATCTAGGGTCCAGGCTGTAAGTGCTGAAAATTGAAAAAAAATAATTACATCCAAATTTAGATACGTTCGATTTTGTTTTTTATCGGACCAATGAAAGATGCGTTTAATGAAGATAAATTTTCTCGTAGCTTTGAACCAAGTGTACTACTTTACAAAGAAACGTCTTGTGCCATGCTTGACAACGTTTTTTTTTTCTTCAAATTTTGTCTTTTTATATGTATATTATTCTTATTATGTATATATCTATGTTCTCTTTCGTATCGCCAATACTCGTAACACTAACTGAGCAACATAGTTTCGATCTAGCAAATACTTTTCCCAATTATGTGAGCAAACCAACTTACGAAGCATTTTCCACCAGTTCAGCTATTTTTTTTTTTTTTTCATCGTGACGCAAAATTCTTCGGGAAATGTGTATAATCAATGACAAAAATTGTCTGGAATGAACAATTATATCAATTACAAAAATTGTCTGGAATAGAAATATACTTTTCCACAAACTCATGAAAACGACCTTCGCCATTTTGTTGCTGGGAATCTCTAGTTCGCAAATCACTATAATTGAATCTATTTAGCGCGATAAACAAAGGAAAAATCGTTAAAAACGTCCGACAAGTCCTGCAGGTCAATTTTTGGACTTTTTCTTGCATTTGTTCACACCGCTTTAAAAAAAATAAAAATATCGATTGCGGCCTTGCATATTCTAATTTCTGAGGTTATAAGGATTCGATTTAACTACTCACGAGTGAGAAAATTTTGTTTGAAACGTGTTTTCCCACACGGAAATATAATATACCGGAAAATATATTTTTCGATATACGTAAAAATATATTTAAAATATATTTGAAGTGTACATTATATATTCTAAATACATTTTAGATGTATCTAAAATATATATCAGATATATATTAAATATATAATATGTATATTCCATATAAGAAATACACTCAAAAATAGATTCGTGATAAGTACATTTTCGGTAGAAAATATTTCTTTGAAATATATATTAAATATATTTTAGATATATGATTATTGTCCATAAAAATATATTTTTTTATATATGTAAAAACATATATTGTGTATATGTAAACATATATTAAAATTATATCGAAAATATATAAAACGTATACTCAATATATATGTTTGATGCATTTAGTATATATGTTAAATATATTTTTTACATATATATTGTGTATACTTAAACACCAATTAAAAATGTATCTAAAATATACAGAACATGCACTCATTATATATGTTTGATATATTTAGTATATATCTTCAATACATTTTTTATATTTATATTGTAATATTTTTAATTAGATTAAAAATATACCTAAAATCATATTTGTAATACATACATTTTCGGACAAAATATACTTAATATATCCAAAAATATATTTTCCGTAATATTTGCCGATATATTTTATTTCCATGTGGGTTATAAGTAAAAGAAGTGTGGGTCGCTGTCGACCCAGGCTGGACCGGTCCAGGATGCCAGAAAATGGTGGGCCTTAGCGGATTAAGGATGTTGAGTCCCAAATCGCAAATGATGAGAAAATTCTGAAAATTTGGTATGTTTTTGGATGAAGTATTTAAGAGGTTGTGTAAAAATTTCACGACGATTATGAAGCTCGTTATCGAACAATTAACAACAAATCAAATTAAATTAAATGTAGTCTTATGGAAACTGATATAACTTTGTGATAAGTTTTTTTTTGACCTCTCAATTTTTTAATATCTACAATATATTGAAAAAAACGGAAACATAATGAAGTTTGTTGATAAATATTTTTTTTTATTTGTTTAAAAAATTGTTCTTAACAAAATGTTAATATTTTAATAACGAGCTTCCTAATCGTCGTGAAATTTGAAATTTTTACACGACCTCTTAAATACTTCATACAAAAACATACCAAATTTTCAGAATTTTCTCATCATTTTTCATTTTAACCCTTAAGGAGGTTGAGTAATGATGATAGAATTCTGAAAATTTAATATGTTTTTACATGAAGTATTCAGGAGGTCGTGTAAAAATGTCACGACGATTAAGAAGCTATTTATTGAACAATTAACATTAAAAGATTTCATAGGGACTCAACATCCTTAAATTCGTATTTTTCTCAAGATCTTGTAAATCATTTTTTTTTTGCGTACAATGTGCAAATTACAAAAAAATATTGTTCATACAAATCCTGGAGATTGCTTCTAATGTATACATTTATTATAGATTAGCCCCCAGAGAAAAATCACCTCATAGCTCATTTATCGTACCATAAAAATGATTCGGCGGAAAAAAATCGATTTTACAATCGACGTACTATAAAATCTCACTGCATTGTTCTGATATGAAAAACTAAAAAATATATATATGGGCCATTCCAAGTCAACGCACGTGGTTATCGGATTCAATTGACACATTTTTTTTTGGCATATTTTGGACCAAAAAAAGAGATCATTTTTTTCAGATTTGTATCACTTGTTTTACCCCATAAAATAATTATTTTCCAATAACTTGTGAGTAAAAATGAATTTGGACCAGGTTTGAAATTTTGAAATTTTTTTCATAAAATTTATAAACAACAATTAGTATTTTCATCATAGCTTAAGAGTGGGCCGAGAATAATTTATATTTTTTTTTATTGAAGAAAAAAATTTGTTTACAAATTTTGAAAATTAAATATTTTAATGATGGTTCCTTATAGAAAAAAAAGAAAAATAAATCGTATCATGGTAAAAAAAAATTTTTTCCTATATTTTGATATTATATTTTGTGTATTTCGATAATAGATTTCATAAAATCAATTAATTATGGCATTGAAAAAATGTATTACTTTTCTGATGGAGCACAACAACAATATAAAAACTTTATCTAACTATTATCAAAATATAGGACATTTTTTTTTACCAAGATATGATTTATCGTCCTTTTTTATCCTACAGGGAACCATTATTGAAATATTTAATTTACAAAATTTGTTAACAAATTTTTTTCTGTAATTAAAAAAAAAAATTATTTTCAGCCCACTTTCAAACGATGATGAAACCACTAGTTTTTAGTTGTAGAATTTATGCAAAAAATTTCAGAATTTCAAAACTGGTCCAAATTCTATTTGACTCAACAGTTATCAAAAAAATAATAATTTTAGGGGGTAAAACAAGTGATAAAAATCTGGAAAAAATAACCGTTTTTTAACCCAAATATGCAAAAAAAAAATCGTCAACCAAATCCGAGGGGGTCAGGCCGATGCCCACGAGATTTGACCTGGAACGCCCCATATACAGCCTGCCTAGACACTAGATGAGCATACAAAACGTTATGTCAAGGACTTTTCATACACGTAATTGCATTGTCATATGGGGCGAATCGTATTTTAATAAAAGTTGGAGAAAAACAACAACAAAAAATGTCATCAACATCGCTTAAGGTCATATTTGTGTCGTTCGTTCACCTGTCTGTGTTCGTCGCCGGGAATCTGCTTTTCTTTGATGGGACTCAAACATTTTTGTGTAAATTCATCACAATTGTCTTGCCACAAAGAAAAAAAAATACACCCACATACACACCCACAAATGTGTCGTCTTGCAAGAATTCCGAATTTTCCGAATTTCATGACTCTTCATTGACGTGAATTATAATTTTAACATTCGGTAATCGGTCTATACGTCTCCTCAAATATTTGTCCCGGGAAGTCAAATTGGGAATGAGGAAAACTTCATTTTTGCACAAAATACGAAATACCACAAACTAAGTTGCAAAAACTTGTTTTATTGCCCTCCGTGCGCAAACTGGCACTTTGCGCACTCGTACAATAAAATTTCGTACGATACTATACCATTGTTTTTTGAGAAATTGTCTGATGTTTACCCTTCAATTTTTGGATTTTTGGGTATTTATAGAGTATTCGCAAATTAGGCCCTAAATAATAACTTAAATTAATTGAACATCCATGATTGGAAAATTAAATCGTTATTCGTATTGTGATTCGAATATTGAGGTTTTCTTTGTCATTCCCAAATGTTTTTTTTTTGTTTCATGAATCATTATCGTTAATTTCATACCTCTCTCTCTCTATATATATATATTTTTTACAATCATTTAGTACATTACTATAGTTGTTGCCTGGATCGCAGTGTTGCTACATGTCTGTCGTTTGCGTTGCTTGTTGCAGAACAACTCGACAATGCGACCATCTCCGCCCACACACCCCTCATCACAGCCATCCCCCCAGCACCCCCAGCCACCCCCGCCCCCACACTCGCAGATGATGTCCACCCAGGTAAGCATCATTCGACACACAAATATACGCTCTCTGACATACACGGACACCAGAGTTGTGAAAGTAGTAATGTAAAAGTAATGCATTGCCCATTACTTTAAACAATCTGTATTGGACAAGTTTGCCATTACAAATTACAAAGGTAATGTGTAATGGATGCGTGTTCCATTACAATTGAAAAAAGTAATGTGTAATGGATGCATGTCCCATTACAAAAAAAAAAAAGTAATGTGTAATGGACGCGTGTTCCATTACAATTGAAAAAAGTAATGTGTAATGTATGCATGTCCCATTACAAATGAAAAAGTAATGTGTAATGGATGCATGTGTCATTACAAATAAAAAAGTAATGTGTAAAGGATGCATGTGTCATTGCAAATAAAAAAAGTAATGTGTAATAGATACGTGTTCCATTACAAATAAAAAAGTAATGTGTAATGTATGCACGTTCCATTACAAATTACAATTTGAAAAAAAAAGCAATTTGCAGTGGAGAATCCATTAAAAATAGAAAAATTGCCTTGCTCGTATTAGAAACTTGCACATTGCTGTCTCATTATTTTATTTCACTCATTAAAAGTTCATCCACAATTATCACAAATAATCCATAAAGTTAAAAAAAAAAGAACATGCTCATTATTTAGGGATTCAATAAAGCGACAAATTTTGTATCAATGACTTGTAATTTTTATTATATTGCTTATAATTGAGAGTAACAGCGTGTAAAAGCCAGTTCAATATAAAGTTGGATAATTTTTGGGGTTGAGTACATTTTGGTACTTCATATTTAATGATGAACCGTCCGTTTTTTTGTTTCTATTTTTTAACTTTATGAATCATTTGTGATAATTGTGGATGAACTTTTAGTGAGCGAAATAAAATAATGAAACAGCAATGTGCAAGTTTCTAATACGAACACGGCTATTTTTTTGTTTGTAATGGAATATTCTCCACTGCAAATTACTTTTTTTTTAAATTGTAACTCGTAATGGAACGTGCATACATTACACATTACTTTTTTATTTGTAATGGAACACGCATCCATTACACATTACGTTTTTTATTTGTAATGGCACATGCATCCATTACACATTACATTCTTTATTTGTAATGGCACATGCATCTATTACACATTACTTTTTTTAATTGTAATGGAATACGCATCCATTACACGTTACTTTTCGTATTTGTAATGGCACATGCATCCATTACTCATTACTTTTTTATTTGTAATGGCACATGCATCCATTACACATTACTTTTTTTTATTTGTAATGGCACACGCATTCATTACACATTACTTTTGTATTTTGTAATGGTACACTTATCCATTTCACATTATGCAATGTAATGGGTAATAAATACAGTAATGCATTATTAAAGTAATGCATTATTTACAACTCTAACGGACACGAACAAATAGCGAAGAAAATGAATTAGTAAATTACGATCATTAATCCTCGCTGGTGACACCTCAAAATAATTCCAAGTCAGTCACACTGGGTCAATTTGACCCGATCGACTTTTTGGATGGTTGTCAAAAAAAAATCACCCACTAGATTGACTTAAAAAAAAATATAGGAATTATCTTTGAACATTTCAGTATGACACAATTTTTTTAATTTTTTCTTTTAAATATTTACTTGGAAAAAGAAAATCATGAAAGAAAGACTTTCAAAAATCCAGTATTTACTTAAAATATTGTAACTCTTTCAGTTTTAAAGATTTTTGTGGAAAATTTTTGATATTTGAGCTTAAAGTGAGAGCTCGGGTCAATTTGACATATTGTGGCTCGGATTATCAACAGACATGTTTTTAAAAAACAACAGTCATGTTTTAAAAAAAATACAAAATATCAAATATTGATTGGAAATGTTGTCAAACATTTATTTCAGCTTATTTTATCGTGCAATTATTAATTGAACTTTATTTTACGTCAATGGAAAAATTAAAAAAATAAAGCATTTAAGATTCAATTTTTATGTTAAAAAAAAAAATGTCCTGACATTGACGAGAGATCTCGTTTCTGATAGGTTGATTCTCGTAGTCACGAAAATTTGAATATAATGGGAAAAAAATTTGCCATTTATACATAATGGATAAAAATGTAATTTACAAATTTTTTTCTTCGCAACACACTCACGAAGAACTCAATCGTTCCGCTCTTTCATAAATCTGTCACAGTATCATAATCGTACATGTCAATCGTAAATTATCGTTCTCTATCTTTTTCTAAATGTCTCTTACACCGGGGATTTGTTTAAAAATCACTTAATTATTCATTCCTCTAATTGTAAAAAAAAAAAAAAAAAAAAAAAAAAAAAAAATTGCTCGTTGTACATAATAGTCGTCTTGTTTTATCCCTAATAATTTTGTGAAATTCAAATTCGTGTTAAACACTTGTAATATTCGTTACTATTATCCTTTTTTTCTATCAATTTATCCCGATACGTCACATGAATTGTGGGAGTAATTTTTGCTGTCCTTCATGTATAAAAGTATATTATAGTGATACAGCATGAAAAATATTGTAGAACGCGTTCTCGTGTTTTACGCGTAAACTGACCAAGGTAAGGAATTACGTCCTCGTTACACCGATGTAAACAAGAAAAATATAAATACTTTGACGTATGAAACTTAATCATTTTGCAACAAAAAAAAACTCAGCAAAGAAGGTAAGACTAGAGCGTTAAGGGGGAACGCCACTGTGACGAGGCTAAAAATAGCCGATTTTCGGGATTTTTTTTTTTGTAAGTGGGGATGATCATTTGAGGATCAGACAAAAAGTAATATATTAAGTATATATGTAACTATGTTTATGGGGCATTCCATGCCGATTCGACCTGGGTCTGACCCGTCACCTCTCCGATTTGACCCACGATTTTTTATGTTATTGTACTATCTCTGAAAGGCACTTCAGAATTTTTTCAGATTTTTTTGGAACGATTTGACTTCACAATATTTTTTATAAACAAAAAATTAAAGCCCAAATTTAAAAATTCGAAAAAAATCACAAAAATCATGTGTCACATATCAAACACTGTGAGCATTTAGAAAAAGTGAGCGCGCGTTTCGTTTGGCCTACAGTGCGCTGTTTTGAAAAAAAAATCGAATCTTGGACAAAAATTCTGAAAAAAAATCTGAAAAAATTCTGGTTATTTCTACATGATGTCATGTAATTTTTTTTGCTCTTCAAGAACTGAATGGGCTATTGATTTTAATTTAAAAAAAAAAAAAATTTCGAAAAAAGCGCATTGTAGGCCAAACGAAACGCGCGCCCACTTTTTCTGAACGCTCACAGTGTTTGATATGGAACACAGGATTTTTGTGAGCGTTTAGAAAATCAATAGCCCACTCAGTTCTTGAAGAGAAAAAAAAATTACATGACATCATGCAGAATTAACCAGAATTTGTTCAGATTTTTTTTCAGAATTTTTGTCCAAAATTCAATTTTTTTTCTCAAAAAAAAGCGCATTGTAGGCCAAACGAAACGCGCTCCCACTTTTTCTAAATGCTCACAGTGTTTGATATGTGACACATGATTTTTGTGATTTTTTTCAGATTTTTAAATTTGGGCTTTAATTTTTTGTTTATAAAAAATATTGTGAAGTCAAATCGTTCCAAAAAAATCTGAAAAAATTCTCGAGTGCCTTTCAGAGATAGCACAATAATATAAAAAATCGTGGGTCTAATCGGAGAGGTGACGGTCCAGACCCAGGTCGAATCGGCATGGAATGCCTCTTATACAAATTTTTATTGAAAAATATTAAAAATTGGCAAAATTATTACCATGAATGTAATGACATACGAAGAAACGACTCCTTCTGGTGACAATAAATAATCTGAAATCGAAAACCTGATTTGAATTTTGTTTCTTTTTTTGACCGTTTTTTTATTTTCTAAAGGTCTTGAAGAATAGTAATTTTCGAAATTTGGAAAATCGGCTGCGCGCAACCTTAGCCAATGCAAAGATATATCTCAGTCAATTTTCGAGATTTTCAGTTAAAAATGTGTTTACATATTTTTGAATATATATGGGGCATTCCACGCCAAATCGACCACCTTTGAACCCGACCCCTTTCGATTTGGTCGAAACTTTTTTATCTTTTTCTACTCTTTCAAAAACATTTTTCAGAATTTTTTCAAATTTTTTCACCCAATCGATAAAAAGTTATGAATTTTTCAGAAAAATTGGCTTTTTATTTTTCAAATATCTATAACTTTTTGACAAATTGATTTATCGGGACATTTTTTTTTTTAATTTTTGTTTTTTAAATATATTTTGCAGAAAAAAACAGAAAACAATTATTCGAGTCCACCTTCAACGTTTTTTTCGAATGTTCAGAAAAAAACAAAAATTTCTCGATGATTGTCATTTTTTATTTTTCTTTCCTTATTTTTTATAGAAACTTTGACATTTTCTGCAAATTCTCTGAAATTTTTAGAGTGGGATTTTTTCGTTTTCTTTTCTTTTTTTCAATTCAAACAAATTATTATTTTTTAACTCAGCTTATTTCTCATAATGCCACTCTGGGGATTTTTGAGAATGTTGAGAGAACTTCTATTATTCCGATTATCAAAAATCCCCAGAGTGGTATTATGAGAAATAAGCTGAGTTAAAAAATAAAAATTTTTTTGATTTGAAACAAAGAATAGAAAACGAAAAAATCCCACTCTGAAAATTTCAGAGAATTTTCAGAAAATATCAAAGTTTCTATCAAAAAAAAGATAACAAAAATTAAAAATAAAAATTATGGCAAAATTTTTGTTTTTTTCCGAAAATTCGAAAAAAAAACGTTGAAGATCAGCCCGAATAATTTTGTTCTATTTTTTCCTGAAAAGTACACTAAAAAACAAAAATTTTCAAAAAAAAAACCGTCCCGATACGTCAATTTTTCAAAAAGTTATATATAATTGAAAAATAAAAAGCCAACTTTTCCGAAAAATTCATAACTTTTTATCGGTTGGGTGAAAAAGTTCTGAAAAATGTTTTTGAAAGGGTAGAAAAAGATTTTAAAAAGTTTTAGCCATATCGAAAGGGGTCGGGTTCAAAAGTGGTCGATTTGGCGTGGAATGCCCCATATACTTTAAGAAAATGGAAAAAAAAAATCTTTTTTTTTGACTCATCACAGTGGCGTTTTAATGCGTTTCCCCCTTAAGTTTTAATGATCGTAAATTCATGAAAAAAAATAAAAATCTGTGTGTCAAGAGAATTGACATAGCTGCTTGTCAATATTCATCAGCTCCTTGCCAGTGTACTGTAACGAATTAACGCAAAAATGAAATGTTCAACGTAATTTAATGGAAAATCATGCTCGAAGAGATCAAAGAGGATTTGTTCGAATCCGAAGAATTTGGAAAACACTCAAGTTTTATTGTTGCAGTTCATGGGACCGAGATATCCTGCAGGACCAAGACCCGGTGTCCGCATGCCACAAATGGGAAACGAGTTTAACGGAGTAAGTTTACAGTTTTTTTAAAAGCTTTTATTTAGTTTCACCTGTCCTGATGTATGTCTGTAATCAAATCTTGCAAGTTAAATTTGACCCACTTCCCGCGGTTTCCGATTGAGTTAAAATTTGTCATGCATATGAGGCATTCCAGCTATAACCGAGCGGCCATTACCTCGACATTTTTTTTTTTCGTGTCGCCGATTTTTTTTCAGTTACTTTTCGACAAAAAAGAACATACGTATTTCTCAAAAAAAAATATTTTTCATCCTCTTCCGTTTTAACACCTTTCAAAGTACAATTTTTGTTTTTTCGAAAAGAGTGTATTCTCTTATTTTTTTTAAATAAATTGACAAAAAAGTACATGTAAAACCGCAACTTTTGATCGCTATCTCATCATGGAGAAATCATTTTTCGATTTTTGCTATGTGTATGAAACTTTGAAAAATGTGTTTTTATTCGTAAAAAAAGGAGTAAGTACATAGGTAACATTGTTGATGCTATTATTTATTAATACAGTTACAATATTTATGTGTACATAAATATTGTACACATTTTTGTATACATTGAAAACACATTTTTCAAAGTTTCATACACACAGAAAAAATCAAAAAATGATTTCTCCATGATGGGATAGCGATCAAAAGATGCGGTTTTTGATGTACTTTTTTGTCAATTTATTTGAAAAAAATCGGAGGATACACTCTTGTCGAAAAAATAAAAATTGTACTTTGAAAGGTGTTAAAACGGAAGAGGATGAAAAATAATTTTTTTTTTTTTAATACGGATGTTTTTTTTGTCGAAAAGTAACTGAAAAAAAATCGGCGACACGAAAAAAAAATGTCGAGGTAATGGCCGCTCGGTTATAGCTGGAATGCCTCATATGTAAATCGGATGACAATGCAATATGATCACAAAAAATTTGCAAATTTTTTGCAAAAAAAATTGTTTTGCAACAAAAAATGTTTCGCAAAATTTTTTGCAAAAAAAATGTTTCGTAAAATTGTTTGCAAAAAAATTGTTTTGCTAAATTTTCTTTACAAAATGGTTTTAAGCAATTGGTTTGCAACATTTCTCCACGAAAATTTTGCGCAACAGTCTTTTTCCAAAAAATGTTGTGAAAACATTTTTTTGCATAAATTTTGCAGAAAAATGTTGCAAATTAATTGTGTGAAATAATTTTGTCTAACAAATTTTGCAAAATAATTTTTGTGCAAAAAATTTTGCGAAACATTTTTTTTGCAAAAAATTATGCGACACTAGATATACATTACTAAACCAGTTATTTAACATCATAAATACTAAAAAGTAATAAAAAATAAACAAACGAAAAAAAACATTTTTTTAAACAAGCTTTTATTAGTTGTTAATAAAAAATAACTAAAAACTTAAAAATAAAGCTATTCCGATTGGAAATAAGTTTTCAAATAAAAGCGTGTTACATTTTAACAGCAAGAGAAAAAAGAGGGTGTAACACGCTTTTATTTGAAAACTTATTTCCAATCGGAATAGCTTTATTTTTAAGTTTTTAGTTATTTTTTATTAACAACTAATAAAAGCTTGTTTAAAAAAAAATCGTTTGTTTTTATTTCAATATTTTTTTTTAGGGAAAAACAATTGAATTTTCTTAATGCATCATAATGAAAAATCAGTCACTTATTCCAAGTGTAATTTTTCAGCCACCTGGACAGCCCATGATGCCAAACAGTATGGATCCGACGAGACAAGGTGAGGCGATTCGTTTGCTCGCTAATTTAAAAAAACCTCTTCTGTCTTAATTTTTATCCCGTTTTTTTTTTTTTTGGTATTGGCAAACGTTTCGAAAGGAGAATGATTTAGACGCATGAGTATCAAAAACCACACAGCAAAAAAGGAAATAAAAAACGAGTAACATGAATGAGGCATTCTTGGCCAATGCGCCCACTTTTTGCGGCGAACCTATGGAATTTTCAAAAAAATTTAAGTGCATGTAGCGCTGATTCTTAAAAGAATTATTTTAACCTCTATATATGGTATTTTTTTTTCAAGGAATTAGATTATTTAAAAAAACGGTCGCACAAAATAAAATTTCGAAACAGCAAGCTCATAGTTTTTTTATGCTTATAAAAGTTGAGCTAAAATTTGAAAAATCTGATGATCCGGAGAAATAGTTCATCAACTTAATCGGTCAATTTAAACACCTTAAATTATTAAAATGTTTTCCATTTTAATTATATGGTTGCAAAGTTGTATGAACTTCTGCGGGGATAATTCCAAAAAAATATTGGCAGAAAGTACTTCACTTATTCATCAGAGCCTGAAAAAAGTGCTCTATTTTTCTGTCTCATATCGGTCATTGAGCTTGATGACAAATTTCTCTCAAAAAATTAAAACGCGAAATTTTGTTTGTAGTGGTAAAAAGAGACAGCATATTTCTTCATCCGTATGACAAAAAAGTGCTGAGAAGCAAATTAATTTCAAATATTTTGCCATTTCACCATTGTTTTTCAAAATAATTGATGGCAGCACGAATTCCCATAAGCAAAAGAGTAAAAAATTAAAAACATCATATATATGACTATGCATTCATATGAAAAGAAATTTAATAATTCTAAATCGTATTGGATTGCTGTGATGTGGAGTGGATTGGTTTTTGAACTTGGGATCCAGTTACGAACAGTGGCGCTTGACGATTTTTTTTTTTAATTTTCGATTGAATAAAGAAAAAATATTCGTTTTTTAAATTCGACGACGTTTCCAGGAAAATGGAAAATTGATGTAATTTTGTTGACATGTACCACTGAGATATAACTTGGCTCCGCCGCCATAAACTTGACCTTACCTACCTGCCGTACTAATGTGTGCTCTTGTGTTCCTCAGGCGAAGCCGGAGAGTTTGTAGGGTGGCAAGGTAGGAAGCAAACCCAGCAACCGAATCACACTCACATGACTTAGTCAAGCTTAACTTCTCAATAGTGTTTTTTTTTCTTCACAATTAATGAAATGTTTATTTTTCGATTTCTCCTCTATACCGCCTCTTTATCATTTGTCTCAGAGCTGGGCATTACTTGAAAGTACTCGGTACTTGCAAGTACTTGAAGTACAGTACTTGCAGGTACAAAGTACTTAAAAAGTACTTCAAGTATCGTACTTACATTTTTCAGGTACTTCCTGTACTTGAAGTACTGTACTTGAAAATTTCAAGTACTTTTCTGTACTTGAAGTACTTTTTTCAAGTACAAGTACCAAGTACTTTAGAATGTGTCTTGCTGATGGTTGCATGTGCAAAGCCTTTGAATATGGGTCATTCCATGTCAAATCGACCAATATTTGGAATCGACCCCTTTCAATTTCGATGAAATGTGGTCAGAAATTTTCTTTTATCATAAAACAAAGTTCTAATGAAGGAAAAAATTGAAAGTTTTTTTCGAAAATTCGAAATTTCACCATATTTCAAGTTTATTTTTTAAATATTTCGAAAACTATTATAGTTACGAGAAAATCCTTCTGAGTTCGTCTTAAATAGTATACTTGGGGCTACGAAAACAATATTCCGAAAAAAAATTTTGAAAAATGATGAATTGGGAGAATTATGAATTTTCAAAAATCGTAAAAATCCAAGTTGCCCATTAAATATTTGATTCCATTTTTTTTAAATAATACCTTGTACTAATTTTAGAAGACCCCAACATTTTCAGAGAGCTGGTTATAGTTTTTTCAAAAATATGAATTTTGGAATTTTTAAAAATCGTGTAAATCTACGATCAACATTATATTTTTGGTGAAATCTTTTTTATATAATACCTTGGATTGATCTTAAAAGATCCTGAAAGTTTCAGGATGGTGTTGTTTTGTTTCAAAAATTAAAAAATCCTGAAATTTCCAAGATGGTGTTTTTTTTTGTTTTAAAAATATAAATTTTCGAATTTTGGTAAAAAAAAATTTTGTTCGTACAAAACTTTTTAATAAATTACAAAATTTGTTAATAACGAAAACTTCTGACCAAATTTCATCGAAATTGAAAGTGGTCGATTCCAACTCTTGGTCGATTTGGCATGTAATTATCCAAGTACCAGAATTTACGAGACGTACCCGAAAACTTGATTTTTTCAAGTACTTGTACTTCAAGTACTCGTCCTGACGAGTACTTCAAGTAACAAGTACTTCGTACTTCAAGTACCACCGATACTTGATACTTCAAGTACCTACGGTACTTTGTACTTGATACTTGAATTACTTTCAAGTACTTTGCCCAACTCTGATTTGTCTCTATTTCTATGACAAGTCACGCCTAGCTTTCATCTCTTTCGTGTCGCAAATATCGTGTGTCCTTTTGTCACTGACATTCTCGTAATTTCGTGTTGCAATTCGACGCTTAAAAAAATACGTCCGGATCTTGGAAGATCATTGGTTAGACGCGGGAAATTCTTGAAGATTTTTTTCATATATTTTTTTAAATTTTCAATCTTGAAGCAAAGTTTCAATTACCGGTCAAATCATTTGTCCGAAATAAACTCAAGCTAGTCATGATGTGAAGAAACTTTTGCGATGAAAATTTTGTGATTCGGGTGTATAAACGTGTAACAATGGGAATGGCCGACAATCGTGAAATTGACAGATCGGATAATTAAAAAAAAAAAGCAAGAAGTAACAGACATTGATTGAACTAGGAAAAGGGAAAAACAAATTGCAAAATGTAATTGTCATTACAATTATTATGAAGAGAGTGGCACAGGCCTTTTTTAGAGGGCGAGCCAATCTAGGCTAAAAACAATATTACAATTATTATGTCGTTTCAGATTAAATATCGGCAATAGAAGTGTCTCACATGCTTTCTCCGCTGCAGCTTCAATTTTTTGCGCTCGATCATTACTTATCCGGCAAAATTCTGGGGAAAAAAAGTTGCGATGATTCGCTTAGTTCGTATCGAATAATCCAAGTTTGAAACCCTTAAGGACGTATGAGCGCTAGGCTTAGTATTAGATTAAACGCTGATTTTTTAATATGATATTGTCAAGGTTCAATATTCAGTGCTCCAAAAATTTCAAGGCCCCTTAACGACTATTTAAGGATGTTGAGTCCCAAATTGAAAATGATGATAAAATATTGAAAATTTGATATGTCATTATGTACAACATTTGAAAGGTTGTGTAAAAATTTTACGACGATTAGGAAGCTGGTTTCTGAGAAATTTGAATTAAAAAATTACACGTAGCCTTATGGAAACTGAAGTAAATTTGCAATTATTATTTTTTTTGTTATAAAAAATGATGCCAAAAATACCAAAAAAATTGCACTCGAGGAAAAACATATAAGAAGCATTGTGTAATTTTTTCAAGACATTTAGGAAGCTTGTGTTCCAGTAAATAAATAATAACAACACAGTACGTGGTTTTCACAGCAAGAAACAAGAAAATAGCGGCACCGTTGCATAGACTGAAAGTAGCGGGAAATTCAAATACTCATTTTTGTTCACGGACGATGCCGATTCATGCACGATAAAGAGGTTTCGAGGTTATGTTTGCTGTCAGTTTGACATTCAATCGCGACCGTCGCGACTGCTCTCGATCGTACAGTTCTCAGTCGTGCCAACTTACCAATGCACGCAACGTTGCCAAATGTGAAGCTAATACAGCGACTACTTTAAACATCAATATTGTTTAAAAATATTGTTTTTTTTTTGCAGTTCAAAGTAATTTCATGGTATATTTCTATAGTTGCGATATAAAATAATTAACATTTTTTTGAGAATGAACGGTTTCCACTATCGAGATTTTAGCGTTGTCAAGTTTGGACAAAACATCCAAAAGTTGATCCTCGCTTGTAAAAACATTGTGAAAACTTGATATAATACGTAAATAAGAATTTGCGATCATTAATATGCACAATTGCGATACTTCTTTTTACATCAACGGTGTTACGATACGAATTGAAGTATTAATCAATCCCAATAAAATTCAGTAAAATGAAAAACTTTTGGACGGAACGGTACGGAGTCAACATCCTTAAGCAAGATATTATTAATTGAAATTGTAGCATTATTCATGGTTATACACAGAGCTTACGGCAAGGTTGACTTTGCAACTTTTTGTTTTCCACAGTTCGACCGTTTGTATATTAGATACCGTACATGAAAAACATCGAGTATATTCATTGAATGTCAAGGATTATGATGATACATTGATAAACGGGGATCAACGAACATTCGAATTAGATATATCAAGCTGAACACGGCCTTCTTCACTTTTATTTAGAGGTTAAAGCTGGGGAGCATACGATACACCACCGGAGTCAGTCAGTTACTCGGAACGAAATAATTCTTAAAACGAAATTAATTTAATATTATATGCTCTCTGAAAATCATCTATGTACTTTTCACTAATATTTTGCTAAATATTACTCCCTACTGTTCCCTTTCTGCGAAATTTCAATGAGATCATGTGTATTGACTACCACGTAGCGCTCATACATCCTTAATCTTACATGTAAATCAAGGCCAAACATTGAAAAATACGTAGGATCAGAAGATAGATACGTGTCGTTCCGTGCCGTTCCCATTTCTGTCCAGCATGTGCCTCCTGCCGTGTCACAATGTGTATTATCATTTGAACATCTTGCTGAAAGAACAAAAAAAAAATTGAAGCATGTATTATATCGTCCCACTTTGAGCCAACACCACCAATCTTGCTTATTGTATGTTGCGAATTTCCGCAAAGTGTGTCGCAAATCTAAAAACAATTTGATCATCATAATTTGTCCCATCATCATTGTCAAAATGATCTCTGATGTCCGTCAGTCATCGAGAACCATAAAAAGATCATTCAAATGACGCCTTCCTTCATTGTTTTTGGATCTGGTCACGCTTCGCTACCAATTGTACAAATAAACGAATTGGCACATTAGTCATTAACACGGGGAAAGAACAATCTGAATTTCCTGATACTATGTTCGGTTTATCGATCGTTATACTGACGTGGAATTATTTTTCTGTAGGACCACCTGGCATGAATCCAATGAATCCAAGAATGAATCCACCAAGAGGTCCCGGTATGGGTCCAATGGGACCGGGAAGTTACGGCCCAGGTATGCGAGGACCGCCACCAAACAGTAGTTTAGGCCCCGGTGGACCTGGAGGACCTGGTATGCCACCAATGAGTATGCCGGGACCGGGTGGAAGGCCACAGTGGCAACCAAACACATCCACGGTACGTGCAAATCAGAGTTGTAAATAATACATTATTTTGATAATGCATTACTGTATTTATTACCCATTACAGTGCATAATGTGAAATGAATAAGTGTACCATTACAAAATACAAAAGTAATGTGTAATGGTCCCAATACAAATAAAAAAAGTAATATGTAATGGATGCGTGTTCCATTACAAATAAAAAAAGTAATGTGTAAATGGATGCATGTCCCGTTACGAATATAAAAGTAATGTGTAATGGTTGCATGTGCCATTACAAACAAAAAAAGTAATGTGTAATGGATGCATGTTTCATTACAAATAAAAAAGTAATGAGTAATGTATGCGCGTTCCATTACAAATTACAATTTTAAAAAAAAGTAATTTGCAATGGAGAATACTTCATTACAACTGGAAAAAATGCCATGCTCGTATTAGAAACTTGCACATTGCTGACTGATTATTTTATTTCGCTCACTAAAAGTTCATTCACGATTATCACAAATGATCCATAAAGTTAAAAAATAGAAACAAAAAAACAGACAGTTAATCGTTAAATATGAAGTACGAAAATGTACTCAATCCCAAAAATTATCCAACTTCATATTGAACTGGCTTTTACACGCTGTTACCCATAATTATAAGCAATCTAATAAAAATTACAAGTTACTGATACAAAAATTGTCGCTTTATTGAATCCCTAAATAATGTGCGTGTTCTTTTTTTTTAACTTTATGGATCATTTGTGATAATTGTGGATGAACTTTTAGTGAGCGAAATAAAATAATGAGACAGCAATATGCAAGTTTCTAATACGAGCACAACAATTTTTCTCTTTGAAATGGAATATACTCCACTGCAAATTACTTTTTTTTTTAAATTGTATGTTGTAATGGAACGTGCATACATTACACATTACTTTTTTATTTGCAATGGAACACTCATCCATTACACATTACTGTTTTTATTTGTATTGGCACATTCATCCATTACACATTACTATTTCATTTGTAATGGGACATGCATCCACATTACACATTACTTTTTTAATTTGTAATGGAACATGCAAACATTACACATTACTTTTCTTATTTGTAATGGGACACGCATCCATTACACATAACTTTTTTTATTTGTAATGGCACATGCATCCATTACACATAACTTTTTTTTATTTGTAATGGGATATGCATCCATTACACATAACTTTTTTACATTGTAATGGAAAACTTGTCCAATACACATTGTTTAAAGCAATGGGTAATTCATTACTTTTACATTACTATTTTCACAATTTACAGATTCTTTCATCAGGGTGTCTAACGACCTGAAAAATTGTGAAATTTCTTGAATGTCATGAAATTTGACACGACCTGAAAAAAGTCATGCAATGTCATGAAAAATGACAAAGTGACCTTAAATTGTTCAATTTGATGTGTACTTCAAGTTTTAACTGTCAAATGCGTGTTTTGATAAACTACTGCGATTCTCTTTGGAAGTTTTAGGCTCACAAAACAGCTTTACTTTAACAGTTTAAAAATAATTACTAGTAAAATCTATATGGATCAACTCTTTGATGCATATTGTAGTTTATAACTTTTAAATGATAATTTTTCTTGAAGGTATACTTAAAAGAAGAACGAGATTTAACTTAGTCTTACCTGATGTTCCTGCTAAATGTCTCTGAAATATATTTATTTGTTAGAAAATTCTTATTTGATTGTTTTAGATTTTTAAACGGGGGCAATTAAACAGTGATTATACAACTGTATAATCACCGTTCGGGTTACTGAAGGTCGTGAAAAAATCTCTGTTTTGGACCTGAAAAAACCTTGAAAATCATGAAATTTCAGTAGCAGTCAAGTTTGGACACCCCGTTCATTTTCTTTGAATATTCAATTATAGCTGTTAGTTCCAAATAACTTTCGAATTCCCTTGGCATCTAAAGCAAGAATGATCATTTGAGCAATGATAAATTTGCTTTGTTCGATTGTATTGCGAGTTTGATTTGATTGTATGAAGTTTCAGAGAATTGAATAAAAAAAAGAATAGAAAAAAATGTATTTCCAGTGAAGTTGTAATCTGTTAGACATTTTTGTGATGACAGTTTATTCCTGTGAACTATTTGCAGAAAAATATTTTTTTAAATGACTTAGAATATCGAGCTTTTTCAACAATTCTTTTATGAAAATTGATGGAGGTTTTTTGCTAACTAGTCATTTTGTTAACGTAGCAAGTATGCTACATTGGCAGTTCAAGGATCGAAGATATTCTTAGCTCATTGACCCCTTGATAAATTCATGTTCAGATACTTGAATTACAATTATGTTGAAATTATTTTTAAATATTAAATTTTTCATACCAGCCAATGAACTATTCGTCATCGTCGCCGGGTAATTACGGTGGACCACCCGGCTCGACGGGCCCTCCTGGTCCCGGTACACCGATAATGCCAAGTCCACAAGACAGTAGCAACAGCGGCGGTGAAAATATGTACACCATGATGAAACCTGTACCTGGTGGAAACATGCCTGGGGTTAGTATAATTCAAGACTTTTGGAATAGTTCATACCATAAGCAGGTTTGCCACTGTCAGGGATTTTTTTAAGTGTCAGGGAAATCAGAGAAATGTCTGGGAATTAAATATTAGTCAAGGACCGGAAGCAGTAGACGCGTGGGTAGCGTGTGGCCCCGGCGGTTTTTCCGAGTTAAGAGGAGGCTAAATACCGACATTTTTCGTGCGAGTGCGAGAGAGAAAGGATGATAGGGGTCGTGTGAGAGCGAGAGAGAGGTCCGAATGTCGCCTTTACCCTCCTCTTAAGGGCAGGCTAAAGACCCTCTCTCTCGCTCTCACACGGCCCCTATCATCCTTTCTCTCTCGCACTCGCACGAAAAATGTCGGTATTGAGCCTCCTCTTAAGAGGAGGCTAAATACCATTTTTATTCAATCCCTACATTATCGACGTATCATCGTCGTCCAGTCTTTCTCCGACAACCGTGGATGAAAATTAATTACATTTTGACAGTTAAGAGGGGGATAAATTAATTAACAATTAATTGTCAACTGAGAGGTTAAAATGCGTTACAGCTAATGCCAACGAACTCATTCGAGCCCCCTAAATATTATAGGTTACTCGTCAGAATCCATGGTGCTGCCCTCACTCGCACGTCTGTGAACTACATTTCGCCATTTAGGTTTTCAATAAAACTACAATTTATCGATATTTATCTCTTGATGCGCCATCCAAACTTACGGCGTGTCATTTTGATAAAATAATGTCGAAAACGTCTCGATATTTGTATCGTGGCTTTCTTCATGGAACCTCACTCTTGGTTTTACCCGAAATGCAGTAAAAGATTAATAATTTAAGTTTTTCAATTACAGTTTCTTGGTGGTAAATGAATCTGTAAATTTTTTTTTTGTTTTTCGAATTTTTTTTAGTGAGGCTCCATTCCTGCCATTGTTCTGATGATGTTGTTAAAATTTTATACAATTCCATCCATTTGTATAAGAGCAAGTTTGGATGGTAATTTCGAGGTGTTAGTGTCGGTATTTAGCCTCCTCTTAAGCAGCATTGGATGTGTTCTTTACTCGAATGGGTGACCGCCTGGCCGCGCACTGGCTAGCGCGTGCTAGAGATGTGAGTTGGTCACAAGGCTCGTCATTTGACTGTCGCATGACCGTCAAATGACTGGGTGCAGAAATGACCGATTTGTGACGACCAATTCGTCCGCAATTACACGAAAGAAATTTACAGAATTTGTGACCAATTTGTGACCATAAAAAAAATGACCGTCATTTTACAGCCATATACACTAGACTGATTAAAAAAAAGTGACTATTTTTTGTTTTTCGCAGTAACATATTAAATACTTTCGGGAAGGTGAAAAAAGATGCCTGTTAAAATTAGAGCTCTTAATAAAAATATTTAGCGGTGGCACATCGCATATTTTGATTTCCCATTTAAATAATACAGGAAAAAAAAATTTCAAACTTTGAAATTTTATATCTCGGCTTCAAGTTCAAGGTTAATGCTAAATTTAGAGTAAGTTTCACTTTTTTTTTTAGTTCCCGGCAAAATGTAGAAACTTATTACTAAATATCGTAAACACTTTCCTGAAACAAAAATTTAAATTGCATTAACATAAATTACCTAATTTTTAAAGAAATTACCAACATAAGTTCACCCATATTCACAGTCTAATATACATATATATTAGAACGTGAATAACTTTTGAAGGAGTGAGTTTATCGAAAAATCACAAGAGATCTTTTTTGTAGAGCGTTCAATTCTCTACAATAATGTGTTGTTTATTTTGTGGCTTAAACCCGAGATATAAAATTTCAAAGTTTGAAAATTTGTAGTCCTGTGTTATTTAAATGGGAAACCAAAATATGCGATTTGCCACTGATAAATATTTTTATTAAGAGCTCTAATTTCAACAGGCATCTTTTTTCACCTTCCAGAAAGTATTTAATATGTTACTGCGAAAAAATAAAAATAGTCGCTTTTTTTGAATCAGTCTAATATACACGAATTTCGTGAAAGAAATTTACAAAATATATGACTGATTTGTGACGTTAAAAAAAATGACCGTCATTTTACAACTATACAGACGAAATTTCGTAATTTTACGAACCGAATGACGTTAAAAAAAAAATGACGGTCAATTGTCACTCTGCATAAGTTCAATGGCGAACCAAGTACTTGAAAATTGTTTTTAGATGTTTGAATCCCCATGGAAAAATTATATTCCGGTATTGTAAAATGGCAGAGTGGAGGTATATAGTATTCGGAATCAAAGTGTGTAACGTAACATGCATTTCCTTGAGAGAGAGCTAGTATTAGGGAAGTTCATTTAACGGGAAAACGCAGTCTGGAAGCCGAAAAAAACGATTTTTCAAGATTTTTTTCTGGAAATACATTTTAATTTATTTACGTACAAATTTATATATATATTTTTGTAACTTTAAACTTTATTTTGAAATTTTTCTTATCTCCGGGAAGCCCGTTAGAAAAAGACTTTTGGTGAGCACGATATCTCTGGATATCTATCTGGATTGGATAATCCAAAATCAAAAAATAAAAAAGATTTCGTTAATATACGGTATAATCTGGTATTTAATCGAAGGAATGAGCAAAATATTTATTTTTGACAAAATGGCGGCTTCTCAAAAAAAAAAAAGATTCTATTTTTGATGAGCCGTTTTGCCCTAAATTTTTTATAAAATGGAAAATATTTATCGGCAAAAAAAGCCCTTCGATTAATTACTAAAAAATATATTTGTAAAGTTTGTGTAAAAATTTGAGACTGATCGGTTATGTCGTTTCTGAGAAATCTTGCTCGCCGACTTTAAAAACACAGTTTTGAGAAAAACGGGTTCAAAGTTTCGAAAGCACTTTACACATAGTGATTACAGGTTTACAAATATGCTTATAACTGCGAACATATTTGTCGGATTGTCATGAAATTTTCTGTGTCTATAGTCTATACTTTACCCTTAAATGGTAACGTGCTTTTTTCGGCACCTTTAAATGGCAACGGGGGTCACTCGTCCCTGGCGCTTCAAAAAATGTTCTAAAGTGCTCTAAAAAATTCCTCAAAATTCATGAAATCTCATCAACTATCGTAGAATAAGGACCAATCACTATATTTCTGATTCGATCATTTGTTTAAATAATATTATCATATAGTTTAAAAAACCATAACTTTGGATGTAATTAATATTTTTTTAAATTTCAAACGGGAAATTAAAGCTTAGGAATGATACTTCTAGGAACAAAATATTGAGATTCTGTATGAATAAAAGGAATTCTCAAGTTTTGAGAATGAAAATCGAGTTTTTTTAAAGTACATTAAGAGGTTCAATTTCCAATTATGTAGACATTTCATTATTATTTACTCAATTTTATTAATCAGAATGACATCAATTATCAAAGTTCATTCAAAAATGAAAGGAATATAAAAATAAATGGTGGCGATGCTGAAGCCAAATTACATCTGATCGTTGCGACATGATCTTCCCTACATAACGAAATTCAAATTTCCATTAAAATTCACGTTAAAAAACTTTTCGTTAACTTTCAATCAATTCATAGTCGATAAACATAAAAATTTGGAAAAAAAAATTTCAGGAATGCGAATTTCCATTAAAATTCCTGTTAAAACTCTCAGGTAAGATTAATTCATCAATATTCCTCCAATACATATACAAACATACAAGAGGAGCGAGCAAACGACAAGCGAGTTAGCCAAAAAGTGTATCATCATAGTTTGCGGATGCAAAAAGTCGGCAAAAATTTGCGAAAAGTATATGGTTCTGCTAAGAAAGTGATACATAACCTCAAAACAAACGGTAGCGAATGTGCGAAAATCGAAGGTCGTCGGATTGTTCACGTGAAAACTTTCGGAGAACAGCTTATTTGCATTTAGTTATGAAAAAAATAATACATTTATAAAAAAGTTATTTTTTTATGTCTCTATTTGCGTATTTAAACTGCGATTTTCAATTGCGCGCCAATACCATGCGTTGCGGCGTTGCCACATGTCAGTTGCGAGAGCCGCCCAAACGAAAAATTCGCAAAATTTTGCAGTATTTCACCAATTTCTCGCACTGTAGGTACCCAATTACTCAGAATGTTTTTTATTCGGTTTTATTATTTATTTATGTTACCAACCGAAATTTCGGCATTGAAATCCATTAGTAAGGACGAACGCCATAAGACGCCATGTTAGATATCTGATATTCAGGGTTGCGAGTAATGCATTACTTTTTGTAATGCATTGCCATTTTCATTACCCATTACAATGTAGTGTGTAGTGGAAAAAATTTCCATTACCCATTACAATGCAGTGTGTAATGGAAAAAATTTCCATTACTCATTACAATGTAGTATGTAATAGAAAAAAATGCATTACCATTACCATGTAGTGTGTAATGGAAAAAATGCATTACCGATTACAATGTAGTGTATAATGGAAAAAATTTCATTACCCATTGCAATGTAGTGTGTAATGGAACAAAATTCCATTACCCATTACAATGTAGTGTATAGAAAAAATGTATAAAAAGCAATTATTCGTAAATATTATCATCATTTGATGGAGATGGATCTCAATGAATTGTAAATAAATTGTTTTATAATTTTTTGAAACTATGACTATCGATTTTGTTGACGAAATTCTGAAAAAATCTAAAGTCAAAACCTGAATGTCCCAAAATAGCTGAAGCTGATTTCTAAAAGATGAAATTGATCAATAATTCAAAATCTATTGGTCAGAACTAGTTCAAATTCCACAGAAATATAGATTTTTTGTCGTAAAAATTTAATATGATTTTTTCAGATTTTTTAAAAATGAGGTTTTTCAATTTTTCTTGATTTTCTAAAAAAGTTAGTTTTACGATTGTAGCGTCATAAATGCACCAGATGAGGTTACTTTGTGCTCATTTTGAAGGGTTTTGAATACAGTTTCGATTTCTCGAAGTGAAATTCTCGAATTTCAAAATCCGGCGGAGTTATGAACAAAAGCAAAAAAGTTGTTTTTCGAGCCGTTAAAAAAACGCAATTTTCAAAAAATCATAACTCGTACAAATCATTTTATTTTGGGCTAGCGATTTAACAGCAATGTTTTCTCATGATAAAGAACACAGGAAAATATCGAGAGTATGATCGGAGACATCAATTTTTTTGACCTGCTGGTTTTATGAAACTAGTTTATGATAATAAACTAGGTAAGGTTTTATGAAACTAGTTTATGATAATAAACTAAGTTTTATGATAATATTTTATGAAATTATTTACAATATTCATTGTCTACTTTGTTTTGAAGGATTTCCCAATGAGTGGAGGACCCGAGGGTGGCCCGATGGGCCCGATGGGACCCAACACAATGGGTCCTGTATTAAACGGCGATGGTCTTGACGGTATGAAAAACAGTCCGGCAAACGGCGGTCCCGGAACACCGAGGGAAGACAGCGGTAGCGGCATGGGTGACTATAATCTCGGTGGTTTCGGCGGTCCCGGCGAGAATGTGAGTATGAGCAGGTTCTTTAACGAATCACTGTACAGTCAGTGAAAATTTTAGAGTAAAAAAAAAACAACAGCAACAACAACAGAACAACATAAAAATACCAAACTGTAACTACGGGGTTGCTGAATAGCAGATTGAAAAAAAAAACATATTAATTACGAATCTCATCGCGTATCCTCAACGCTGATGTAAGTGGTACTCGAAAAATTACGTTGACTCGTTACAGAAATGCATGGAATCCTAGATCATAAATTTGACAAACGACAAAAGGAGCTCACGTTCTAAAAAAAAAAAAAAAAAAAAAACAAAATTAGAAATTACCTTGTCTGATAAAATTGCGCGACGCTAATTCTCAATCTTCGTCTCATTCCAAAATGGCGATTTACAATTCCTCCGTGTAGCACAAAACTGTCACTAGGTCTAATCTGTTCAAAGGGAAAGTGAGTTGAAAAACAAACCCGAAGCGTATTGAAAATCTTCGGGTATACTTTGTTTTATTTCAAAATCATGATTCGACCAAAAAAAAAGTCTCACGCTCAAATTGCATTTGAATTTCGACCATTGAAGTAAGAAAAAAAAATCGTAAATATTGGGTTGGCAAGAAAGTAATTTCGGTCTGAAATCTACTGGTGCAAATCGAAATTACTCTCTTGCCAACCCAATACATGAGGCATTCCACGTCAAGTCAGCCACCCCATTTTTTTAAATCGCCAAAAATCGCATACAAATTTTTAGATAGTAGTTCCAACTATCAAGAAAATTCGTGATTTTTTTCAGATTTTTAAATCACATTTTTTATCCGGAAAAAAATACAAAAAATTTGTTTGTCCCATTTAGTAACTCGAAAATTATTCATCGTACGAGAAAAAAAGTAGAACATAAAATTTAGGATTTTCAACGTGATTTTTACTGAAATTTTTTACAAACTCCTCCGAAAGCTCTATATGCCATTTTCGGAGCAAATAATGTTTTTATATTTTTTTTCTCAGAATTGACATCTTCGACTCGTCTGTAGTTTTAACAGTTTTTTACTCGATATATTTACAGACTATAAAAAAATTGGCGTAGTGGAAAATCCATTATTTCAAATGCATTTTTATTGATCATTGCTTTATTCCCAAAAATCGAACCCAAATAAAACAAAAAAAGTACTCATTGCCCATATAAACGTCGGTGTATCCAAAGAGGGTAAATTAATTCTTTTTTGCAATCGAGAGACGTGAGTAGCCTTTGACTTTAATTTTAATAGACTTTATCGGTGTCCATGGTTCCATTGATAAAGTTCATTAAAATGTACAAAAAGATATTTAAACAAATAAAAATGAAAAAAGTTAAGAACATTGAAAAAGTACACAAAATAAACAAAAATGCGGGCTCTAGAAAATATCTATGGATAGTCTCAACCCTGTTAATGCACAGAGACATTTGTTCATTCATTTGGGATGAAAAACGCATGGGATGAAATGAATTCTCCGCTAAGCCAATTTTTTTTATAGTCTGTAAATATATCAAGTAAAAAACTGTTTGAACTAAAGACAAATCGAAAATGTCAATTCTGAGGAAAAAAATATCAAAAGATTATTTGCTCCGAAAATGGAATATATAGCTTTTGGAGGAGTTCGTAAAAAATGTCAGTGAAAAGTACATTAAAAATCCTAAATTTCATGTTGTACTTTTTTTTCGTACGACGAATAATTTTCGAGTTACGAAATGGAGAAAGAAAATTTTTTGTATTTTTTTTGGCTGAAATGTGTAATATAAAAATCTGAAAAAAATCACAAATTTTCTTGACGGTTAGAACTACTTTATAAAAATTTGTATGCGATTTTTGGTGATTTCAAAAAATGGGGTGGTCGACTTGACGTGGCATGCCTCATATACATTATTGTTTTGTAAATTCTTCAAATTTGCGATTTTTTTTTGTCAATTATTATTTATCCGGGAGCCTATTAATTGGTAAAAACTACATTACGTGCACCTTCTGTTATTTCTCGACAGTTTTTTTAAATCTCAATACTCGCCTTGGGAGATCCAGAGCTTCGTGAGTTCATAGGCGTTCCCCGATAAATCACGCAATGAGAGGAAGGGGAATTCGTGCGAAACCGCTAGAGACCGAGAGAACACGTGTGTTTTATGTGCGTGTGTATGAGTGTTTTCGAAGCGGCGGGTAAAAAAAAAAAAGAAAAAAAGCCAAAAAATTTCTCGTCGCGTCATCGATGATTTTCCCATGAAACATTTACGACATCAAACTTCATGAACATACACTCGAGATGCTGCATTTTAATGAACGCATTGATGGTTTTTTTTTTTTTTTATCGAATCGTAATTGTCAATCGTTTCGAGTCCCCATTCTCTCACTCTCTCGTGCATAATTCGTTGACACTTGAGGATTTGCCGACAACCGAGGCAAGTCACTTATTTGCCGATACCGCCATAGACGGAAGAAAAAAAACACATTGTACCATAAGCTCCGTTAATACTCGCAGGGTTGAAAAACGTTTATTTTTTCAATTTACTTTATTTCTCTCTTCGAGGCTACGATTGATTGTCTTTTTTTTTTCGGTGGCCCAACTTTTTTCCTCCCTCCGAGGCCATTGTTTGTATTTATTTTTACTCTTGTCGAGAAACGATTGAAAAAAAAAAAAAACCGAAAGGAAGGAAAAAATGAGAAAACAAGAAGACACGAAAAAGAACATAGATACTTAAATCTTAAGCGAAGGTGCCTGAAATACGAAGGGCTGTTTCTCGTAACTGTCCACCACTGTGATTTGGTCGATCTTACTTTTATTTTTCTTAAATACACCTACGGGGTGTGCGTGTGTGCGCGTGAGTGTGTGCGTGCGTGTGTGTATGCATGTGTGGGTGTCTCTCGTTCTCATACAGATACAATCTTTATCTATAATTATTTTTTCTCTAATGTTACGTTTTCGCAAGCACCGCTTGGTTTGTTGTCCCATTATATTTTCTTAAGTCATCTTTCATCACGTTATTCTTGCCAATTTCGGGAAATGTTGTCCGAATTAAAAAAAAAAAAAAAAAACTACTTCTCGATCGCGATGATTGAGAAGCCCTCTAGTCGTTTACAAACGATGCTTTGATCGATATTTTAATTCGATTTTTTTTTTCGTCCTCTTAAGTTCTTTCTAAAATATTCCTTTCGTCTCTTCTTTTCGCAATTGGTCGGACAAATCCGGTCGGACGCGAAGAGTCCCTCCGACTATTTTTTTTCTCGCTCATATGAAACGTATGCAATTATAAATATATTATATACATATATAAATATAATATTGACTTAAGCGCCAATTGATAATTTATCAGCAGCTAATCTCGCGAGATGTGCTTCGCGGATTAAACGGCTTGACGCTTCAAACAATTGCTCAATCGAACGATATCGAATGTTTCCTTTTTTTTTTTTTTTGTAAATAGATTCGAGAAAAAGGGTGTTTTTGCCCATGTTTTTTTGCTAATTGATAACGAGAGTATCGGGATTCAATTCAGGACAAAAAAGAAATCACGGGCCCTGATTTTTTTTTCTTGCCTCGCGCTTGTCTTTTTTTAAATATTTTTTATTGTTTTTTTTTTTTTTAATATCAAGTATTTTTATACAAACTTACCCAATAACCGCAAGCTTTCTTTGATATATAGAATACTTAAGGATAAACAATACTCTGCCACGTGAAGTTTCACACATGTCCGCGACGAGACATTTTTGCTACAAATTGTAAATACGATTTTTTTTTCTTAATGTTTTTTTTCACACCGCTTATTTCTCTTTTAACTCGTTGCCCCATTTTTTATAATCAAGGCCTTTGGTACACGCAGCATGACTTTTACTAATCTAATCGATTAAATTATCGATAGATCGATCGATCTACTGCTACATCGATATATCGATTGCGACATCCATCGATCGATTGCTCGATTGCCACATCGATATATCGATTGATAAATTGCCACAGCGATATATCGATGAATCGATTAATCGATTGCCACATCGATATCTCGATTAATCGATTGCCACATCGATATCTCGATCAATCGATTGCCACATCGATATCTCGATTAATCGATTGCCACATCGATATCTCGATTAAACGATTGCCACATCGATATCTCGATTAATCGATTGCCACATCGATATCTCGATTAAACGATTGCCACATCGATATATCGATTAATCGATTGCCACCTCGATATATCGATAAATTGATTCAACTATCGATAAATTGATTCAACTATCGATATATCGATAAATTGATTCAACTATCGATATATCGATTGTTTGATTGAACTATCGATTGATCGATTCAACTATCGATATTGATAATCATAGAAACGGCCTACGAAAGATATACAAACGGCATAATCATGTGTAAATATACATTCATTGCATACATACATCGATGAAAATTCACACTGGCGTCCGGTTCACGAACGAGAATTTGTTTTTAATTCATTGTGTTTTTTTTGTGATTTTTTTTTTCAATAAACGCGATGTCAAAGTTTCGCGATATTTCTTGAGGTTCGTGCCAAAACTTTCCGTTTGTTTTTTTTTTGCCAACACACACGCCACTGTTACATTTGATGGAAAAACGAAAAAAACAAAAAAAAACAACACATAACGTTACTATTTTTGTATGGATATAAGGACACACGTAAAGGGACAGTGCACGAGTACTGATCTGCGAAAGTGATTGAGAGAAGCGAAAAGTTGGATTATATGGGAATAGGCTGGTATTTTAAGTGAGGAAGATTTTTTTTTTTTTAAGAACGTGGAAACATAAGAAAAAAAACAAACGAGACAAAACTAAAAATGAAAAAAATTACATATATATATACATTCATAAATATATATATATATATATATATGAAATCCATCCGTCCGCAGGTGGTTATAGGTCAGTACCAGACTATGCTGTGCTGCTATTTAGTTACTCTAAACATAAAACATCGTTAAAAAAAAAATATTACATATTAATGATTCGATGTAACGCGAAACGAGAAGAACAAAATGAATACGACGATGGATGAGCGATGAATTTTGTTTTTACTTTGCCCTCCAAAATATGGTACAAAATGATCAGCGTTCTAATTTATCATGCCTCTATATTCTCGCTCACGTTTCATCATTTGTTTTGTCATTCCGTAGAAAAATGAAGAAAAAAAAACACGAAAGACTTTCTCCGATCTGATAATCGGAATTTACAAATTATTGGATTTACATATATATATTGTCGAAATGTCGATTTTAAAAATTTGAAACTTCGCACATAGACGAGGGGTCGGCATATATATATATAGATATACGAGGCTCAAGAGGCAGCAGATAAAGCGAAAAAAAAATCTAAAAAGAAAAATTCACTTTTTTTCTCTTTCAATCCTTCGGTGGTCCTGGACACATTATTTTCATGTCTCTCCCCCGTTAGCGAATAAATCCCAATAACTACGAGTCCACGATCGAAAGAACAACGAAAAAAATAAGTTTTACGTGGATACGTCTATGTATAAGAGGATAGTCGGGCAATAATTGGAAGAACAATACGAATTAATGTTTCAAACAATGAAGTCTGTAAGGATGAGATCTACTGTATCGTTCATTGTCGATACAGTAAATTTCACACTTTCCGACTTCATTCACTTATGCACCAACAGATGGCGGTCATCTATATCAACCTTTTCACGAAATGATCCCTAGTACAAACGAAAACATAGACGAATCCACGTCAAAAGTCAGTTACTTTTTTTTTAAATCACTATTGTCTCTTCGCACTGGAAGAAGATGAAAAACAATGAAGAACAAACGAAAAATAAAATAACGGGGATCAGTAGTGAGAGTGAGAGCGTGTGTTTGTAAGGGCCAACCGCGCGAGTGCAAGGAAAATGCGAAAAAAAAGAGCAAAGTAAAAATATAAAGATGTCTCTAAGTCTCGAGAAATGTAAACGCATCTTGGTATATACAGTTTAAAAAAAAATATATATATATATATACCGTTAACTTGAAAAAAAAAGAAAAATCTTTCCCCCCAACATTGTAAGCTACATTGACGAACCGAATGATGAGAAATTACGAATAATAATATATGCCTGCGCAAGAGAAGCGAGAGAATGAAAACAAAATCAGGAAAAGAAGATTAATGAAAATTAAAAAAATAATAAGGGAGGATCGAGACAATAAATGTAATTCTGTTACACTGAGAATACTGAGTTTTTTCTTTTTATTTGTAATGCAAAAACCCGCAAGGTGCTGGATAACCGAATTTTTGTTACGTATAGATATTTTTTTTTCTCAACGATATAATTCGTTAGTCTCTTGTCTGTTTCGTCGTTATCGCGTTATCGTTGAACATCACAGTTTTATTTGGTTTTTTTTCTTGTTCCTTAATTTCGCAGAATTTACAAAAGACGAGTGTCTCACCGTCTCGTTTCCGATATACCATCGCAATCAGTCCTAATTTCTTTTTCCTTTCATCCATCCGATATTTTCGTAATGTTTCGGTGTTTTTATTTCGTCCCTCTGTCTTTAACCCGCTGACGGCCACCTGGGTCTATAGCGACCCAGTGCCATCTTTAAGGTCCTGTGTGCATTGAGAGGAATAAGCGAAGACCCGCACTTTTGCTCGGTAAATTAGGCGAAAAATATTGTCTATCGAGCAGGCACCACATCTCTCTCAGTTGACCTCTGGTCTTCGTACGAAACACTCGAGTAGCACTTTTTGGGTCGCTACAGACCCAGGGTGAAAATTTTCCAAAAATTCATGAAAATGACCTTCACCATCTTGTAGCTGGGAGCAGAGTTGTGAAAATAGTAATGTAAAAGTAATGCATTACCCATTACTTTAAACAATGTGTATTGGACAAGTTTTCCCTTACAAATTACAAAAGTAATGTGTAATGGATGGGTGTTTCATTAGAAATGAAAAAAGTAATGTGTAATGTATGCATGTTCCACTACAAATAAAAATAGTAATGTTTAATGTATGCATGTTCCATTACAAATGAAAATAGTGATGTGTAATGCACATCACTAATGAACACGCATCCATTACACATTACTTTTTTATTTGTAATGGGACATGCATCCATTACACACTACTTTTTTTATTTATAATGGAACACGCGTCCATTACACATTATTTTTTTAATTTTTAATGGCGCATGCATCCATTACACATTACTTTTCTCATTTGGAATGGAACATGCATACATTACACATCACTTTTTTATTTGTAATGGAACATGCATCCATTACACATTACTTTTTATTTGTAATAGGACATGCATCCATTACACATTACTTTTTTTATTTGTAATGGCACATGCATCCATTACACATTACTTTTTTATTTGTAATGGGACATGCATCCATTGCACATTACTTTTTTTTATTTATAATAGCACATGCATCCATTCCACATTACTTTTTTATTTGTAATTGTACATGTATCCATTACACATTACTTTTTTATTTTCAATGTCACACGCATTCATTACACATTACTTTTGTATTTTGTAATGGTACACTTATCCATTTCACATTATGCAGTGTAATGGGTTATAAATACAGTAATGCATTATCAAAGTAATGCATTATTTACAACTCTGGCTGGGAGACTCTAATTTGCAAATCACTATAATTGAATCTATTTAGCGCGATAAACAAAGGAAGAATCGCTTAAAAACGTCCGACAAGTTCTACAGGCCAATTTTCGAACGTTTTTTGCATTCATTGACACAGTGTTTTTTAAAATGAAAATACCGATTGCGGCCTTGCATATTCTCATTCCTGGGGTTATAACGATTCGATTTTACTAATTACGAGTTAGAAAATGTTGTTTTAATCGTGTTTTATAAGCTAAAGAAGTTGTGGGTCGCTGTAGACCCAGGGTGGACCGGTCCAGGACGCCAGAAAATGGTGAGCCTCAGCGGGTTAAGACACTTTTCAGCACACTTTTCTTCTCCATTGGCAAACGATTCGAAAACCGAAACGAAACGTGAAACACCTCGTACTGCGATCGCGTTTAATTATGAAACAAAAACCAACAATAGAAACTCCTAATGTCAATTATCACTAAATTAACCGTATAATATTTTTACAATATAATTTCCATAGTCTTTAATATCATAGTATTAGTGTAGGCTGTTACTGACCTGTAGCACATGGATGCGTGAGCCGGATTGCGATTATGGATTGTGAATTAGCGTTGTAACGTTTTTCATTCATTGACGAAAGTAAAGACAAAAAAAAAGATACATGCAAAGTACGAGAAAAAAAAAGAATCTATAGAAAAACGAACCCGAAATGTTGATGGATTGAAAAAAAAACGAGATTTGAAAAAGATAAAAAGAAAGCGCACGAGAGAGACGCAACGATTTGATGGTTGTTTTCTCTTCTGGCGTTATTTTTTTTAAAAAAAGAAAAGAAAAATAATAATTTAAAAAAAATCAGTGAGGTGTGGGTGCGTGTCGGGATGGGGGATCTGAAGATAGTCGAAATCGTGATTTCGTCGTTCGTGAAATCTCGTGGCTTTTATAATGACGACGATGACGATTTTCAATGAAAATTGAGAGACAACGGTGCGAGAGAGAGAGAGAGGGTGAAAAATTCAAATAAAAAAATCGTCTATCGTCCAGTCGTTTAATTTGCTTGATCCCTCTTAACGTCCATGTGTTGTGGGTCAGAGCACCCTAAATAATTTTATTATTAACAACGATAATGACGAGACAATGAGATAAAGATTTTTAACGAATAATTTCTTAATTGAAAGAAGCAAAAAAAAACAAATGATAATAGACGAGGAAACGATTCGCTCGTTTCACAACGACGAGAGAAAATCGTCTTTAATTGTACGGAAAAGAAAAAAAAATAGTATCTATATCCCGGATTCAATCGAACGACCGAACGTGGATTTCTTTGACCGAGAGCCTGTGGCTAACCCTACCGACGCACCACCACACCACCCACTGCGTATGTATATACTACGTCCCCGTTGCTGCTTTTTTCCACGTATATTGGGTGAAAAACCAGATCGATGATGTGATTTCACACGGTGGTCGAGACACGAGACAAAATGGACGGTCAATCTTTCACAATCGAGATACTTCATCTACAAGCTAAAAAAGTACTGATCAAACTTTATAGAAACTAACCCTTTGTAGTCACAATGCAATTTAAAGATGTTGAGTCCCTATGAAATCTTTTAATGTCACTTGTTCAATAAATAGCTTCTCAATCGTCGTGAAATTTTTACCCGACCTCCTGAATACTTCATGTAAAAACATATTAAGTTTGCAGAATTCTGTCATCATTACTTCAACCTCCTTAAGGAGGTTCATCTGGTACCGAGTGAGTCAAAAAAAAATGTCAATGCTTAACCTCAAAATAAGCGGTGACTAGCGTAGTCATTGACAATGCTTAACCTCAAAATAATCAGCATTTTCGAGACTAATTAATTTCTTATGAATCTCACAAGTACCTAATCGATTTTATGAAGCTCTAAAAATGTTCCTTAGATACTTTTTCGTTAATTCTTAAATTTTTGTCAAAATCTGTATTGTAATGATTGTGCATTTAATATTTATAGGATTTATATTTAGGATTTACATTTTTATTTATTTCTCACGAACAACGTACCCTCAGATCTTGAAATTTTAACAGATGACTTTTTAGATATTAATAACTATATTCTGATTTTTTTTTATCAACATCTGTATTGTAAATCGTGTACCAGGTGAACCTCCTTAAGGGTTAAAATGAGAAATGATGAGAAAATTCTGAACATTTTTTTGAGAAGAATTTTTTAAACAAATTTAAAATAATATTTATCAATTAACTTCGTTTTGTTTCCGTTGCTTTCAATATAGTGTAGGTATTAAAAAATTGAGAGGTCAAAAAAAAAACTTTTCGCAAATATCAGTTTTCATAAGACTACATTTAATTTAATTTAATTTGTTAATGTTAATTGTTCGATAACGAGCTTCCTAATCGTCGTAAAATTTTTACACGACCTCTTAAATAATTCATCCAAAAACATACCAAATTTTCAAAATTTTCTCATCATTTGCGATTCGGGACTCAACATCGGGACTTTACACTGCATCGAATTTTTTTTATCTATTTTGAAATAATTGTCACATGAAATCTGTTGGTCCAATTGTGATTTGAAAAAATTCATAGATATGCTTCGAGTATTGTCAATTTAGAAAAAAATCACTCAGCCAATATATCTATTGATACTTAATATGATACCTATTGATATAATTGAAAAATGAAAATTTCTAAACATGTTCTCGACATGTAACTGCGACAATGTAACAAAAGCCATTGTGCACAAAATTAAATATTAACATGGTTTTCTTAAATCACAAATTGGCCAATTCCGAAACAAAGACTCATTCATCTATACAATTTTTTTGAACAGCTGGCATATTATTGCTTTAATTTCAAACAAAAAAGATCATAAACATACTTTGAACATTGCGCAATGTGGATCAAAAGTCTCCATGTAAAAAGTCGAATAACATGTTTTTGAAGAATCTTGAAAAAACTAATTTGCAAACAAACTTTTGTGCTAAAAAAAATCTTCACTTTTTTTTATTTTTCATATTAAATTTGTGGATGATTGTTTACTATATCGTACTCCAAAAAATCGTTACGTCGAATGAATTTGAAAATTTTGTTCAATTAATTATAGATACTTGATTCAAAATTTGGAACTTAAATTCGATAACTTTAAAGCAGTGTGACTACGAAGGGTTAATGAGCTAAATGTGAAAAATCAAAACGCACTTCGATATATTGATCTACGTAAAGTCTCGATACCACAAAATGACGTTGAAAAATGAATATAAAGTTGCTGATGACAATTTTTGTTTTCTTTAAATAATCTTATTCCTTCGAAATCGACGATCATTTATCTACTTTTTTTTTCCCCAGTAAACGTGATATCCTCGAGGATCGAGACATCTCCTGCCAAGATTTCTTTCAAATCAATTTTAAAAAAACTATTGAGGCGGTCGAGTCAGCGACAAAACGGCGATTTTTAATAATACTGTACAATGTTTGTAGAATGTTTAAAAATGTGATGTATCATCTACCATTTAAGGTACCAAATGAACTATTTCTTGGGACTACTTAGAACCCTTAAGGTGTACCGGTTTTTTTAAAAACCCAGTTTTGAGTTTTTACACTCTGCGCGTGATTCAAAAAGAATCGCTGGGCGGATTTTGTTCTGCAACGTCTCATTTTCTTCGTAACGGTTTTCCCCACGTGAACGCGACACATTTCGATTAAAATCAAAATTGTGATCAGGACAATGACTGGAAAGTTCAGAATAGGCTAACAATTTCAAAACAGCTAACATTTCCCCATCTTATGGGGAAAAGTGTCACGAAGAAATTGAGAATGAGATTCTAAATCATGCGCCGAGTGCAAAAAATAAAAACTAGGTTTTTAAAAAAACCGATGCACCTTAAGGGTACCAACTAGTCCCAAAAAATGGTTCATTTGGTACCTCAAATGGTGGACCATACATGATATTTTTAGACATTCTACAAAAATTATAAATTATTATTGAAAAACGCCGGTTTGATGCTGACTCGACCTGAATTCGACGCGATACTGAGCCTTGATCGATAATTGAGCTGTCTCGAACTTCCAAGAGCATTAATGATATTTTGAAAAAAATAATCCTCTCCCACCGGAAAATGATACTCCGCCAAATTTCTATTTGACCTCTGGCCAAACGGAAATGAAAATCCGCACCTTCATTGTCCTTTCTGTCAATTAACTGCCTATCCCCACCCACCCCGAGGACCTTGTAACGTGTAACCGGCCTGGGTTGTTGGTTGGTTTGCAGGATCAGAACGAGTCGGCGGCCATTCTCAAGATCAAGGAGAGCATGCAGGAGGAGGCCAAGAGGTTTGAAAAGGATTCGGATCATCCAGATTACTTCATGCAATAATTCGTCCCCGTGACGTCGTCAGACCTCACGACAACCGCGATTAGCGTTTACGCGGATCTGTGACCAAAAAGAAACACATAAAAACGTAACGGAAGGAAGATAATTAAAGAAAAATGAATGCAAGGGAAAAAAACGTGAACGGGAAGCGGAAGGAAAATACACACGTATACATAGCAAATTGACTATGTAGCAAAAAAAGGAAGAAATACAAAGAAGAAATGAGAGAGACAAAGAGAGAAAGAGAGAATATTATATATGCGGTTTCGACAAACGTTCCACGATCACGCTCATATGCGTCTTCTTCCTTTGTCGATACACATGTACATATAAAACGTCGCACGAGAACCTCGATTTTGTCCTCGTGCAATCTTTGAATTCTGTCCAATCGAATTGGCAAAAAGTTTGCGCAAAAACCGAGCGATTAGAATAAAAATTGCGGCAAAAGCTGGGCTCGATTTGAGTCGTTGAAATTACATTTAGGCGTTACGGGAGATCAATCAAATACGAGTTGGCATAATCGAGATTGGTAGTGTCAAAACTTGTGAAAATTGTAAAAAAATTTCTGATTGGCTGTATCCTCGATACAGCCTTGAGTTTTACGTGGATACGTCTATTTATAAGAGGATAATCGGGCAATAATTGGAAGAACAATACGAATTAACGTTTCGAACAATAAAGTCGGTAAGTATGAGATCTATATCGCGCATTGTCGATATAGTAGATCTCATTCTTACTGACTTGATTCGCTTGTGCACCAACAGATGGCGGTCATCTATATCAACCTGTTCCCGAAAATGACCCCTATTACAAACGAAAACATGGACGTATCCACGTCAAAATTTGAGTTTCTCATGTTACCAATATTTCGAGCGACACCAAAAAACATGCACGCGCACATAATATTCACGTACAAGAGACGAACACGAAAGGGTTCCTTTATTCCTCAAACAGACACACACATACACACATATTTATATGTAAAAAATACGGAAAGCATCGATTATTTGAGGAAGAAGAAAAAAATCGACCGATTTTTATATCTCACGAGAATAAGATCGTTGCACAAAATATACCTCGCATAAATAATCCTCGTTCTCTCCTGATATCTTCCTTCTCTCTTCCTTGCACCACAGGAAATTATTAGTCAGGGGTAAAGAAAGAGTATTTTAAAAAATACAGTTATACATGTTGAGAAAAGACGGAGAGAGAGAGAAAGAGGAACGCGAAGAAAGCACGAATTTCGCACGTTCCGCTACGTCCCATCGGAAATCGGCCAAATTTTTTTTTCTTTGGAGAATAATCCTCGGGAGGAAAAAAAGGCTTTGAATTCGAGCTGTTCCCGTGCCAAGTATCGAGAGCGACTCCTCGAGGAAATTTTTGTCCTCCCTCTTTCTCTTTCTCTCTCTCTCTCTCTCTCTCTCTCTCTCTCTCTCTCTCTGCGTCTTGGCTCTTTCTTCGTCTTGTTTCCAGTCTTTACTCTCCGTGTCTCATTCTCGTGGCTTCGGGACTCGCGAGGAAAAAAAAACAAAAAAAAATTGGCCAGTGTTGCGGGTAAAACCGCATTAGAACGAGGGTAGAGTCTCGAATGGGGGAGAGAGAGAATAATATGAGATCGATAGCTCGATTATATATTAAAAAAAGAAATCCACAAAGTTTTCGTGAATGCGGAATAAAATACCGCTCGATTTCTCATCGTTTATTACATTTCATCATTGTTCATAATGAAAATTTTCGAGTGAAATTAAAAGACCTCGATCGAGAATTTTTTAAATATATTCCAAGGCATGTGTGGAGAGAATTTAGGGAATGAAAACAAAAATTTGAAAAACAATTCGGTTTTTTTTCGAATTTGTTTATTTTGTGTCATCGTTTGTAATCTATGTTGAGGATAAAGGGGCCAAAAAATTATTGTCAATCCATCGGGGCAAGAAAAAAGTTGACTCGATCGAAAACGAAGTGGTGTATCTTTTTCTTATAAAAAAAAAAGAAAAAATGAACACGTTACCGATAAATTAAACCGGACTGAGATGCATCGATACGATCGTTATTCTCTCTGCTCTTTTGTGAAAAAAGCAAATTAAATCGCTCTGATACGTACACGTACGTTGGAGAGTAAAAAAATGGAGAAAATGAAATGTAAGGAAATAGAAAAAAAAAAGATATATCGAGAAATACGAAGAGACAGAAAGAAGAGATTGCCAGCGTGTGTGAGCGAAAAAATGAATAAATCACGCATTGGCTCTTCGTATTCGCGCATAATTAATAACGTCATAATTGTAGGTATCCTGTACGAGTATAGCAAACATTTAGCGTAATGAAGAAAGAAAAAAAAATACAATTAATAATTATGAGAAAAAAATGAAAATAAATGTCATCTATCCTACCAAAAAAAAAAGATACAAAAAAATATAAAAAATCGTCTGTTCTTTTAAACTTCTTAGTTTACGTTGCGAACGCGGGAGAATCTAATAATCGAAGATGAATATTAATGAGGTAAGTAATCAATGGAATTTAATGTTAATATTATGGAGAGCAATTTTTTTGCGGAATAAAAGCTTTTTTTTTGAGGAATAGAAAATGGTCTAATCATGCTGTTGAGTGGTCAATATGATGGGAAAAACGTTGAGAAATGAGGAGCATAATTTTGCTGCCCCTTTATTCTCTCTGGTCGCGAAAAATTAAGGTATCATTCTGGTTTAGGTGTTAAAAAAAGGGTTATTTTTGTAAATTATTTAAGGACGTATTATTATGTATATTGATATAACATTTATTAAGCTTAATAAATACACTCTTGAAATACATGAAACAATTTTTTTTTAAATATTTTGAACACTTTTTATGCACAAAAACAACAAGCAAACGTAACTTCGAAAAGTAGATAGGGTAGACGTACCAGTTTTGGCCATTTTAAGCATTTCCAGACATTCGATCACGTATCATTTTTAAATCATAGCAAATATACAACTGAAAAAGTGACCAACCTTACTTGAAAGGTATATAGAATCAAATTATTATCGATTAAAACCACCTGTGAATCGAATTATTCAAGAAAATAGGGAAATGTTCTACAACTACCATTTCCACCAGTTGTGGCCATCAAATGTACCGCTTTTCGACAACTGAAGTGGCAGTTGTGGCCACGGGGCACAGAAGCGTGACGTATTGAGGTTAAACACGGTAGATAGGGGTATTAACAATTCATAAAAGTAGTTTCTAGTAGCAAGGGTTATTTATTACACGAAAAAATATAAAATCTCAACAAGGTTTTTAATATAAAAGGCTTGAAGTTAGGTAATTTGAATTCCTGTGAATAATATGCCGAGTAAAAAAGAAAAGTAGTGGTCGATTTTTTATTTTCGTTTTTGGTTGTGTTTATATATACATTTCTTGTTTATTCGGCCCATTACCTGCAAATTTAAATAGAGTTCAAAAGTAAACCTTAGTTTTAGCGAAGCACAAGAAGGATTTCGTCACACTCATTGAATTTGGTCTACAGTCACAACAGATGGCCACAAATGGTACCAGCATAGCTCCACACTTGTGGCCATGTAATTGCCAAAAATAGTGCATTCACATTTTCAATGCACTAGTTGACGCCAGCACGTTTATTTAAGATATTTTGGATTATCCTTCGGATTTAATGACCCCAACCCCGAAAGTAATGCATATTGAATAAAATAAAAGTGTACGTGTATCATAGTGACTCAGGTTACAAGAAATTATACTTTCGTTAAGAAATCGGACAAATGGCTCAGTGTCAACACGTTCTATTCACAGGCTTGAAAAGAAAAGGTATACAATCAAAAAACGATTGATAGGGGTCTCAAAACAGTTTCTCTATCGATATACCGGGTCTCCCATTTTAATCTTACAGTTGATTTATTTTTAAAAATATTGCTCTGATCAAAAATTGAGTGGGATGAAACTTTTAGGGTTTAGAGGGGGACGTTCACAAAAATTTTTGTTTTGGTCCAAAATTCAAAATGGCGGCGTTAAGATGGCTAACATGTTTTTTAAAAATGGAAACATGATTTTTTTTTCACCAAATTTTTTTTCAGATTAAATCTAACACCTTTTGTAGGAACATTTTTTTGATACAGCCTACAATAGAGGGTGTCCCATTTTAATCTAACAGCTGAATTATCTTGAAAAATACTGCTCCGATAAAAAATCGAGTGGAATAAAACTTTTAGGGTTCAAAGAAAGCTGTTAAAAAAAAAATGTTTTTTGGTCCAAAATTTAAAGGGGCGGTGTTAAGATGGCCGAAAGGTTTTTTAAACAATGAAAACATGATTTTTTTCACCAAAAAATGTGTCAAGTCCAAACTAACAACTTTTGTTGGAACATTTTTTTTATTCAGTCCATAAGAGATCACCATTTTTTACTATTTTAGTATTATCCGGGATAACCACGAGGACGAGGAGGTAGAGTCTCATCACTTTCGCAGTATTTTTTCCACTCCAAACTCTCCTTGTTAGTGTATCTGACTGTATGAGTGTGTGATTTTCCAAGTGTGTGAGTGTGCAATGTTGTAAGTTTGAGTGTGTGGAACACTCATAAGGATTAGGTCTCCACGGCTCGTCACTTCCGCAGTATTTTTCGACTCCAAACCCTCCTTCTCAGAGTGTGTGTGATTTTGTACGTGTGTGTGTGTGTGGAACACTCACAAGGATTAGGTCACTGGGCTCGTATTGTTCGGAATCAACTGGACGCAACATTTGGTTGAAGGTGGATTGGTCGAGATGGACCTGTCCATTGGTCTCCAAGGTCACCTGATCTTACCTCTCCCGATTTTTTCTTGTGGGCTTATCTTAAAGACGTTGTCTACCGTCAACCTCCAACAACACGAGAGAATATGCGGGAGCGGATAAGAGCTGCCTGCCGTGCAATCCCGAGAGAAGTTCTCTTAAGAACAGTTGATGGTTTAAGAGGAGAGTAAAGGCATGTTTAAACATGAATGGTGGAATCTTTGAACACCTTTAAGAAGATTTCAGAAAACTTTCACGAGGAGGATTTAGAAGACCTCCTCGTCTTCGTCATTATGCTGCATAACGCTAAAATAGTCAAAAATGGTGATCTAGTCTAAAATATCCGGGCTATAAAAAAAATATTCCTACAAAAGATGTTAGATTTGATCTGAAAACATTTTTAGTAAAAAAAAATCATGTTTCCATTTTTAAAAAACATGTCAGCCATCTTAACGCCGCCATCTTGAATTTTGGACCAAAACAAAAAATTTTTTTGAACGTCCCCTTCTGAACCCTAAAAGTTTCATCCCACTCAATTTTTTATCGGAGCAGTATTTTTCAAGATGATTCAGCTGTTAGATTAAAATGGGACACCCTCTATTATAGGCTGTATCAAAAAAAATGTTCCTACAAAAGATGTTAGATTTAATCTGAAAAAATTTTTGGTGATAAAAAAATCATGTTTCCATTTAAAAAAACATGTTAGCTATCTTAACGCCGCTATTTTGAATTTTGGACCAAAACAAAAAATTTTTTTGAACGTCCCCCTCTGAACCCTAAAAGTTTCATCCCACTCAATTTTTGATCAGAGCAATATTTTTCAAAATAAATTAACTGTAAGATTAAAATGGGACACCCGGTATAACAATCTATTCAGTAAGCACTACCTCAAAACCTTATAAAAGTCGAAAGAAACGCGACGTGGTCACGAATGGTACAGTGGCCGAAACTGGTACGTCTACCCTCTGTCGCTGGTGGCATTGATATGTAGATAACGGCTCATCTAACACGAAAAACAAAAAAAAATTAGATTCAGTATGACTGTAGCTCTCGCGCATTCTACGGATATTAATATTTATTGATAAATAATAAAATGGCAGAGATTTCACACAAATGAGGGTTCAAGGCACAAAAAAAATAGTAAAAATTACAATTTGGATACGGTTATTAGATGCGCTGAAGCTATTCATGTGTAGAATATGTGGTTACAATTTCGTAAGGATTGGTTCAGTGGTTCCGAAGAAATCACCACCGACGACGGAAAAAACGTTGCTTTGAGAAAAACGCGTTCAACCCTTTAACAGCTGAGTTTTTTTGGACCGTTTGGCCAAGTTCGTACACGGCAAATCTGAATTCATGGGTACCCAATATGAGAAAAACAATTATTTGAGAATTTTTCTACCCTCAGAAACTACCCCCAAACAAAAAAAAACACCCTGATCACTTGAAAACATCTTAATTTTATTTCCCATCGTTAATTTCTGCCAGAAATTGATGAAAAATCATTCCGGAACACGCGGAGGGGTTCTGAAGAACTTACGAATCAATCAACCCTTATGAACTACCCCTCAATCGAGAGAAATTGAGCCCCCAAGGGATAAAATGTAATTATTGCGTTTTCTGTTATTTTATCCTGATCTGAATCAAAATACGAGTTTCAAAACTGAACATCAATGAAAATGCACTTTTGGGCGTATCACCATTTCTAGGGGTGGTTTTCGATTTTCCGTTACTGTCAGGGGTAGTTTTTGAATCGGATGTTCTTAATGAACATTTTCCATGCGTTTTCGAAAATATATATGAACTGAACATCAATGGAAGTTCACTTTTGGGCGTATCACCATTTCTAGGGGTGGTTTTCGATGTTCCGTTACTGTCAGGGGTAGTTTTTGAATCGGATGTTCTTGATGAACATTTTCCATGCGTTTTCAAAAATATATATGAACTGAACATCAATGGCAGTTCACTTTTGGGCGTATCACCATTTGTAGGGGTGGTTTTTGATGTTTCGTTACTGTTAGGGGTAGTTTTCCAATTAGATATTCTCGCTACAAATTTTCGATGTTATTTCCAAGCACACACTTGAGATCGCGAAAATTATAAACCAGAATGATACCTTAACGCGAGAACGGGCAATGGCGTGCGAGGGAAGAGGAGAAAAAAAAACAGAAACCCGATTATCCCGGTATGCAGACGCGGGAGGAAGCTCGCCAGAATTTTATAGGATGAGGTCAGAGGAAAAGAGGAACGAGCGTGCTTATCGTGCATCGTCTCGAATCATCTCGACAAACCCCCCTTCCCCTCCTTTCCTTTCTCAGTGCACCTCTGGCGATGCATCACGCGTAGGCTATATATATTTATATATATTAGGGTGATTCGTTTCAGGGCAACTTTTTTTTTGACCCATCGTACCCGAAAGCCTTTAGTTGGTGCCCAAAAACGAAGTTTCGTGAAAGGGGGGTGTTGTCAAAAAATATTTAGAGGTCGCGAATCAAAATTGAGGGTGTCCGATTTTATTAACATTGAAAAAAAAAATTTCTCATTATTAGTGTTACCATTCCGCGAAATTTGATATCGCGATATTTTCAAAGTGGGTTTTTATAGGAAATATGATACTCTACAATAAAGTTCATTGAGCCATGTCCGTAAATTCAACCGTTTCAGCGGTATCATTGTTTCAAGTGAATATTGTATGAAAATATCTATTTAAACGGCTGTAATGCCTAAGCTATTAGATATATCGAAAAAATTCAAATGAGAACTTTGTAGAGAAAGTAATTTGCTACAAAAAAGTCTCGTAAGCCGAGCTCGTAAATTCAATTCTTTCTCATCTAGGTGGATGAAGTAAAATAGATAGATTTTTTGTTTTTGTTTTATTGATTTATTTGCATAGGGAATTCTTTTTAACATTTGTTGAATGGTTTTTCTGATGATTTTGTACATGCTATCTCATAGAAAATGGAGTTCGTTTCATTGAATAAAACAAAAAAATATCTATTTATTTTACTTCATACACCTATACCTGAGAAAGAGTTGAATTTACGTACATGGCTCAATGAACTTTATTGTAGAGTATCATATTTCCTGTAAGAACCCACTTGGAAAATATCGCGATATCAAAATTCGCGGAATGAAAACACTAATAATGAGAATTTTTTTTTCCAATGTTAATCAAATGGGAAACCTTCAATTTTGATTCGCGACCTCTAAATATTTTTTAACAACACCCCCCTTTCACGACACCTCGTTTTTGGGTACCAACTAAAGGTTTTCGGGCACGATGGGTAAAAAAAAAGTTGCCCTGAAACGAATCACCCTAATATATATATATATATTTATCATCCTTTTTCAAACCCTTTACCCCGATCTGCGAAACAATGTTGTCGGAAAAAACGTGTCCACCTTATAGAATCGTCGTAGTTACGTGTTTGTTAAAAATATTAGGAATATGGCCCAGTTCGATAAAATGGACCAGTAATTTTTAATACCAATCAATATCATACTTTCAATTAATTTATTGATTGTAAATAGAAGCTGAAAGAGTTGAACGTGTCTTGACTTCTTTTACCATTTAAAAAAATATCCATACTTTGTTGTAAAATTTGATGAAAATATTTATAACCAGGAGAGAGTGAGCAAGTTTTTGTGTAATTGAATCCAGTTTAAAGTTGCTATTTTAATTGAAAAATCATATGGATTTTATTCACTGGCTACACCATTTTTCACCCTCCGTCTGTACACTGGGTCTTTTAAGGCACAAGCCAAATTTGCAAATCGAATATCTCTAGAATCCGAAAAATTGTGAAAAATTTTGTTTGCTATAAATGGTTAAATAAATGATTAGATCATGGAAAAAAATGTTATAAAAGTAATTCAGAATTTGTTCAGATTTCTTTAACGTTTTTTTTCTTAGAAAATATATTAGCAGAACTTTCACGACCCAGACCACAGACGGTGTACTAAAATTTAAGTTTACAGACGGAGGGTTAATGAACTTTTATTGCCCATTTTTTTGTAAATGAGTTGTATAAAATCATCAAATTGTACTTGTCTACCTACAATGGTCGCTGGATTGAATCATGTTCAATCTTTGTTATTTTGTTGCTAGTACAAATCATTGAAAAAAGGATTTTCTTCTATGAAAATTTTGGATCGTTTTTTCATTTCCCTAAAATATTGATATCGCACTATCTAAATTTTTCTAATTTTAACCCTCGCTGGTCACCGCGGGTCAAATTGACCCGAGCTCTCACTTTGAGCTCAAATATCTCTAACTATACGATCCGGGCCCTTGCGGGTTTTTCCCGGCCCTCTGGTGGAAGTTTAAAGTATTTATTATAGGTAGCCATAATATATTTTCGATATTTTCACATAGTGGAATAAATACGTTTTTTGGAACGCATGCATTCGAAGTATTTTTTTTCTCAAAGTACCATATATTTAGAGTGGTATTTTTTTTTCTTAAAGTACCATATATTGAGAGTATCGTGTAAAATTTTTCCAAAAAATCTTCTAAACTGAAAGAGTTACAATTTTTTAAGTAAAAAACCGGATTTTTAAAAACTTTTTTCATTATTTTTTTTTTCATGTAGATATTTAAAAAAAAAATTGTTTCAAAATGTTCAAAGATAATTCCTATATTTGTTTTAAGTCAATTGGATAGGTACTTTTTTTTGACAACAATGCAAGAAGACGGTCGGGTCAAATTGACCCAGTGTGACCAGCTTGGAATTATTTTGGGGTGTGACCAGCGATGATTAATAATGCGCATTTTTTTTATTTTCTGCTACTATTTCATTCGGCTCTAATAATTGGTAAATCGCACGGAAACAAAAATGTCCTGTAACATTTACTAATTCAAAGTCGAAGTGCAAAAAAACTTGTAATAAATATTGCCGCAGATGCTCCAGGTTTTGCAAAAGTTGTTCTTTGAGAGTGATAAAAAATTGAAGAAGACAAATTAACAAAAAATATTTCATTGAAAAAGTACAAACAAAAGTTTAAAAAAGTAAAAAAAATTGAGGTCGTGAAAATGTAGAAATTCCATAACTTGTTCGAAAAATATTGCCCAAGGATTAGGTTTGACAAAAGCTTTTGTTCGGTTACAAGCAATTTTCATATCAGAGGATTTTGTGACATCTAAATTTTGAAAATTTGGAAAATCTTGACACAGTGGTAGGAAAAAAAATGGCATCCAATGAAGCGAGATCTATTTTATTGGGGATACGAAAATCTCGATGAGCAGCACAGTAATAAAAAAAAAGTGTTCCTTAACGCACTAATATTTATATTACAATATACAATATTGATATGACAATTTGATCTCTAATATTAATTATTTTTTATAAATTATTTATAATACAAGTCTGTAATATTTAATTTCAATTTTAATATGATTTATGCAATGTAATGTTCATTATATTTTTATATCATATGGTTTTGTTTGATATGTTAATTTTAATATAATAACAAATGAAGAGAAAGATTATGACGTTTGCATTGAGAAAATTTTTTTGTTGAAAATGCAAAAATTTGTTTGACTCGACCAAATATTTGTTTCCGGACGTTCAACGAGATCATTTTGGTAATTGAACAAAGATAAGTGGAAGTTTTAATCAAATCGGTTAAATCGTTGCTTGAATGGGCAAAGTTTCAGTTCAATCAAATAATAGTACATTCCATCACTCGGCGTAATAGTATATTACGATACTAGTGCGATGAAACTTTTTCTGACGAGTGTGAGTTTGCAACATTCGCCTTCGGCTCATGCTGCAAACTCACACTCGTCAGAAAAAGTTTCATCGCACTAGTATCGTACGAAATTTTATTGTACGAGTGCGCAAAGTGCCAGTTTGAACACGCGCAGCGTGCGCAAAGTGGCACTTTGCGCACGGAGTGCAATAAAAACATTTTCTGGCGAGTGATGTACCATATTTTATATCACGAGGTGCAATATGGACGTTTTCACGTCCGCTTGCGGACGTAAAAGCATCCATTATTGTACTGAGTGATATAAATATCTTTGTACCAAAAAAATTGTATGATTAAAAATACGAATTGTTTTTTTGTTACAGCTAAATTTATTTAGTTAAAATATACTAAAAATCAACGAAATATTTCTGTACAGCAACTCAGTAACGTGTGAATTGGACTAAACTGTATCTGGAAATTGACCAAATAATTTCGTCCTCCTCATATCTTATGGTTAACCAAATCCATTTGTTGAATTAGCTATAGTTTCATCATTTCAAAAAAATTAATATTGAATCAACTTAAATTTTTTCAACTAAATGGATTTAGTTGTTTTAACTGAACTTTTTTCTCAGTGTGTCAATGTAATACAAAGCCGTCCAATCTTTCGTGTCCCATCTTACCCTGCCATGCACATACGTGGAGTTTCGTCGTCGTCGTCCAAAAGTTCCTCCTGTCTTCTGTCTCCCATCCCCGAGACACTTCCGGATGACGTCGACGGCTGACGTTCGCGAAAAAAGCACGTCGATGTGCCCTCTAGAGAGGGCCTAGGAATAGTACACTCTCCACCTCTCTATCGGCCGGGTTATGCGGATTACCGGAGACGTATGGAACGCCAAGTTTCGACAATCTAATTTTCACGGCACGTCAAATTAAGGAAAGGACGCGCTCGGATATGTAAGAATCAATCATACGACTATCGAGCAATATCACGGACAAAGTCAAAATTCAATCAATAGTTGGATGCAAATCAATAATTTGTTAGTGATGTCACAATTAGATGAATATTAGACTGATTCAAAGAAGCGATTATTTTTATTCGAAATCCCCTCTTAAACACTTTTGGGGAGGTGAAAAAAGATGCCTTTTAAAAGCAGAGCTCTTAATATTAATATTTAGAGGTCGCTCGTCGCGAATTTCTATTTTCCATTTAAATAACACGGGAGAACATTTTTGTTGACTTTGAAATTTTATACCACGGCTTCAAGTCAATGTACCGAACGATATATAATTTGCATTTAGAGTAATAATTTGAATTTAGAGTAAATTTCACTTTTTTTAGTTTCAGGCAAAATGTTAAAACTCATCACTAAATATCGTATAATCTTTTTTCAAAATTCTATAATTTGCGATTTTGATGGTAGAAAAGTTAGATCTTACATATAAATTTTTTTTAACGTTACGTTTTGAAAATATATTTCTCATTTAAAGTGTAAAAGTTGTTGTAAAAAAAACTGACGACTATTTCAAAGTGTTTTCGGTAATTTATGTTAATGCAAAATTACGGTTACTAAATATCGTAATTACTACGATTATGATTACTAAATATCGTAAAATGCGATTTCACGATATTTAGTAATCAGTTTTAACATTTTGCCGGAAACTAAAAAAAAAAGGAAATTTACTGTAAATTTAACTTCAACCGTGAATAACTTTTGAAGGAGTAAGTTTATCTAAAAATCATATGAGATTTTTTCTGTAGAGCGTTCAATTCCCTACAAGAACATGTATCGCTTATTTCGGTAGATTAATTGACTTGAAGACGACGTATAAAATTTCAAAGTTTGAATAAAAAATTTCTCCTGTTATTTAAATGGAAAATATAAATTCACGACGAGCGACCTCTAAATATTAATATTATATTATTAAAAAAATAGTCGGTTTTTTTTATCACTTTAATAAACACCCAAGTATTTCTTATCTGATCATATATTTTTCATATTTTTCCGCAGCTCATTTCCAATCCAATTGCTTTTGAATCAAATCGAATATTTTTTCGATGCATTTTATCTTATTGGAAAAATTAATTGAGTTACATGTTGTCACGTCTTTCAACATAAAAAAAGTATCATTTTATTATTTCATATTTCACACTGATCTAAATTCATTAATTTTGCAAACTATGCTGACCAATCAGCGAAATGCCTAAATAGTTTATATCCAATCGAACCAGGTAAGTACTATGAAACCTATTTTTATCATAATGAAAATTTTTGATATTTTTGGCACTGAGAAAAAAGTTTATTTATAGTAAATAAATATATTTAGTTGGCACTTTTATTTAAATATTTCTGAACTGTTACAAAATTTGTCAATCGTTAGGAAATATTCGTGTTCTCATGACAAAATTTGATTTGTGGCAGAATAATTTATTAACTGTAAAAAAAAAATATTAATTCCGCCATATCCAACTTTACATTTATTAACAGTTGACAAATTCTGGTACATAGAATATATTGTTTTCTCAGTGTAAATATTACTATGCGACATGTTACTCGAGATTCATGATTGCCATCAAATTTGAATACTAAAAGCAATTTTTGAAAAATCATTTTCTAATTTTATACCTCTCATTAATCTGAAAATGTTCCTTCATTATTTTCACACTCCAAGTGGAATATTGCGTGTATCCAATCTGAAATAAAAGAAGAAACGAGAGAGATGGTCGATTGGAAATGCAGAAATGAGTTTCGATCAGACCTCGAGAGCGTACTCTGCTTAATCACCTGATTTCACGAGACGCTTGATTCCCTTCTCACGATCTCATCCCCAATGTGCTGCATTTCTATCCAACTCTCACGTATAGCAAAGAAAAAATTATGTATATACGTTGCTACGATTCTCGAGTCTCTCTAGGGACGACTGACGTCATAGATCGAAGAAGAGAGAAAAGTGGGAAAATGCTCGATATATATGAGGCATTGCACGTCAAGTCGGCCACCCCATTTTTTGAAATCACCAAAAATCGCATACAAATTTTTATAAAGTAGTTCTAACTATCAAGAAAATTCGTGATTTTTTTCAGATTCTTATATTACATATTTTAGCCGGAAAAAAATACAAAAAAAAATGTCTTGTTCCATTACGTAGCTCGACAATTATTCATCGTACGAAAAAAAGTACAACATAAAATTTAGGATTTTCAACGTACTTTTCACTGAAATTTTTTACGAACTCCTTCAAAAGCTCTATATGCAATTTTCGGGGCAAATAATGTTTTGATATTTTTTTCTCAGAACTGACATCTTCGATTCTTCTGTAATTTTAACAGTTTTTTACGTGATATATTTACAGACTATAAAAAAATTGGCTTAGTGGAAAATCCATTCCTTCCCATGCGTTTTTCATCCCAAATGAATACACAAATTTCTCTGTGCATTAACAGGGTTGAGACTATCCATAGATATTTTCTAAAGCCCGCATTTTTGTTTATTTTTTGTACTTTTTCAAATTTTTAAAAACTTTTATCATTTTAAATATCTTATTGTACATTTTAATAAACTTTATCAATGGGCCCATGTACACCGGTAAAGTCTATTCAAATTAAAGTAAAAGGCTACTCACGTCTCTCGATTGCAAAAAAGAATGAATTTACCATCTTTGGATACACCGACGTTTCTATGGCAAATGAGTACTTTTTTAGTTCGATTCGGGCATGATTTTTGGGAATGAAGCAATGATACTGCTTTGTTCCTGGAATCTTCTTCGCAGTATCAAAACGCGATTATTTTATTATTTTTCCCTGTCTACGATTAATAATGATAAAATATCAATATCTACACTATTTCGTTAAATCACTCTGTAATGATAGATTGTATCAATAAAAATGCATTTGAAATCATGAATTCTCCACCACGCCAATTTTTTTATAGTCTAAATATATCAAGTACAAATCTGTTAAAACTACAGACAAATCGGAGATGTCAATTCTGAGAAAAAAAAATTAAAACATTATATGCTCCGAAAATGGCATCTAGAGCTCTCGGAGAAGTTTGTAAAAAATTTCAGTGAAAAGCACGTTGAAAATCCTAAATTTTTTGTTGTACGTTTTTTTTAGTACGATAAATAATTTTCGAGTTACAAAATGGGACAAACAAATTTTTTGTATTTTTTTCCGGCTAAAAAATGTAATTTAAAAATCTGAAAAAAATTACAAATTTTCTTGATAGCTAGAACTAGTTTCTAAAAATTTGTATGCGATTTTTGGGGATTTCAAAAAATGGGGTGGCTGACTTGACGTGGAATGCCTCATATGTGAAAACAGACTTTTTTTTACCGTACAACGGATTGTAGTACTTACACTCTTCGCAGCCACGAGAATAGTCGAGTGGTAACTGGAAATACTCAAGGATCGGTAGAAATAAATTTGGCGCAAACCCCCGAAGGGGTAGTTTTAGAAGAAGAGCGTTGAGACTGCGAACTCGGCACGACGACGAGACACAACCTCTCGCTCTTCTTCCTCATTGTTTCTTTCTTGAGGGCTCTTGTGCCAAGTCGATTCATTAAATGCAACGACAAATCGACACAATATCGAAGTAGAACAATTTGCAATAAAACTGATTCAAAAGAACGTATAATTATCGATCAAATGATCAATTACAAGTGCCAGAAAAAATTGGAAACCATTTCGTTTTTCAATAAAACTACAATTTATCGATATTTATCTCTCGATGCGCCATCCAAACTTACGGCATGTCATTTTAATAAAATAATGTCGAAAACGTCTCGATATTTGTATCGTGGCGTTCTTCATGGAGCCTCACTCTTGGTTTTACCCGAAATGCCGTAAAAGTTTAATAATTTAAGTTTTTCAATTACAGTTTCTTAGTGGTAAATGAATCTGTAATTTTTTTTTTGTTTTTCGATTTTTTTTTAGTGAGGCTCCATTCCTGCCATTGTTATGATGATGTTGTTAAAATTTTATTCAATTCCATCCATTTGTATAAGAGCAAGTTTAGATGGCGATTTCGAGGTGTTAGTGTTGGTATTTAGCCTCCTCTTGAGAGGAGGCTGAATACCGACATTTTTCGTGCGAGTGCGAGAGAGAAAGGATGATAGGGGTCGTGTGAGAGCGAGAGAGAGGTCCGAATGTCGCCTTTAGCCTCCTCTTAAGAGGAGGCTAAATACCATTTTTATTCAATCCCTTATACATTATCGACGTATCATCGTCGTCCAGTCTTTCTCCGACAACCGTGGATGAAAATTAATTACATTTTGACAATTGAGAGGAGGATAAATTAATTAACAATTAATTGTCAATTAAGAGGCTAAAATGCGTTACAGCTAATGCCAGCGAACTCATTCTAGCCCCCTAAATATTATAGGTTATTCGTCAGAATCCATGGTGCTGCCCTCACTCGCACGTCTGTGAACTACATTTCGCCATTTCGTTTTTCAATAAAACTACAATTTATCGATATTTATCTCTTGATGCGCCATCCAAACTTACGGCGTGTCATTTTAATAAAATAATGTCGAAAACGTCTCGATATTTGTATCGTGGCGTTCTTCATGGAGCCTCACTCTTGGTTTTACCCAAAATGCAGTAAAAGTTTAATAATTTAAGTTTTTCAATTACAGTTTCTTGGTGGTAAAGGAATCTGTAATTTTTTTTTGTTTTTCGAAAAAATTTTAGTGAGGCTCCATTCCTGCCATTGTTCTGATGATGTTGTTAAAATTTTATTCAATTTCATCCATTTGTATAAGAGCAAGTTTGGATGGCAATTTCGAGGTGTTAGTGTCGGTATTTAGCCTCCTCTTAAAGAAGAAAATGTGCCAAAAATCACAAAAGTTGGGCAAAAATTCGAATTAATCTTGAAAAAGCTGATATTGTGATGATAATATGATGAATTGATCGCTGCGATTATTTTTTATTTGTATTCAAGACACGTGTTAAAGTAAAAGCTATGTTTCATTAGAGTCAATTTATAAACCAATTCTTGTAAAGACAATTTCTAAAATTTAGCGCTGATTTAACAATTGCGAAGTTCTGCAACCTTCTTAATATTCCCCGCGGCGTCCTTATCATCGATGACGTCACACCGTCACAAATAAGTCTGACGTAGCTGATCGTCACCGCTATATAACTGTATCGAGAGAAACTGTTGGCGCTCGAGGAGCGGCGATAAGCGTTGCAAAAGAGAATAAGTGTGCCCTCTTTCTCACCCCTGTGCCCTCTCACATGTTCGCGGGTTGAACGTGCACAAAATTTTTCGGACATCTACCAACGAGAACCCTGACGTTGACCTGATTGTCGTGAAATCGTGATTTCCTCGAACTCACTCTCCACCGAACTTTTTTTTTTAACCTTGTGAAATTCAACCCCTATTTTGGCTCTTATTGTTCCGTCGAGACACATTAGAAAAAAATATGTATCGATACATGAGACAGAATTTGAAGTCACGATATCCTGACAAAACGTCCCGGAAAAAACATGCCAAAAAATAATATCCCTACGACAAAGCATAAAAAAAAAATATCGCCACGACAAAATATCCCCGACGGAACGTCCCAAAAAAATCATATTATGGGCTCAAAAGTATGCATTTCTCATTTCAGTATTCAACATTCACGTCCATTATTCATATCAATATTCTATAGGATATTTATACCTCATATGGATACACCCATATATGGATACCAGGTGGCCTCTATTCTATACACATTATTATTCTACACATTATTTTCTTACACATTACAGCCTTTAGCAAAATTTACTACTGGAATGGATAATCACGTTGCAGAGTTTCAGTCGGTTTTTTTAGGTTGGATAAAAACGTCGCATGTAGAGTTTTGCTACAGTCGGGAAATGATGTGTAGAATATGTTTAGAACAGAGCTGGGCAGTACTTGAAGTACTCCGTACTTGCGACGTATGAGGAGTACTTAAAAAGTACTTCAGTACTTACTTCAAGTACTTAAAAAGTATTTCAAGTATTGTACTTGAATTTTCAAGTACTTGAAAAGTACTTCAAGTATTGTACTTGAATTTTCAAGTACTTAAAAGTACTTCAAGCATTGTACTTGAATTTTCAAGTACTTAAAAATTACTTCAAGTATTGTACTTGAATTTCCAAGTATTTAAAAAGTACTTCAAGTATTGTACTTGAATTTTTAGGTACTTAAAAAGTACTCAAAAAGTACTTCGAGTATTTTACTTGAATTTTCAAGTACTTAAAAAGTACTTCAAGTATTATATTTGAATTTTTAAGTACTTAATAAGTACTCCAAGTATTGTACTTGAAAATTCAAGTATTTGAAAAGTACTTCAAGTATTGTACTTGAATTTTCAAGTAGTTAGAAAGTACTCAAAAAGTACTTCGAGTATTGTGCTTGAATTTTCAAGTACTTAAAAAGTACTTCAAGTATTGCACCTGAATTTTCAAGTACTTGAAAAGTACTTCAAGTATTGCACCTGAATTTTCAAGTACTTAAAAAGTACTTCAAGTATTGTACTTGAATTTTCAAGTACTTAAACAGTACTCAAAAAGTACTTCGAGCATTGTACTTGAATTTTTAAGTACTCAAAAAGTACTTCCAGCATTGTACGTGAATTTTCAAGTACTTAAAAAGTACTAAAAAAAAGTACTTCAAGTATTGTACTTAAATTTTCAAGTACTTAAAAATTACTCAAAAAGTACTTCAAGTATTGTACTTAACTTTTCAAGTACTTGCCTGTACGTCAAGTATTGAACTTAAAATTTTAAATACTTTTCTGTACTTCAAGTACTTTTTCGAGCACAAGTATCAAGTACTTTCGAATGTGTCTTGCTGATGGTTGCATGTACAAAGCCTTTGAATATGAAATTAAAAATAATATTCCGTGACGTATGAACATACTGTCCCTCAACTGTCACCTACGACCGTTTTTTGAAAACGAACACGAAGTTGGAGTATAGTCTTGACAATCCATGTATGATGTATTATATTCTTTATTTCTTCTTTTTCAAACCTGTATTAAAATAAATCGTAATTACAATCGTCGATGCTATTTTTGAATTAATTTTAATTCTTTGTTTGAATACTTCTGTTCCAATCTGCCTCAGCCTAATCTCAGTATATTGCACAAAGTGAAAATATGTTTTGATACAAAAAGTACTCGAATAAATTCAAATGAGAATAAGAAATCAAATGTAAGTACTAGATATTACAAGATATACCTGACAACTCGAAAAGTACTTGATACTTGGTACTTGATTTTTCAAGTATTTGTACTTCAAGTACTTTCAATCGTACGTACTTCAAGTAATGAGTACAAAGTACCTTTGTACTTTGTACTTGAAGTACTTTCCGGTACTTTGCCCAACTCTGATAATACAAATTATTGTCCTACACATCACAGCCTTTAGCAAAATTTACTACTGGAATGGATAATCACGTTGCAGATAGTTTCTGTCGTTTTTTTTTTCAGGTCGGATAAAAAACGTCACATGCAGAGTTTTGCTTCAGGCTTCAATGTGCAGGAAAATGATGTGTAGAACGTGTTTAGAGAACAATTCCTTGTCACCTTCTCTTGTTTAGAATAATGTGGGATTCTGTCGCGGGATTTTTTTGTCTAGGGATGTTTTGTCACGGGATTTTTTTGTTGCGGGGTACTTTTCTCCGGGACGTTTTCTCGCCAGACGTTTCCTCCGGAATGTTTCGTTATAGAACCGAAATAATCATACAATTTAATTTTTTTATTCAATCAACATTTTGAGCTATTTAAGTTTTCTCTGTGTTTCACATTGTCTGAAAAAAGTGTGAATCGAGGTTTCAGGTTAATCGTCGTTCCAGTTTACGTTTTCAATGGCAAAATTGCGACTTCACTCGAAAATGCTTTTCATCCCCCAACCGCGCGCCACACTCATTGCGCGTCCTTCGTTCCACTTAACAATTAGCGTCGCATTGTGTCGTCGACGTCATCGGGAAAGGGCTTTTCTCGTGCTGTCTGATACTCTCGGTATCTATGGACATGTACTACAGACACAGAGCAAGATAGGGACATATAGCGAAGGATTATGAGAGAAGATTCGCGCCGAGACAGAGCCCACACTGAATTGAAGGTAAATCTGTCAGGGTCGTAACCCTGAGATTCTTTTTCTTCACCGCACCCTTGAATGTAAAAAACAAAATATATTCGTCATTGATCATTCCTGGTTTCAATGAAACTGTCGCCGCCATCGATTCTTTAGATTTTCATTTATTTATTTAACGATAATTATCTTAGTGGACAAAATCGATGCGGAAATAAGGGGTTGAAATGAGATAAAATCGGCGACCATTTTGGGGAGAAGGGATGCTTTAAAGAGCATCATCTGAGCGCAGTTTCAGTATATTCGTCATTGATCATTCCTGGTTTCAATGAAACTGTCGCCCCCACCTATTTTTTAGATTTTCATTTATTTATTTAACGATAATTATCTTAGTGGAAAAAATCGATGCGGAAATAAGGGGTTGAAATGAGATAAGATCGGCGACCATTTTGGGGAGGAGGGATGCTTTAAAGAGCGTCACCTGAGCGCAGTTTCAGTATATTCGTCATTGATCATTCCTGGTTTCAATGAAACTGTCGCCCCCACCTATTCTTTAGATTTTCATTTATTTATTTAACGATAATTATCTTGGTGGAAAAAATCGATGTGGAAATAAGGGGTTGAAATGAGATAAGATCGGCGACCATTTTGGGGAGAAGGGATGCTTTAAAGAGCATCACCTGACCGCAGTTTCAAACTCGATGTCGTCGTCGATGTCGACGTCGACGACGCCTCGGTCGCTTGAGCCTACTCCTCTCCTTCGGGAGCGAGTGGCCACTCCACGATGTTACCCTACTACCCTCTTCCTCTCCCCCCCTCCCTTTACCCTTTTCCCACGAGCTTTCTATACGCGGCACAATTTTGAGGATCGATGCATCGAGCGCATGCCTTGCACTCTCTTCTATCTGATGTAGCTGTCCGCATCGAAACGACGAACCATTTTCCTCTCCTTCTCCCGTCCTCTCCCCCACTATGCGGCTCTGATACACTAATTATAAAAAAGCTCCCTTTCGTTTTCACGAAATTAAAGGCACGACACGTTTCCTCACTCGTTCGGTTTATTCAGGGGATGCTTTTGTAAGAATATTAGCTATTAGTAAATTGGATTATTTTTTTTCAAAGGAATAAATAATTACATTTATGAAATTATAAAATATGCAAAATATTGCGCCCAAATTCAAAAAAATATAAGACTTTAACTTTAAGACTTTGAGACTTTAAGATTTGTTAACATTTTAAAAACGTGAAGTTAAGTAATGTGCAACGTAATTTAAAAAGTAATGTAAGATGTTAAAGTTACAAATGTAAATGTAAGTCATGTAAAACGTGTTATGTAACATTTGTTATATGCAGGTTATATAACTGGTATATAACTTTGTTATATTACAGAAATGTAATAAAGTTTTGTAGCCGTTACTTAACATGCTTGTAACGAAATGACTACAGTAATGTAACATATGTTATATTGCAGCGATATAACATGAAAGTTACATATAATGTTACAATGTTATTCTTGTGATATATAACTGGTATATATCTTACATATTGTTTATATTGTTATATATGTTAAATAACTGGTATATAACTTTGTTACTTTACAGTAATGTGAAAAAGTTTTGTAGCCGTTACGTAACATGCTTGTAACGAAGTGCCATTACAGTAATGTAACATATGTTATATTGCAACAATATAACATAGAAGTTAAATGTAACGTTACAATGTTATTGTTGTGATACATAAGTGGTATATAACGTGGAAATAACATGTTATGTACCATTTGTTATCTGTAGGTTACACAACTGATACATAACTTTGTTACTTTATAGTAATGTAAAAAAAATTTGTAGCCGTTACGTAATATGCTTGTAACGAAGTGACATTACAGTAATATAACATAATGTTATATTGCGACAATATACCATGGAAGTTATATGTAACGTTACAATGTTATTGTTGTGATGCATAACTGGTATATAACGTGGAAATAACATGTTATGTACCATTTGTTACCTGCAGCTTACATAACTGGCACATAACTTTGTTACTTTACAGTAATGTAAAAAAAATTTGTAGCCGTTACGTAAGATGCTTGTAGCGAAGTGCCATTACAGTAATATAACATATGTTACATTGCGACAATATAACATGGAAGTTATATGTAACGTTACAATGTTATTGTTGTGATACGTAACTAGTATATAACATGGAAATAACATGTTATGTACCATTTGTTATCTGCAGGTTACATAACTGGTATATAACGTTTTTACCTTACAGTAATGTAAGAAAATGTTGCAGCCATTACGTAACATGCTTGTAACGATGTTTGTGTAACTTTGGTTATATTTATGTCAGATTAATGGAGTGTAACGAAGTGATTTTTCGTTATTTGTCCTTAAATTAAGGACCAGTCGTAAATTAATAGCCGCAGTATTGCGTTATTATAATAATTATATTGCAGTAACATAATTTCAATATTTCAGTTGTACAACTGCAATATTAAAGTGATATCACTGCAGCATTGCAGTAATATAACTGTAATATTACAATGATATCACTGCAATATTGCTGTTACATCACTGTTATACAACAGTTACAGAATTGTTACATAACTGTTGTATACCGGGTATATAATATGTTATATAACAATGTTATATTGCTGAGTAGGAAATTGTAACTTACATGTAACTTTTATGTAATATTACATCTTACAATCGGCAATATTGCCTTTACATTGCTGTAATATCACCGTGTCCTGGTACATTTGTTTTCTCAGTCTATTTACAGTTATTTTTTCATTGCGGGATGAAAATAGAGGCCGTTGAGGGGGCGTAAAAATATCGAAACTTGGAAAAAGGAAAGGAAGTGAGTATCTATATACATGTTCTACGTTATATATTCTCGAGGAGCGACGGTGTACCCAAGCCGAGCATTGAGATTACCGGAGCGACCAGAGGGAGGTCTCCGGTCTCGGCGCACTGGCAGGATGCGCATTCATCAAATTTCTAAAAATAATATTAAAAAATATTCTTCTCAGCTCCTCGTCCACTAATAATATTGAATCGCTGGTCTGTATCAACGATAATCTGCAAGAATGTCGTCACGGCGTCATCGAAGTTGTGACGCATTTTCTCAAGGATCGCAATGGGGACGTTGAAAGGGTATAGATCGAAATAGAAGAGCCCAACAAGCGTCGCAGAAATGCCGCATTAAGATATAAATTGGAAATAAGTAGGAGTCGAGGGCAACAGTGAGAACACCACCAGGGATTACAACCTCCCATTTTTTTTTTTTTTTTTAATTTCTTATAGTTGCTTCTGACACAACGACCGGCCATGATGCTTTCTCTTCCGTGAACATGGTCGATAGAAACACACTGCAAATTGAAATTTGCACATTGCTTCCTCATTTTTATCCATAGTTCACATAGCTTCCTTTAACACACGGTATGGTGATCAAATTTGGCTTCCTCATAAAGGAAGCTTTGTTGACTATTGAAAAATATTAGTAATCAATGTGCAAATTCGATCAATTTTCGCCAAATTTGATCGCGAACAAACCTTGATAGTTATAAAAGTATTGTAAAAAGTTTCTGTGAAATATATTGAAAATTGTGTAAGTTAGAGTGCTTGCGCTATTTTTCAAAAAATTCAAAATTTCATAAAATTTTAATCCCTGGATGGATTTTTTACAAATTTAATAGCGAACAACCTTGATAGCTATACAAGTTCTGTACAAAGTTTCAGTACAATATCTTAAAAATTGCGCAAGTTAGAGCGTTTAGGCGATTTTTCAAAAAATTCAAAATTTCATAAAATTTTAATCCCTCGATGGATTTTCGCCAAATTCAATACCAAACAACCTTAATAGCTATACTAATTATGTACAAAGTTTGAGTGCAATATCTTGAAAATTGCAGAGGCTAGAGCGTTTACGCCATTCTGGCAAAAACAAAAAAAGTCGATAAAATCTGAACACCCGTTATAATTTAAAAAAAAATTTCATAACGAAGAGCAATTCGTGCTCGACAAGTGTGCCAAATTTTAACTTGATATCTCGAAGCGTTTTCGAGTTATTAATCATTTACATCTGAAACTCAGGATACATACATACACACACACGCACACACACACTCACACACACACACACATCCATCCGAACATTTTTTCTAAATATGATTTCCCGATGTTTTAGGACATTTTGAACATATTGGCATAAAAATCGCGAAATTTTTTCTTTTCACGAAAACAAAGCTTCCTTTATGAGGAAGCAAAAAAAGAAAAAAAATTGCGTATTAGAAAATAGTTATATTCTGTTAATTTTTGTAGACATTTTTGTTTATTGTGGTTTCCTTGAAAAAAATGTTTGAAGAGAATATATTCGATGGACAATAAAATTATAGCAACAAAATCGTGCAAATTAGAAATTTTTCCATAGCTTCCCGTTTTCTTTAAATCATTTTCTAAGCCTCCTTTATGAACTCACTAGAAGTAGTTTAATTATAGCTTCCTCCTAAAGGAATCTCAACGAATAACAGAGATAAATCATAAAGCGATGGACTAATTTCTAATTTGTGGGATTTTTTCATCACTTTTTGGTAATTTTGAGCTTACAAAAAATTGTAAAGCCTTGAGCTTTTCCTCCAAAATTCAATTAAGCTGGAAATATAGCTACAAAATTATAAAAATTGAAGAATTTTATAATTTGGAGAAACTTGGAAAATTTCCAAATTTCTTTGGGACAGAACTCCTTGAGCGATTCTTACCCGATTCGATTTAAACTATCCTTGCAGTAGACAGGATCAGCACAAAATTTCCAGCTTCTTAGCTGCAAAATTGTGAAACCGAAAACTTCAGCAAAATTTTGTTTCAGTTTATCATTGTCGTCGCACAAATTTTGACCTCAATAGCTGAAATTTAGCCACAAATATTTTACGAAAGATTAAAATTCTGCCCAATCAACTATGTCTTGAAATGTTGAGAAAATTTGTGCTAAGTGAAGAGGAGGGGGTGAACTATTTATGTCTCAAATTTCGATTCGGTCGATCAACTAAATTGGTTTATCTAGAAAAAGCCTCTCTAGGTAAAAGGATTTTGTTTTTCGAGGCTAGAACACACACAAATACATACACATCGAGAGCTTTTTTCTAACATCAATTTTTCCTCTAAAGGGGTTGCAGTTTATTGAGGTTTATTGAGGCCACTGTGACGGGGCTAAAAATAGCACATTTTCGGGAATTTTTTTTTGTGAGTAGAAATGATTATTTGAGGATCAGATAAAAAGCACTTTATTAAGTATATATTCAACTATATTCACACATATTTTTATTGAAAAATATTAAAGATTGACAAAGTTATTACCATGAACGTAATGACATAATAAAAGAATGACTCCTTCTGGTGGCAGCGATACAGCAATGAAAAATCATCTAAAACCAAAAACCCAACATTTTTTTAAATCTATACAACAGTGACTATCGTTAAGTGTAGCCATTTTTAAAAAATAATTTTTTTCACGAAATGGCGCTGATTAAAATTTTTTTCTTTTTTTGACGGTTTAATTTATTTTCGAAAGTTCTTAAAAAATAGCAATTTTCAAAATTTTTAAAATCGGCTACGCACCCTTAGCCAATGCGATTATAAAAATTTAAAAAACAAAATTTCAATCGGTTCATTGGTTATTCCTTTGGGAATATCTCAGTCAATTTTTGAGATTTTGCGTTAAAAATTTGTTTACATATTTTTGAATATATATGGGGCATTCCATGTCAAATCAGAAGGAAATGTTGGCCCACTATATATTGAGGCATTTTTCCGGAATTGATCAAAGTATTTTTTGAGTGAAAAAAAATTGAAAATGGCCAACTTCGACAAAAAGATGATTTTTCTCAAAAAAGTGAAAAATTTCATAGATTTTAATAGCTTACAATTTTTTTGTATTTTTTTCGGAAAGTAAATTTAAAGACGAAAATTTTGGAAAAAAACGTCCCAATCAGCCAATTTTTGACCTATAGCTATTTTCAAAAAGACGTTTTTTTTGCATTGCGTAAAAAAAATTGAAAATTTCCTGAAGAATGTTTTTAATGGGGTAGAACAGGACAAAAAATCAGTCAAATCGAAACGGGTCAGGTTCAAAAGTGGTCGATTTTACATGGGATGACCCATATATTTTAAGAAAATAAATACTAAAAATCGACTTTTTTGATCCATCAAAGTGGCGTTGCTCCTTAATTAAAAAACTTTGAAAAAAATGCATATTGGAATATTTTTGTAGGTGGCTATAATCCGAGATATTTGCAATCCATGGTAGAGGGAGACCGGGGACAGTTGTAACAATCTGTATTTTGGCTTTTCCTAGGCCCAAAGTATAATGCTTACGCAAATCACACGTATACCCCTGCATAGAGCATTTAGTGGTCTACAAAATGGTTCTATGTTGAAGTCTGTAACTAGAATTGAAAAAAAGTATAGGAATTCATAAAAAGTGTAAGAAATTGTTACAACCGTCCCCTACCCCGGGGCAGTTGTAACAGTCGATGGGGACAGTTGTAACGGTCGATTGGGCTAGTTGTAACATAAGATTTTAACACAAAATTATATCTTTCATTGTGACCAATATTATATAATATTATTACAACATCAAACATTATCACAAGGATATATATTACGGTCACAATGATAAAATCTTAACACATGGAAATAGTCGTATCGAATTGATAAAAATCATGAAATAATTGAGTAAAGTCTCAGACACACAAAACTTGTCAAAGAAACATGACAGATAACCCAAAGATACGTGCCGTGGTTGCCTGTATAGATTTTCCATTTTTGATCTTTTCATACGCTTCTTCGTACGTTGACATGTCGGCACAGGCTCGTTGCGTGACTCTTACGCGTTGTAGAGGCATTTCTGCATACAGAAACTTAAAAAGAAAGGTCCGTTCGACGTTAGATTCAATGTTTAGATGTGAAATTATCATGACAACTGACAGCCGACAAACTGTTACAACCGTCCCCGGCAAAATTGTTACAATTGTCTCCAGATGGTTTTTTATACTTCAAAGTTAGAATTTGATTAATTTTCTCAAGCTGGAGGCTTTAAAAACCGCGAATTTGACAGAAAAATGTTCAAGAAAGCTTATGAAAAAAAAATAATGACTATATGTAGCACACACCGAAAGAAATTTTATTGCACTATTTGGTTTTTCGTGTAACGAAAAGTACAATAATATATAGCAATTTAGGGACAATCGAGGTATAGTTGTAAAAAGTACAATAGTGAGTAACAAAATACAGAGCTTGATATCTTCTGTTGCAATAGCTCATAAGAATGTTGGAGTTTTCCCTAAAATAATAACAGTATTTCTAAGTCTGTATATCATAATTTGCTATAGTCTCGGATATCAAAAATTGCAATAGTGCTTTACAAATAGCGAAATAAAATATTTCACGTTTTGGTAAACTTATAGCAATCGTTCTGAGCTCGAATAGCAAAAATTACGATAGTGCTTTACAAATAGCGAAACAAAATATTTCACCTTTTGGTAAACTTATAGCAATCGTTCTGAGCTCGAATAGCAAAAATTACAATAGTGCTTTACAAATAGCGAAATAAAATATTTCACCTTTTGGTAAACTTATAGCAATCGTTCTGAGCTCGAAGTGCAAAAATTACAATAGTACTTTGCAATAAGTAAAATAAGATCTTGCGGGATTTTGTATCAGGGCATTGCAATCTCTCTAAACCACTATTCTTAAAATCACATCCGTCCCGGGAGGCTCATAGCTACGGCTATGAGCCTCCCGGCTTTTTCTTAACTAATTAATCATGAAATTAATCGGTTAAGCGAAAGCTTAAGTTATTTATCCTCGTTCCCATAAAGAGCACCAGCACCACCGAAGTGCAATGGTGATTTGTTTTAAATAAGTAGTCTTTGGTCCATAGGACTGCGCGACTACAGAGCGCGGGTAGTGTTCCAACAAATTCATGTTAATCGAGGACCTCGTACACCGGACTTTATCGGTGCTGGGTGACTGTCTCGCTGGCGCGAGAGCGCGTGCCGACCGTCGTCACCTAGCGGATGTCGGGCGAAGTGATGAGATCGTGGTAGGCCCGAGGTCGTCCCATTACAATATATATACATATATGAATTTTCCCTCGGCCGAACTCGGGTCAGCTCGAGAACATTCGGCAACTTTTGCAATAGTGTTTTACGATTATCCTCAAGTCCGCGTTACGAAAGGTACAAGTGCTTCTCATTTGAAAGTGCGTTCTTATTGAGAATAGTAAATTTTGATATATTCATTGCAGCTTATATAATTTTAAATGATAAGTTTTGAAATTATCCTAGCAAAATTTCCAAAGAGTCACTATCATTATTTACAATTTCAATTCTCCAAGTGTAGAATAGCAATGTTTCCGAAAGTCATATAGTAAAATTCTTGCTTTTCAAGATAATATTAATATCTGTAGAGATAGCATAATGTCCTATTACTATAGGAATGTTTACGATTGTACCTCGATTGTCCCTAAATTGCTATATTTTATTGTACTTTTCGTTACACGAAAAACCAAATAATGCAATAAAATTTCTTTCAGTGCAGTTATAGAGATATTCATGTTTATCGGAAGCCGCAAAAGTTTACACCCAGAAAAAAGATATAGTACATTTAACTAAATCCTAGTCAAGCCAAATAAATTTTTTTAGTTGTAGGCCGGCCTAATACAACTCTATTCATGTCAACGAAATTTTTTTCTTTGAATGACCTACTAGGAAAATATATTGCGATCTAATAAATTTTTATTTAATATTAATAAATATTAATAAATATTATTTCAAACTGAACAAATATGTATTTAAATGAAATATATATATTTTTTTAATATTTACACAATATATATTTTTAAACATTTCAATCTTTGAATGTATAGCTACACATATGAAGTCTACAATTTCGTAAAGTTTCGTCTTTTCTTTAACAGAAGGGAAAAGAAAAAAGACCGTTTTTTATGGGAATCGTTTTCGGGGATTCGACCATCTTGCGTTTTGCCGCAAAATGTTCACTGTATTAAATATCCATACTGAAAAATAAGGATATCAAACATAGACGAGCTTGGAAAGGATATAGGCGTCGAGAGGCAGGTTCGCTTGTGCGAGAGGTAGCCACCTGGCGGATTTTTGGGGTACTGACAAATCTGCAGATATGATCGGATGAGATTACGGGTGAATAGGTATTTAGTAACGACGAATAGAATTTTTCTTCAACGCCTGTTTCTCGATGACAGGGAATTCAAATAAATAAATATAGTGAAAGTAAATGTCGCCCAAAATTGGATGGAAGGAAAATTTTCTTTAAAGTAACTAAAAAATAATCAAACAAACGATTATAGTCCCTACGACTAGATCTTTTTACTGGGTGTAGGGATTGTACCGGAGGTAGTACAAACCCCCTCTAGTTTCACACCGATTTTACCACCAGAACACTTTTTCTCAACCTCTCCTTTCTCTCTCTCCATCCATCTTTCCGTCTCTTTCACCCTTTTCATTTCTCGATGCCTTCCTCCCCCTTCCCTTGTCAGTATTTCTCTTTATACCACCCCCTGACCAAACCTCCACCATTTTTTTTCTTTCTCTTCCTTCATCCACCTCTTCTTCCTGCGTTGTCCTCCTCTTTAAACCTTCCCCTACGACCTCACCCCTTCCTCGTAAATTCATCTTCCTCCTCATCTATGGCCGCCACTCTCGTACGAGCTCGAGTTTCCGCAACTTCTGCAAAATCACCGACGCAAGACGATCAGTCGTTCGTTGCACGTTCTCCTGACGAGAATCTCGCGACTTCTCATCGTTGTGAGAGACTTAGCGAAAACCGTAGGAACCCCCCAATCTCGTTGTTTTTATCGTTCAAATTGAAAATCGGGTGCAACCGAAGCCGAAGTTTAACATCTGAGTTTCAAGTATGATCGGCGTCGTTTTCCGAGAATAAAAGGGAAGGATGAGGGTTTAATTTTTGTTTCGTACTCGTTATCTCTTCCCTTCCAAGTTTGTCCTAATTGGGACCTCTTCCCTTTTCGTTGCACACGCTGAAAAATTGTGGATATCGGGACGTATTTTTTCGAAGAAAAATAGTGACTGACGCCAACGTCGGAGTTAGAGTTTCAGACCGGAGAGAAATGCTCTAGAAGAATCAAGCGCAAAACGGAAACGGAAGACATTGTGCGGAGGCTCTCACGATGACGGAGCCGAGAGACAATCGTCGCGTAGGCCATGAATCTTTGCACAATCCCTATTCATCAGCGTTTTACGGCCGGAACTCGATTTTTCATCTTCTTCTTCTGCTGCTTGTACTTCACCTCGTACACGACGCGTACGCACAGTAAGCTTATCATTGTAGATTTCTCCACCGACTATTGGAATTGGGATTTTTCGAAAAACCCACAGGTTCAACTTTAAAAAAAAGTTTGTAACGAAGGAAAAAGAGTGTTAACGCTTTTTCAGTGATTACTATCGAGAGATCGAATATTTTATGCGCTATCGTACATTATTCGTGCGATTTTCGAATGACAATGCGGTCATTCCATGTCAAATCGACCAATAATTGGAATCGACAGCTTTCAATTTTGATGAGATTTGATCAGAAGTTTTTTTTTAAATCGTAAAACGAAGTTCTGCCAAAGGAAAAAAATTAAGAATTTTTTTTTCGAAAGTTGTGCAAAATTTCACAATTTTTTCAATTTTTCAAGTTTATTTTTCAAATTTCTCGAAAACTATTGTAGTTACGGAAGAATCGCGCTGGGTTCGTCGTAAAGAGTATGTTTGGGGCTACGAGAAGAAAGTGTTGAAAAATGATGAATTTGGAGAATTTTGAATTTTTCAAAATCGTGAAAATCCGCGATCAACATTAAATTTTGTATTCAATTATTTTAAATATAATACCTGTAGTGATCTAACAAGATCCTGAGGTTTTCAGAATTGCGTTTTTTTCTTCAAAAATATGAATTTTTGAGTTTTTATGAAATTTTTTTTTTTACCTCTAAGTCAATTAAAGTTGAGCAATCATGTAATTTTGTAATTTTGAGCAGTAAAAGTTACATGGTTGCTCAACTTTACTTGACTTAGAGGTAAAAAAAAATTTCTTTATCGAAATTCAAAAATTCATATTTTTGAAAAAACAAAAAACCCAATTCTGAAAATTTCGGGATCATTTGAGATCAGTACAAGGTATTATATTTAAAAAATTGAACCATAAATTAATGTTGATCGTAGATTTTCACCATTTTTAAGAATTAAAAATTCTCCAAATTCATCATTTTTCAAAAAAAATTTACGGAATATTTTTTTTTTTCGCAGCCCGAAGTAAACACTTTAAGACGAACTCAGAACGATTTTTTCGTAACTTGAATAGAGTTCGAGATATTTGAGAAATATACTTGAAAAATTGAAAAAATTGTGAAATTTTGAATTTCGCATAATTTTCGAAAAAAATGTTTTCATTTCTTTCCTTCGGCAGAACTCCGTTTTATGATCAAAGAAAACTTCTGACCAAATTGAATAGAAATTGAAATCGACTTTTTTTAAAAAGCTTCTGTGCACGTTACTGGGAGACATTTTTTTTTTTTTTAGTTGAAAGTCAATTAGACCGCTATGGCAAATTGATATGCATTTAGATAGACAATATAGTCACTATAAATAATAATAATAATAATAATAATAATAATAATAATAATAATAATAATAATAATAATAATAATAATAACAACAACAACAACAATAATAATATAGTCGCTATAAATAATATCGCTTGAGGAATAATCGATCTATCTCTGAATTGAAAGGAAAAAAATGAAAATTACTATGTAATTCCATATTTATCGGTTGGAGAGATTAGTCGTTTTTTTTTATTACTATTATTATCCATTAGGGGATCCATTTAGTGCTGTATCGAGAGGTTCACGAAATATTTCTCAGGATTCGACGAATATTGCAGGCGAAGTTTGGAATTTTACGATCTATTGCCGGAAGATCCAAAGCTCTACGACAAAATGAGACCGCCCAAGAAAGATGGCCAAGCGACAGTCGTGTATTTTCACGTAACCGTAATGGGTCTCGATTCCATTGACGAGACTTCGATGGTACGACTGTTTCTTCTATTTCTTTATTTTTTTTATCGATTGTAATCAAGAATCGAAAATACAATCAAAAATTTGAAATTTGATGAATTTAAAATTTGAAATTTTTTTTTTTAAATTAAATTTAAATAAATTTTTTAAAAATAATAATTTGGCATTATATCTCATCATAATTGACGATTATATCGTCCCAGTGTAAAAAAACAAAAATTTCGGTAATTTCGAGCAAAAAATTAAATTCGGTCATTCTAGACTTACGCTGCGGATATATTTTTCGCTCAAACGTGGAAGGACAATAGGCTAAGACTTCCAGAGAACATGACGTCAGAATACAGGTACGATGATGAAGATATCAAGATTTTTGAATGAAAAAATTGTATTAAAAGTAAAAAAAAAAAAAAAAAGACTATCACTGGAAATAAGATGAACAATGTTTCGTTGAAATTTCAAGATTGTTAGAGGTCGATTGGTTGAAGAACATGTGGCGACCGGATTCCTTTTTCAAGAATGCCAAATCCGTCACATTTCAAACAATGACGATACCGAATCACTATTTGTGGCTCTACAAAGACAAGACCATATTGTACATGGTGAAGTACGCATTTATTATTTTATTATTATTTCTCCGATCTAGTTCAACGCAATTTGCCAAAGTGATAAGTAAATAAGTAATATTTCAATACTGCCTAAGTGTCCTCAGCTATAAAAACAACAATTGTAACATTATGGTGTCTAATTGAGTGTCAATTTCAGACTCACTCTGAAACTCTCTTGCGCCATGAACTTCCTCATTTATCCTCACGATACGCAGGAGTGCAAGTTACAAATGGAAAGCCGTGAGTAATACAAATTTCTTTTATCATTAATGATTTCTTCAATAGCTGTTCATAAATTAAGGATTTGAAAGCATTCATTAATCAATTCATTAGATATAAAGGCCAAGGTCACAAAAGAATTGCTTATTATAATAACTTTGGAGCAAGTCTGGCGTAACTTCTTAATGCGTAGATAAATTTATTGTTTATCAAAGTAATGATCTTGCCAATTATCATTTATTCATTAGTTAATTTAAAGACCAATTCTGCACCAGTTCATGCACTGAGAAAAAAATGTACCAGGATTTGTAAACAGTTAACAAATGTAAAGTTGAATATGGCAAATTCAATTATTTTTTAACAGTTAATAAATTATTTTGGGACAAATAAAATATTTCTTCACGACGAACAAATTTTGTAACAGTTGACGAATATTTAAGTACAAGTGTCAAATAAATATATTCTTCTAAAAATCTAAAAAAAATCAGCAACATTTGGTATGCCTGATGCCATAAACAACAATTATCAACAACAATATTGCGGAAAAGTTACTAACAAATTGTTTAAACAAATAGTTATTCAACAATTATTCGGTGAGTTCTTTTTTTTCTTAAACAAATCGCGAATGCGTTCATTTTTCTGAGGACATAAGAATTTTTTCAGAATTTTCTCTCTATTTTCAAATATTGTAAAGATACTCTGAAATACAAACAAAAAATTGGCAATTTTGTACATGTCTTTACATACAGGTGTATTGTCAGCTATGAAAAGTTTCTAGGCCAAAAATACATAAATACAGCCATTCTAAAAATCTCAAAACGGGAATTTCAAAATAGAGAAAATTCTGAAAAAATTCATATGCGTTCAGAAAGATTAACGCATTCGATTTAGAAAACATTGACGCAGAGTAGGGCCAGCATTGGCAGCCATACGTTCGACTCTCGGCCGAAGGTTGACGCCAATGCTGGGCAACCGTCGGTTCAAGGTCGGAATGATAGGCTCGGTCCCACGGTCACTTACGAGAATCGGCCAATGCTTGGGGGCCAAACGTTGGCCAACGTCGCTTACAAGAATCGACCAATGCCTAGGACCAATACTGGGCCAATATACCCACACGGAAATACAATATACCGGAAAATATATTTTTCGATATACGTAAAAATATATTAAAAATATATTTGAAGTCTACATTATATATTCTAAATACATTTTAGATGTACCTAAAATAAATATCAGATATATATTAAATATATAATCTGTATATTCCATATAAGAAATATACTCAAAAATATATTCGTGATAAGTACATTTTCGGCAGAAAATATTTCTTTGAAATATATATTAAATATATTTTAGATATATGATTATTGTGCATAAAAATATATTTTTTGATATATGTAAAAACATATATTGTGTATATGTAAACATATATTAAAATTATATCGAAAATATATAAAACGCACACTCAATATATATGTTTGATGCATTTAGTATATATCTTAAATATATTTTTTACATATATATTGTGTATATTACTATATTTAAACGCCAATTAAAAATGTATCTAAAATATATAGAACATGCACTCAATATATATGTTTGATATATTTAGTATATATCTTCAATACATTTTTTTATATTTATATTGTAATATTTTTAAATAGATTAAAAATATACCTAAAATCATATTTGTAATACATACATTTTCGGACAAAATATACTTAATATATCCAAAAATATATTTTCCGTAATATTTGTCGATATATTTTATTTCCATGTGGGTAGTATCGGTAAAGGATGCTTGAACTTTTTTTATGGACATTTGAGTCTAGAATTATTTATTTATTCCATGCATTTATTAGTAGTTATGATAAAAATCAGTTTTTCATTCGTAATTAGTAGTATCTAAAGATCAAGTAAAATTAAAAAACAAAATTTGAAGAAAAAAAAATGTGTCACCACTGGGATTTGAACCCTCGACCCTCAGTTTTACGCGTATCTCTGAATTGAACATGAATTAATTATTTAAAAAAAAGATCTTTTGAAAATTAATCAATTTTTTTGACTGATTAATTTTCCTTGTATAGACGCGGACCCAAGAATATTTACGAGCCTAGTCTGGGATTTGAAACCTACCTACCTATCGAGCCTATCTAGTGACCTACTACTGACGCGCTAACCACTACACCATCGACTACTTATAATTATTCAGATGCGTATATCATATTTATGAAACATAGGCCAGAAATATATATACGTACACGGAAAAACAAAGTCGGCACGATCCTCGAAAGCAAGTTTCGAGGGCTTACATAAATTATGTGGGGTCAGGGGTTCTAAAAATAAATTATGAGGGGTCGCTCAACTTATGAGGGGCCAGAAATCCTGGAATTGTTTTGAGGCTTTACATAACCTGCGACGGGTTAGGAGTAGCAAAATTAAGTTATGAGAAAGGTCACTTAAGTTATGAGGGGTGAGGTATTCTTGAATAAAGTTTTGAGAGTTCACATAACTTATGAGGGGTCAGGGGCCCCGAAATTAAGTTACGAGAGGTCACAAAACATGACAGATCACGGTTTTTGTCAAACTTAAGTTTTGAGGGTTTACATAACTTAAGAGAGGACAGAGGTCTCGAAATTAAGTTATGGGAGGTCCCTTTACTTTTTATAAAACGATACCATGAAAACATTGCTGATAATCGCAGTATGGTTAACCTTTGGCTCGAAATCGGGCACCCAACAAATGGCACGCAACTTAGGACCGACTGTTTGCCAGCTTTGGACCCCATACTTGGCTGCCGACGCTTGGCCAATATTGGGCCAATAATTCGTGCCAACTACGGGCTAATGCTGGCAATACATCGAGCTCTACTGTTTTACTCGATGCTTCGCCCGATGCTAGGCCGAATATATTTGACGGTACTGGCTTCTGGGCCTAGACCAATTATAGGCCGATTATATTCAACTCCATGCTATGAAAATCGAAAAAAAATCAATCATATGTGAGATATATTGACCAGAACAATTTTGAATAATAACAATATTAAAAAATTATTAACAAATCGTTATTAACAAATTATTAATAATCGTAACAAAAAAAAATTCTGCAAATAATCAGAAACTTTATTTTCTTTTCATATTAGATTAATTCGTCCATTTTTTTCAATATACGGTATTTTGAAATTCTATTTTTGCAAATTTTTTGAACACTGTATGAACGGAACCACCCCAGCAAACACAGTTTCAGAATAGTTACGAAAATGTTCTGTAACGGACGTTACATTGGATGTAACACTCATGTCACAAGCACCGTAAATGAAGCAGTGCTTGTTCAGGAATTTGTCGTCCCATTGGAACGTTATCGTTACGGAAAATTTACGAATAATATTTATGGCAAATACTCAACACATAGATGTAACTGTTATGTAACAAACTCAGCACAAAGATGTAACACACTCAACTCATATAGATGTAACACACTTAGCACATTGACGTAACAAATTCATCTCATAGCCATAAAGGTCAACATAACCTCAAAATTTTGTTAACACATTTTTCTCGAAGATTACTTGATAAAATAAAAACAGAAGAGTGGGGCGGTCTGTGTAATTAATTTGTACAGGTGGCCTCACTATTCTTTTTTCATTCCATTCAGTCGTTTCCGAGAAATACGTGTTAAAAGTTTTAGCACGTTTTATTAATCTTTTAATATTTTTGAACATTATATAATATTAGGGACTAAAAAAAAAAAACAAAAAATAGACGTCGCCACGGAGGTTTGAACTCCCGACTCCCGAGTTTCATGGTTATATCCAAAAATAGAAGAAATTTTTTTAAAAATAAATTGTATCTTTTCAAATTTAACTTATTGGCTATATCTTTTTTCTCACAAATGCTCCTCAACTCTGCGCGGAACCGAGAACGTTCATTTGCCGATGGTGGGGGATTGGACCTGCCTGAATACTGAACCTTTCTAACGATCTAACGCTGACACGCTACCTATTACGCTATCATTTTCTTAAGAGCCCGTGATATTTATATTACATTTGAGGTACATGGGTCATTAAAATTCATTTTTACTCATTGAACAAATTCTTTATAAGAGATTTGAAGTTGATAAATTATTGACGAATGATCAATATTAAGGGGCCAGCCCACACCGATGGCGAGGATGCGATGGGGGGAGGGGGTGTTATGCCAAAATAGCATCGAAAATCATAGTAGAAATTTATTCCAGCAGGTTTAGAGTCGAGTTCATGAAACTCGTCGCTCAAAGACAGTTTTTACTGAGATGTTTTTCTGTCACCACAAATACCCATGTAATTACGCTCACATAATTACACTCATATATCGTTTACGTTTTTTAATCGACATAACCTCAAAATGATTCAAGACATTTCTGGTAGTATATGTATATATGCATGTATTACGGATATGTTACAAGAAATTTCTTGTAACATTTATGTAACACATAAAACGTATTTGCTACGTAGCCTATACTACGAAGATTATAATATCACCAATGTTCCGTAACTGTTACGAATTTGTTACAAGAAATGTCTTGTAACATTTATGTAACACATTATACGTATTTGCTACGTAGCCCATACTACGAGATTATAATATCACCAATGTTATATAATTGCTACAGCAATGTTCTGTAATTGTTACGGATTTGTTACAAGAAATGTCTTGTAACATTTATGTAACACATTATACGTATTTGTTACGTAGCCTATACTACGAGATTATAACATCACCAATGTTCTATAATTGTTACAGCATCGACTCGTAACAATTTTACAGGTTCACAGTATACGTAAATATCCCATAACAGTGACGAGATCTTAACGTATCAATATTACATATTTGTGATGTCTACGGTTTTTCGCAATTCCTTCATCTTTCATTGACGTCCTTGCTACATACTGTCATGACGTGATATATACATTTAGTTTACGTCATTATGAAAAAGTTTCGAATTTGTGATGAACATTATATGACGTATTTATTCCATTCCAATTATACGTAAGGGTTTCGTAAATTATCCAAGTGTGTTTGCTGGGACTGACGTCAATTCAGTGGGAGAAAATTCTCACAAGTAATGAAAAATTTGTCTATACGAAAAATGATAAACACTTTTTTTATTTTTCATAATTTTTTCAAAATTATGAAAATTATGATTTGATAATAATTCTTGAATATTGTTATTATTCAAAATTGCTCTGCTCAATATCTCGCATATGATTGATTTTTTTCGATTTTTATAGCATTGAGTCAAATATAATCGGCCTATCCCGTAGTAAAAAACTCCATTCGTCGCCATTGAAAAATCCCCATTCATTCCCCATTGCCAAAATAACCAACGGAGATGAATGCCGAATTGCCTAAGGGGATTTTCGCCATTGAATTCCCCATTTGAAATCGAATGAGGATTTTCTAATGAGGATTGACTTCCCCATTTGAAACGGAATGGGGATTATCCTATGGGGATTCAATGAAGAAAATCCCCATAGGCAATTCGGCATTCATTTCCATTGGTTTTTGTAGGCAATGGGGAATGAATGGCGATAATCAATGGAGATTCTTTCATATAGTAAAAAACTCCATTCGTCACTATTGAAAAATCACCATTCATTCCCCATTGCCAAAATAGCCAATGGAGATGAATGCCCAATTGCCCAAGGACATTTTCGCCATTGAATTCCCCATTTGAAATCGAATAAGGATTTTCCAATGAGGATTGACTTCCCCATTTCAAACGAAATAGGGATTATCCCATGGGCATCAGTCGGCAAGAACTCCTTGCATGGATTTTCTGGACACCGACTTCTGCTAATATTCCGTGCTCACACTCGTCTAGATAAGCATACTCTTCGCATAATCCGTATGGGAGTTCAGCGGGTTGCCGTCCTGCGACATCTCGCGCCAAGTCTCGGAACTAACGCGACGCGGTTTCCAATGGACATCTTTGGGTAATGCTGATCATTCAGTGCATCCGCATTTACTTCCCAATGGACATCATTGGGTAAAGCTGATCGTTTCGTTCATCAGCATTTGCCTTCCAATGGACACCATTGGGCAATGCTGATGGCTCGGTCCACCAGCATTTGCTTTCCAATGGGCATCATTGAGTAATGGTGATCATTCGGTTCATCCGCATTTGCTGTCCAATGGACGTCATTGGGCAATGGCGACTTTTCAATGGATATCCATTCACTGATCAATGGTCGTTCCTATACGCCATTGAAAAATGCGGAAATCTCAATGGGTCCCCATTCATTGTCCAATGGAGTCGTATGAGGACCATTGGTTGCCATTGGCGATTCAATGGAGTTTTTTACTACGGGTATCACTGGTCTAGCATCAGAAGTCAGTGCCGACAAATATATTCGGCCTAGCATTGGCCTAGCATCGGGCCAAGCACCGAGTGAAACGGTATAGCCTGGTTCCCAGTATTAGCCCGTAGTTGGCACGAATTAATGGCCCAACACTGGCCCAGCATCGGCAGCCAAGTGTAGGGTGTATCGGATAGCCAACGCTGGCAAACAGTCGGCCCTAAGTTGCATGCCAAGCGTTGGGTGCCCGATTTCGAGCCAATGGTTGGCCACATTGCGAGAATCGGCAATGTTTTCATGGGATAATTGTTTAAGGGAACCGAGTCAGCGTGAAATCGGAAAAAAATCGTTAATTTTTTAAATTTTTTTTCACGTTTTACAAACTCTTTTGCACCTTTTTACCAAGCCATAGACCCCAATTTTGAAAAATGGCAAAGTTACAGACGAATCTGTAAAAGTAGAATTTCGAAAATTTCGAAATCCATTTTTCAAATTCTGCCATTTTTTTTCACAGATTCTGGGTCATGAATAAATAATATATATCATGATTAGAAAGTGGGATGCGGTTGCCTCCTTTCTTTTTTAGAATTTTTTTTTCTTTTAGTTTCTAAAATTAAAAAAAATAATAATAATTTATAATATTTCTTATAGAAGTGAAAAAATGAAACAAAAATAAAACATGTCTTGAAAATTTTTGATATTTTGCATATTCTCCAAAGTAAATGAGAAAAATCTTTTATCGAAAAAAAAGTATTCTCATTTATTTTGAAAAATATGCAAAATATTGAAATTTTGCATATGATACATGTATGGACCAATTAAACCGCTCAAAAGACGTGATTGGCCCATACAATTCTACGGGCCAATCAAAAAAATTGTTAAAAGTGATCAGAAAGTGCCTCGAAAATTTTCTAGTAAGTTTTCCTAGTTACTAATTTTTTCTTACCAGCAAATTATTAGTGAGTTGCGAAACACATGTTCGCTCGTGGTTTATTTTTTTTTTGTATTCAATTATTTTTATCAGTTGTTTATTTTTTTTTCAATTGTAATATTAGAGATTTACGCTAATCAATCGAGAAACTACGTGCAAGTGCTTTTTCGATCTCGACAAACGACACAAGCAGGTTCACAGTGGTTAGTGTCACTTCATATGTTCATATGTTCATATGTTTATTATAATCACTTATTTTTATAAACAATGGTGTTCGCTGTGTTTGCGAAATAATCAAAGTAATTTTCATCTTCATCTAAAAAATGTTCAGTGAGTGAATTTAATTTTGTGCCTTGTATACAGATTATAACCTCTAAACTGTCAACAGAAAAGTTTCCAGTTATTCTTGAATTTTTAGCAATTTTTTGGTAAAATTTTTTTTTATCAAGAATAATAAAAAACAAAAAATGAAAAACCGTGACAAGCACGTAAAAAATGTTTTTTTCTTGTAATAACCTTGGAAAATATTGTTTGTTGTGCAGATACATGAATCAGTGGAGCGAAGGACTGTGAAGCTTTTTGCCACACATTTCACTTCAGAGGCTGTTTCCCAAAACCTGGATCTTCGAAGACGCTGCGCGCAGTCCTGGCCAAACAGCTTGATGGATTTTATCCTGGGACGTCTCATTTTCTTTGCAAGACTTTTCCGGACCGCTTGTATGCGACACATTTTCATTAAAATCAAAATTGTATTGTGTGAGATGCTCTAAAAACCAAAAATGGTTCAAAAATTCAAAAAGTGGTCTGTAACTATATAATGAGAACCTAAAAAAAAATGTGTCACATACAAGCGGTCCGGAAAAGTGTTACAAAGAAAATGAGACATCGCAGGATAAGATCCACCAAGCGGTTTGGTCAGGATTGCGCGCAGCGTGTGAAACTCAAAAAATTATTTATGAGAGAACCGCTGCACCTTAAGGGTTCTAATTAGGGCCAAACATTTCTACAATTGATACGTCAAATGATAGATCATTGATGAAGCTTACACCAATCCTACGAACACAAATATTTATGTTCGAAAATCGGCGTTTTGACGCTGACTGGGTACCCTTAAGAAGAAAAAGAACTTACCGAAAAATTGCTGAATAATTATTTGTTCAAACAATTTATTAATAACTTTTGGTCAATATTATTATCGTTACTTGTTGCTTATGGCATTCCAAATGTCGCTGAATTTTTTTAAGATTTTTATTGTACCACGAAGTACGGAAATTTCAAACAGATACAATTTTTGGCTGGAAACTAAAGGCTTATCCTCAATAAACTCACTGATTGTCGAATTTTATCACGATTTCATACCATAACGATTGATCGATTAAAAATAACGTACTCTGAGAAAATACATCAACAATACCATACTTTAACTATCGCCTTGGTTTCATTTTGTTTTCGTCATCGTTGACGCGATAAATCGACGATATTTCAATCGATGGGCGAACTCATCGTGACGTTAAGGGCCTTGATAGCGTGGCAAAGAAAGTAGTAAAGAGACCAATATGTAGGCGAAAGAGAGAGAGAGAGAGAGAGAGAGAGAGAGAGAGAGAGAGAGAGAGAGAGAGAGAGAGAGAGAGAGAGAGAGAGAGAGAGAGAGAGAGAGAGAGAGGGAGAGAGAGAGAGAGAGAGAGAGAGAGAGAGAGAGAGAGAGAGAGAGAGAGAGAGAGAGAGAGAGAGAGAGAGAGAGAGAGAGAGAGAGAGAGAGAGAGAGAGAGAAACCGTGTGACGGGGGTGGTTTTCGACTGAAGTGAAAGTCGATAAGCCGCGAATGAAAGATGAGGGTCTTGTGGGGCTGCATCATCATCTCTACCGTGCGCGCGCGCTCTTCTTTCTCGTTCGTTCCCTCGTTTTATAATATGACGACGATGACAACGAGCGAGTGACAGGAGAGACGTTAGAGAAGCGCGCCGATTCGCGTGATCCGATCCAAAAGGGGTTAAATTTAGCGTGTACGTACGGCGCATCAATCGCTGACAAACAAAAAGACCACAAAAACGTACACACATTCAATTTGATGCCAGTTACGCCATATTCTATGTTACCATGTTATTCCTATGTAATAATCGCACATCACGTCACGTTGAAAATCTTTACAATTTCGATTGAGATATGAGACAGAAGGCAGAAAAAAAAACAAAGAAAAAAAACTCGGTCAACAGTGTCCCACACGACGGATGAAATGATCTTCCAGTGGGATCCTGATGTGCCACTCGTTGTCGATGAGAACATCGAGCTGCCCCAATTGCAGCTTATAAAGAATTACACGGCAGACTGCACGCAGGTTTATTCCACAGGTAATAGAACAGTTCCTCTCTCGTCACGAATTTTAATCGCACTGTAATGGTAGCAATATTCAAACTCCTCAAGCGAGAGGGTTGAATATCGAGTGAGACCACCTTGGACTAAAATATGGCTGTGGGAAATAGAGATGATTCGATCTTTGGAGAGACAATTTTTTTAAAGAATGTATTCAAGATTTAAATGAATATTTCCCACGCCTAATCTAGCTCAAGGACCTCCTTGATTCATCATTATAAGGCTTAACTGCATGATTAGGTTGGCGATGAAGTAAGCGGTCTTATATAATGCTTAGGCCCGAATTTTAAGATCTTGAGATCATACTTAAGATCAAACTTTCCATTGAACTCAAGCTGGAACTTGATCGAACTTAAGTTGGAATTGAAGATGAATCTTAAGTTTGAACTTGAGTGTCATTATAAGTTCATACTTGAGTTCAAACTTTGGTGCGAACTTCAGATTAATCTTAAACTCAAGTTCCATCGAACTTAATTATTTTGACAACTAATGTCAAAACACACGGTCGAGGGAGGCGATGAAGGAAGTTGGATTGAACTCAAGTTCAAGCTAGAGATGGATCTTAAGATCAAACTTCAAACCAAATTTAAGTTTGAACTTAAGATCGATCTGAAGTTCGCACTAAAGTTTGGACTTAAGTATGAACTTATAATGATACTTAAGCTCAAACTTAAGAATCATCTTAAATTGGAACCCAAGTTCGATCTTAAGATCCAACTTAAGGTCAATGGAAAGTTTGATCTTAAGTTTAAGCTTAAGATAGATCTTGAGAACTTAAAATTCGAGCCTTAGTTTCGACTGCAAATTGGCCGAAGGACCCAGTGGTAAAGGATCAAATGATGCCAAATAAGTACTGAACTTATTTTAAGAGGAGGCTAAATACCGACATTAACACCTCGAAATTGCCATCCAAACTTGCTCTTATACAAATGGATGGAATTGAATAAAATGTTAAGAACATCATCAGAACAATGGCAGGAACGGAGCCTCACTGAAATTTTTTCGAAAAACAAAAAAACAATTTCAGATTCACTTACCACCAAGAAACTGTAATTGAAAAACTTAAATTATTAAACTTTTACTGCATTTCGGGTAAAACCAAGAGTGAGGCTCCATGAAGAACGCCACGATACAAATATCGAGACGTTTTCGACATTATTTTATCAAAATGACACACCGTAAGTTTGGATGGCGCATCAAGAGATAAATATCGATAAATTGTAGTTTTATTGAAAAACAAAATGGCGAAATGTAGTTCACAGACGTGCGAGTGAGGGCACTACCATGGATTCTGACGAGTAACCTATAATATTTAGGGGGCTCGAATGAGTTCGTTGGCATTAGCTGTAACGCATTTTAGCCTCTCAATTGACAATTAATTGTTAATTAATTTATCCCCCTCTTAATTGTCAAAATGTAATTAATTTTCATCCACGGTTGTCGGAGAAAAACTGGACGACGAAGATACGTCGATAATGTAGGGATTGTATAAAAATGGTATTTAGCCTTCTCTTAACGTTTCGATCCTGATGAGAATCATGTCCATAATATTTATTTTATTCTGAAAAATCAACGAGTAGTCACCACGATCTGTCAGATTAAAATAAATATTCTGAGGATCATCCTAATCAGGATCGAAACGTTAAAATAAGTTCAGTACTTATTTATAATCATTCGATCTTTTACCACCGAATCCTTTGGTCAGTCACCAGCCGGTACATGAGTTTCTGCACGCAAGGCTTCCATGAAGTACAAAAAAAAACTGAATTGATAAATAAATGGAAAAATGATGGCTTTAATTTTTTAATTATCTTTCTAAATCGGAATGGATCATATTGATCTTCCCGTGAGCTTTTTTCATGCACCTAAAATAATGGTTTTTTTTCTTCAAATTTTCAAATTGTAAAACCCAACGTTCTTTGTTTGTCAGGTAACTTCACTTGTCTCGAAGTGATATTCATTCTTAAACGGCGTCTCGGGTATTACCTCTTTCACACATACGTGCCGACCTGTTTGATCGTCATCATGTCTGTGAGTATCTGGCAAACTCTTGAATGTCAAAACAAAAAATTATGTACATACTTGTGCACAAATGCATAAGAAAAGAACGTTATTCACACATTGATAACGAAACGTATGACATCGAACATTAAAATGGCGTCGATTCGTAGCGTCGATTATGTAATATGCGCATGCGCATATCCTACCAAACAACCCCCGAGAAACTAGCTTAACTTAAAAGTGTGCAAAGACCTTGAAAATTAATTTCTATTGATTATTTTAATTGCTTGAATTCGAAATAGTGTTACACATGCGCTTGGTTAACGATATTCTACGTTTAAAACTCTTAATGTTCATGAAATTGTTGGAATTACAATGGTTTTTCGATATTTCGTTGATCCCAATGAACATTGGTGGCTAAAGGTTAAGTTAGTTTTCCAATACATGGATACTGAGAGGGTTTGTCAATAATAAAGTAATTTTAATATCTTTGCAATTTATAAACTTTTGACTACAAACAAGTTTGACTACCTGGTAGCTAAAGGTTAAGTTAATTTTCCAATATATGCATACTGAGAGGATATATCATTTTAGAGGAGTATTTTAAAGGGGAAGAATTCGGCTTCATTACCTGATTTTTTTACTACTTTTAAAATTTATTTTTAGATTCGGACTCTATTTTGAAAACAGCTGTTTTTCGCTTTTTTCCCCCTCTCTGCAGGTGCACCCATCTTCTAGAGGAATTTTTTTTAATACATTTTTACGATTGGATGCATAAAGAGGAAAGTTTGAGCTTCAATTTCTTTTTTTTTAAACTTTGAGCAATTTTTTTCCAAAGTCATTCTGTTTTTTGTGAATAAAAGGTCATTTGAAAAATTCCGTATAACACGAAAACAAAGTAGATTCATGAAAAACTTTAAGATAGAAAAAAGTTGCGTCTGTTTTTGTCGAATGCAGAGGAATTTTTTCAGATTTTTTTCCCAAAATTTATTTTTCTCAATTTCTGGGTCAGCAAAATTGATCCTGGGACAAAGACAACCATCCCGAGACAGTCCCATTCGTGTTCTGCCAATATAGTACGTCTTATGAATATCTATGGGAGATACCAGTAAGAAATTGTTCTACCCGGGACTAATATATAATATATATATGAGGGATTCTCTGTCAATTCAGCCACTTTTATTTCGACCATCTCAGATGTGCCCCATAATTGGTTATATCAAAGTGCTACTAAAAGGCATTCTATGTGAATTTTTTCAGATTTTTTAATTCACAATTTTAGAAATCGCCGTTTTTTTTCAAATGAATATATGTCGGAAACTTGAAGTAACAGGAAAAAAATTTCGATACATAAAAGTTGTAGTTTTGTGTTAGCTTTCGAGCGGAATATTTGAAATAATTTTTACGTTACGGTAACGCTGATTTTATACCAAAAAAGGGGATAATTATTTTTTTATTCAAAAAAGGCCATTTTTTTTTTGCTGAAAAAAATTACAGAGTCTTTCAGTATACCTGACGATATCGCAAAAAAATCGCCAGCGTGGCAGGGATCGAGGTTCTAGGGTAAAAAAATGAAACCACACAAATTATTATTTTTTCTACCGGAACCTCGTCCACATATCTCGGAAACTTGAAGTTACTGAAAAAAAATGTCTGCACATAAATGTTGTAGTTTTTTGTTAGCTCTCGAGCAGAATATTTGAAATAATTTTTACGTTCCGGTAACGCTTATTTTTTACCAAAAAAGGGGGAAATTATTTTTTTATTCAAAAAAGCCCTTTTTATTTGGCTGAAAAAATTACAGAGTCTTTCTGTATATCTGACGATATCGCAAAAAAGGAAAAAGACGAAAAACAGCTGTTTTCAAAATAGAGCCCAAATCTAAGAACAATTCGTAAAAATAATTAAAAAATCAAGAAATGAAGCCGAATTCTTCCCCTTTAAGGATGTTGAGTCCCAAATTGAAAATGATGATAAAATATTGAAAATTTGATACGTCATTATGTACAACATTTAAAAGGTTGTGTAAAAATTTTACGACGATTAGGAAGCTGGTTACTGAGAAATTTGAATTAAAATTACACGTAGCCTTATGGAAACTGAAGTAAATTTGCAATTATTTTTTTTTGTTAAAAAAATGATGCCAAAAATACAAAAAAAATTGCACCCGAGGAAAAACATATAAGAAGCATTTCAAGACATTTAGGAAGCTCGTGTTCCAGTAAATAAATAATAAAAACACAGTACGTGGTTTTCACAGCAAGAAACAAGAAAATAGCGGCACCGTTGCATAGACTGAAAGTAGCGGGAAATTCAAATACTCATTTTCGTTCACGGACGACGTCGTTTCATGCACGATAAAGAGGTTTCGAGGTTATGTTTGCTGTCAGTTTCACATTCAATCGCGACCGTCGCGACTGCTCTCGATCGTACAGTTCTCAGTCGTGCCAACTTACCAATGCACGCAACGTTGCCAAATGTAAAGCTAATACAGCGACTACTTTAAATATTAATATTGTTTAAAAATATTGTTTTTTTTGCAGTTCAAAATAATTTCATGTTATATTTCTATAGTTGCGATATAAAATAATCAACATTTTTTTGAGAATGAACGGTTTCCACTATCGAGATTTTAGCGTTGTCAAGTTTGGACAAAACATCCAAAAGTTAATCCTCGCTTGTAAAAACATTGTGAAAACTTGATATAATACGTAAATAAGAATTTGCGATCATTAATATGCACAATTGCGATACTTCTTTTCACATCAACGATGTTACGATACGAATTGAAGTATCAATCAATTCCAATAAAATTCCGTAAAATGAAAAACTTTTGGACGGAACAGTACGGACTCAACATCCTTAACTTAGTCTACGTTGACTTCCGGCGAAATGGCATAAAAAAACATTCCAAACCTTTTATGAAGTTTCGTCCGGAAACTTTTCGTCGGTAGTGTATGTATAAGTGAATTGTTTATATTTGTATCTGGACAAAAAATGCGTGTATTTCAGTGGGTATCCTTCTGGATAAAACCGGAAGCTGCACCGGCTCGTGTCACACTTGGCGTCACTTCTTTATTGACACTTTCGACGCAACACGCGAAGAGTCAAGCGTCATTGCCACCGGTCTCATATCTCAAAGCCGTCGATGCTTTTATGTCGGTATGCACGATTTTCGTTTTCATGGCACTAATGGAATATTGCCTTGTCAATATCGTACTCGGTGATTCGGATGCACCACCGGCAAAACCACCGCCTCCACCACCAGCCGCAGCTTCCGCTGGTCCAAACGAGTCGACGAAATTGGACAAAATATTCGACATTGCGACAAAGGTAACGCCTGGCATTGATGACGTTTGAAATTGGGATATCGTGCTTCTGTGCCTCCGTGATTTGTGGAGATTTTTCATTGTTGTTGTTGTTTTTTTTATCAGTTGGACAATGCAAAATATTTATTTCCAAATAATCCTTGTACCGCAAAAAAGCAAAGACTCGGACATTGAAATTTTGTTAATTATCAAGAGAATTTCAGAATAATTTCATTTAACATAATTAGTTTAAAATGAAAATCAGAATTTGCACTATTGCTCCTGATTTTTTTTTTACTTCCATTCTATTCCGACATTCTCCCTAAGAAGCAGATCTATAAGTAAATCTCTCAATTTTGCCTTTTTCATAATAAAAGTTACTTTAATGACGAGAATAATTCTCTTTGCTAACATCCAAGAATTTCAAGTTTAGTTTTACCTTTCTAAGTTTGAGATATATAGTCAGAAAATTATGAAAGTTAGGTGGCTCGTAGACTTTTTTCGGAACTTTTTAATTTTTATTTAAAAAAGTACTCCTCCAGCGTTCATTTTCGAATTTGATAGTTATTATCCTCGTTATTGATTTTTTTTTTCGTTTGAGAAAGTTACTTTTGATAGCTTTAAAATTGTTGTGCACTTATGTTTGAAACAAAATTCCAAAATTTTATCAGTTTTGAACATCTTGGGCTTGAGCCATTATTTCAAATTTCATATTTACTATCCTCGTTGGCTTGTGCATTTTCGTGAATAATAAATTCATGAAAAAACAAAGTAATAATAATACAATATAAATATTGTCGTGAACAAAAAGCGAATTTCTTGAAAAAAAAATCTTCCGTATCGTCCTAAAGAATTTTATTTAGTGGGTCATTCCATGTCAAATCGACCAATAGTTGGAATCGACTCCTTGCAATTTCGATTAAATTTGCTCAGAAGTTTTCTTTCATCATTTTTTTCATAAAACAAAGGTCTGCCAAAGGAAAAAAATTAAAATTTTTGTATTCAAAAGTTATGCGAAATTCAAAATTTTACCTTTTTTTCAATGTTTCAAGTTTATTTTTTTAATATCTCGAAAGCTATTATAGTTACGAAAAAGTCGTTCTGGTTTCGTCGTAAAGAGTATACTTGGGGCTTAGAAAAAAAAAAATATTCCGAAATTTTTTTTTGACAAATGATAAATTTGGAGAATTTAAAATTTTTTAAAGCCGTGAAAATCTACGATCGACTTTAAATTTTTAGATCAATTTTTTTCTGTATAATACCTTGCACTGATGTTAAAAGATTCTGAAACTTTCAGAATTGCGTTTTTTTTTCTTCAAAAATATGAATATTCGAATCTTGTTAAAATTACAAAGAATTATAAAGAATTTTGGTAAAAATATGAATTTTTTAATTTTACCAAAATCCACAAATTCATATTTTTGAAAGAAAAAAAATGAAATTCTGAAATTTATTTTTACCTCTGATGAGTAAAGTTGAGCAATCATGTAAATGTGTAATTTTAAGCAGTAAAAATGTGAATTAATGACATAAAAATGTAAAAACAGATAGACAATTGAATTTCCCTTTTAAATCGGATATAAAAAATTCAAAATTGTCCAAATTCATCATTTTTCAAAAAAAAAATTTCGGAATATTTTTTTTTTCTTAGCCCTAAGTATATATACTCTTTACGACGAACGCAGAACGATTTTCGTAACAATAATAGTTTTTAACATATTTAATAAACTTGATACATTTAAAAAATGGTGAAATTTTGAATGTTGCATAACTTTCGAAAACAATTTTTTTAATTTTTTTCCTTTGGCAGAACTTCGTTTTATGATAAAGGAAAACACCTGACGAAATTTCATCGAAATTGAAAGGGGTCGATTCCAACCATTGGTCGATTTTACATGGAATGACTCTTCATCTTTGCATTGCTATTTATTGTTCGTTTCAATGGGCGGGTTTTTTGGAGGCTGACGGTCCCAACGACGAGAACGACGTTTCGACGACGAACGATGTGGCTAACGTTAATCCGATCGCTTATCCCGGAGGCACAGAAGTCCCGATTCACGAGGGCGTTCAAGTTGTGATTGTTTTCACGCAGGAGAACGCAATGCTGTTGTCCGGACGATCGCAGAAATCAACGACTGGACCACCACCAGGACCAACGCTCGCTCAACGTCGAAGGATGAGGGCCCTCAACATCGATCGGTTCTCACGTGTTTTCTTTCCATTTCTCTTCGCTGTACTAAACGTCACTTATTGGTGCATGTTCGCAAAGTACATCTAGATTCGATATCAAGTAACTGTCGAATTTCCATTAACAAATTAAAGGAGATCAGGATGAGAGAAAAATATATATATTTCATGTTGGCAAAGATGTAACGTCGAAGATATGGACTAAAAAACCGATTTTTTGTATTTTTCACTCGAAAAATCTCGTTTTTGCAATTTTCATTAAGAAAATTATGATTTGCTTCGACAATTTCGTTATTGGCAACCATTACGTACACACAGTAAGGGGGCGTCCATTAATCACGTGATGCATTATTAATCCATTTTAGACCCCCCCCCCCCCCCTCCGTGATTATCCATGAGATTTTGTTGAACCCCTCTCCCCCCCCCCTGCCGTTGTCACGTGATTTTTTTTACCAATGGCAATAGTGATGAATATATTTTCGACAAATTAAAATTCGATAGTTATAGATATTGCAATTAGTAACGTGATCCGGATGCAATCAATTTTATTTTAAGAACGAAATAACTTTTATAGAATCTACATGGGGTATTCCATTTCAAAACGACCACTTTTAAATCCGACCCCATTCGATTTGCCTGAAATTTTGTTTTCCTTTTCTACCCAATTAAAAACATTTTTCAGGAAATTTGCAAATTTTGTTATCCAACCCAAAAGTAAAAGCTTTTGTTTTTAAATGACTATAACTTCTTCAAAAATTGATTCATTGGGATATTTTTTTTTAATTTTGTCATTTTTGAATGTACTTTCCGAAAAAAAAATAAAAAAAAATGTCAAGACATTAAAATCTATGAAATTTTTCATTCTTTCGAGAAAAATCATCTTTTTATCGAAGTTTTAATTTTTTTTTCTCTCAAAAAATACTTTGATCAATTCCGGAAAAAATGCCGCCCAACCTGGAGTGGCTCGACGTTTTTCTATTTTTTTTCACCTAAAAAAAAGAACGACGATTACCACTTTTAATTTTCTATTTCTTCTTCATTTTTTAAATTCCAAGGTCCTTCATGAATCCTCAAAAATTTTCAGAGTGGTACTTTGTAAAATAAGCCCAATTGAGATTTTTCTTTTCAATCATCGTTAGAAAAAAATAAAAGGAAATGTCGATCTACTCCAGATTGGGCGGAATTTTTTCCGGAATTGATCAAAGTATTTTTTGAGTGAAAAAAAAGGCGAACTCCGATAGAACGATGATTTTTCTCAAAAAAAGTGAAAAATGTCTTAGATTTGAAAAAATAAAAACTTTTTCTTTTGGGTTGGATAAAAAAATTTGAAAATTCCCTGAAAAATGTTTTTAATTGGGTAGAAAAGGAAAACAAAATTTCAGCCAAATCGAAAGGGGTCAGGTTTAAAAGTGGTCGATTTGACATGCAATGCCCCATGTAATATATTCTATTTTATCAACAATTAGTAAGAATAAATATGATGCTGAAATTCGCATCGCTTAAATGCAACAAAAATAATTAATTTTGCAATCTAATTCACATTTCCTAACAATTTTCACAGTGAAAAATCGTTAATTCTATTAACATAAATAAATTTATCGCTTGTCGGTAAGTTAAAAAAAAATCCCAATTATGCTAAGTTTTATGAAAAAAGCACCAAAAAAATACACGTGATATCGCGCGAGACCCCCCCACCCCCCATGTGATCAATCGTGATATTTTCAAGTATCCCCCCCTCCCACACCTGTGAGTCTCACGTGATTAATGGACGCCCCCTAATTTTCGGTAATCTTCACAAATTATTCTACACAAGAAAAATGACAAGGAATGTTATTCTACACAAGAGAAGTTGCAATAAATATTATTCTACACAAAATTATTCTACATCGGATTCTACACACATTATTCTATTCAACAGAAGTGGCAAGGGATATTCAGGAGACACAAAATTAGTAATTGTAATTACTAATTACAATTGTAATTTGTAATTAAACCGAAATTCATTACCCATTACAATTGTAATTTGTAATTGAACCGAAATCCATCACCCATTACAATTGTAATTTGTAATTAGACCGTAACCATCAACCATTACAATTATAATTTGTAATCAAACCGAAATCCATTAGCTATTACAATTGTAATTTGTAATTGAACCGGATTCCATTATCCATTATAATTGTAATTTGTAAATAAACCGAAATTCATTAACCATTACAATTGTAATTTGTAATTGAACCGGAATCTATTACGCATTACATTTTTAATTTGTAATTAAACCGAAATCCATTAACCATTATAATTGTAATTTGTAATTAACTTTTTACACGAATTATTCTACGCAAGAGAAAAGGCAAGGGTTATTATTTTCCACAAAAATTATTCTACACCGGGTTATTCTACACAAGCAGATAGTGCTCAGGAGGCTTCTATTCTACGCATTATTGTTCTACTCGTGATAGTTTCTACACAAAAGTTTCTACAAACATCATTCTACACAAGAAAAGGTGGCAGGAAATAGTATTCTATTCTACACATTATTATCCAACACATTACAGCTTTCAGCAAAATTTACTACTGGAATGGATAATCACGTTGCAGAGTTTCCATTATTTTTTTGGGTTGGATAAAAAACGTCACATGCAAAGTTTTGCTGCAAGCTGTAATGTGTAGGAAAATAAAGTGTAGGATAATAATGTGTAGAATAGAGGACACCTGAGCACTATCCGCCAGTGTAGAATAACCCGTTGCCGAATAATTTGTGTGTAGAATAATAACCCTTGCCACTTCTCCTGTGTAGAATAATGTGTGTAAAAACTGGTGTAGAATAATTTTGTGTAGAATACTATTCCTGGTCACATCTCTTGTGTAGAAAAATGTGTGTAAAAAGCGGTGTAGAATAATTTTGTGTAGAACAATATTCCTTGCCACTTCCCTTGTGTAGAATAATTTATGTCAACACTTTTTTGTAGAAAATGTCATGTGTAGAATAAAAGTGTGTAGAATAGAGGCCTCCACGTAATTTTGATTTAAAAATCGCGGTTGTTTGCCGTTATTAAAATTTTCATTTTATACCTAGGAGGCTAAATACCGACACCAGGAGGAGGCTAAATACCGACACTAACACCTCGAAATTGCCATCCAAACTTGCTCTTATACAAATGGATGGAATTGAATAAAATTTTAACAACATCATCAGAACAATGGCAGGAATGGAGCCTCACTAAAATTTTTTCGAAAAACAAAAAAAAAATTTACATATTCATTTACCACCAAAAAACTGTAATTGAAAAACTTAAATTATCAAATTTTTACTGCATTTCGGGTAAAACCAAGAGTGAGGCTCCATGAAGAGCGCCACGATACAAATATCGAGACGGTTTCGACATTGTTTTATCAAAATGACACGCCGTAAGTTTGGATGGCGCATCAAGAGATGAATATCGATAAATTGTAGTTTTATTGAAAAACAAAATGGCGAAATGTAGTTCACAGACGTGCGAGTGAGGGCAGCACCATGGATTCTGACGAGTAACCTATAATATTTAGGGGGCTCGAATGAGTTCATTGGCATTAGCTGTAACGCATTTTAGCCTCTCAATTGACAATTAATTGTTAATTAATTTATCCCCCTCTTAATTGTCAAAATGTAATTAATTTTCATCCGCGGTTGTCGGAGAAAGACTGGACGATGATGATACGTCGATAATGTAGGGATTGAATAAAAATGGTATTTAGCCTCCTCTTAATAACCGTGAATTCAACGACCCTTTCTTTGTACATTGACGTAAAGAACTTTGACTTTGAAAAATTACCCTTAATTCAGGCAACCAATAGAAGCTCGTTTCTCGAATTTCTACTTGGAAAATGTCGATTAGCAAATGTTATTAATTCGCCAACGTCGATTACAGCCTCGTTTCTGTACATCTCCATTAGCGAATCTATTTTATGTATCAATCGACATTCAATAGCTCTTTATCATCAAAAATGTCCGTCAAACAACCCTCAAACGCGATGAAAAAGCATTTGTCGATTCTATCGATTTCTTATCATTTCCAACTATCTCTGATACCAAAAATCTCTTCATAGTGCATGTATTCGAATTAATATATTGAAAAATTTATTCTGGCCACTGTACAGATAAAAAAATTCTTAGGTTGTAATTATTATCGTGAAGATGCGCAATCTCGTTCAACGAGATGAATTGGAGAATGAATCGATCAACGACGCAGACTGAAAGTTATATATGCTCTACATGACGCGATAGAGTATATATATATGGGGCATTCCATACCAAGTCGACCTGAGTGTGACCCTCGACTTCGCTGATTTCGTTTACGATTTTTTATATGATTCTTCCAACTCAAAATAGCATTCAGAATTTTTTTCAGATTTTTAAAATCAAACTTGAGTACGTTATGATTTTTTGGAACATTTTTTTCGAAAACCTCAAAGGCCGTAATTTAAAAATCTGGAAAAATTCTCAAAAATCCGGTGTCAAAAATCGAAATTTTTTACCTAAAATTCATGATGTCCAGGATTTCCCTTCCATCTCGATTTAAGGTTTTATGAAGAAAACGTAGAAAAAAAAATAGATGCAGAAATTGATCTACCGTGAAAAGTGGCTTGAATATTTTTATCGTTAACCAACAATTTCCAAAAACAGTTGGTTAATTTCTGCATCTATTTTTTTTTACGTTTTTTTTTATAAAAACCTAAAGTCGAGATGGAAGCGAAAGCCTGGACATCATGAATTTTGGGTCAAAAATTTTCATTTTTTACACCGGATTTTTGAGAATTTTTTCATATTTTTAAATTACGGCCTTCGAGGTGTTCGAAAAGAATGTTCAAAAAACCATAACGTACTCAAATTTGGTTTTAAAAATCTAAAAAAAATTCTGAATATTATTTTGAGTTGGAAAAATCACGTAAAAAATCGTAAATGAAATCAGCGAGATCGAGGGTCACGCTCAGGTCGACTTGGTATGGAATGCCCCATATTCATATCGGTATGGAATCGTTATTTTTTTTTTTCATCAATTCATGTAAAATATTTTTGAAAACAATTGATGCAAGCACGTCGTCCTGTTTTACGAGAAAGAAGGTGAAAAAATTGCGAGCACCCAAAAATTCGAATTTCACGAACGTCTTCGCTCTGTCTCTGTAATTTAGTGAAAAACGTTGATATGAATTTAGAATCAGTGACGTTCGGGGACGGATATAAAACGTCGTTGTCCATATCGCTTATGTTCTCGTGATTTATGAAATCACGCAACAAAGAAATTTATTCTTTATCTCCAATCTCGCTTGGGCAGTCCTATATATAATAATAAATGAAGTAAAATAATAATAATATTAATAATAATAATAATAATAATAATAATAATAATAATAATAATAATAATAACAACAATGAAAATACCATCAGCCTCTACATAGAATTAAAGACGATTAATATTAAAAAATTGTACGTGCAAAAAATGCGGTTTGAAGAGAGGAAAAAAAAATTAAAAAATATATATACACATTTATCGAGGATCGATCGTGGTGTTGAAGCCATCAGATTTCATTGAATATATACATATATATTGTAAAATTAACGCGGCGATCGGTAATCTCGTGACTTCGACACACTTTGTACACTAATATAATTATAAAAATAATATGGATCATTAAATACGTCATAGACGTGCAATTTTGAATGATCGGTGAGATCGATTATTATTTTCAGGACACGCTGTATATCGATAAGAATATCGTTAATTATAACGCGTAATTATAACATTAAGAATAAATAACGTCAACGAACAACGTATGTTTGACTCGTGTGACATTTTATTGATCCAATTTCCTTGGATTTTTTCAGGAATCAAACGAATTGTTACGTTATAAAACAAGTGGATACCCAGTGGACATGGTTGCAGCAATGTAACGGCAATATTACCGATTGTAACATGTAATATTACATAGACGTTACATGTAAGTTACATGTAAGTTACAATTTCCTACTCAGCAATATAACATCTCAGTGGACACAGTAATGATGTAGCAATGTAACGGCAATGTTAGTGTTTGTAACATGTAATATTACATAGACGTTACATTTAAGTTACATGTGAGTTACAATTTCCTACTTAGCAATAAAACATTGTTATATAACAGTAAAGTAACAGTTATATAACAGGTACATAACTACTATATAACAGTTATGTAACCGCAATATTAAGAATGTAATGTTACATTAATGTAACTGTTACATTGTTAATTTATATAACAGCAATTTTACGGTAATATCATGGTAATATTTCAGTTATATTACTGCAATATTGTTATTTTGCAAAATTGTGTTACATTACCATAATGTAAAAACGTTATATACCAGTTATGTAACCTGCATATAACAAATAGTACATAACATGTAACTTCCACGTTATATAACAGTTATGTATCACAAGAATAACATTGTAACATCACATGTAACTTCCATGTTATATTGCCGCAATATAACATATGTTACATTACTGTAATGTCACTTCGTTATAAGCATGTTACGTAACGGCTACACAACTTTCTTACATTACTGTAATGTAACAAATGTTACATAACACGTTACTTACACGTTATATAACAGCTATGTTACATAGAAATAACATTGTAACATTACATGTAACTTCCATGTTACATTGCTGCAACATAACGTTCTCACTGGGATTATTATGTAACATGTTATTATACCCGGTTTATAACAGTTATATTGTAAGGTAATGTAACATGTAATAACAGCTATATAACTGCTATATAACAGTTATGTAATAGTTCTGTAACTGTTATATAACAGTTATGTAACTGCAATATTGGAATGTACTGTTACACTGATGTATCTGTTATATTGTAGTTAAACAACTAAAATATTAAAATTACATTACTGCAATATAATTATTATATTACCGCAATACTGCGGCTATTAATTTACTGCGGGTCGTTAATTTAAGGACAAACAACGACAAATCACTTCATTACACCGCATTAATCTTACATAAATATAATCAAAATTACACTCACTTCGTTACAAGCATGTTATGTAACCACTACAAATTTTTTTTACATTACTGTAATGTAAAAACGTTACATACCAGTTATGTAACCTGCATATAACAAATGGCACATAACATGTTACTTCCCTGTTATATACCAGTTATGTATCACAAGAATAACATTGTAACATTACATGTAACTTCCAATGTTATATTGCCGCAATATAACATATGTTACATCACTGTAAAGTCATGTCGTAAGCATGTTACGTAACGGCTACAAAACTTTTTTACATTACTGTAAAAAACATTTACATTAATGTAACAAAGTTATTTGCCAGTTATGTAACCTGCATATAACATATGTTACATAACACGTTACTTGCACGTTATATAATAGCTATGTTACAAAGGCGTAACATTGTAACATTACATGTAACTTCCATGTTATATTGCTGCAACATAACGTGTTCACTGGGTGAATTTTCATTCAATTGAATCGAGGGATTTTCGTTGCCTCGTGAAAGACCATTTTTTTTCGACGCCTTATCATTCTCCACTCGGCCTTCCGTTTCCGATGGCCAACAACATATCTGGATGTCCATGTACACATGTGACATATTCATGGTGTAGAATCATGAGAGTAAAGAAGATGTGCCGAATGTGTGAAGAAGAGGAACGATGAGGAAAATAGGAGGCAATGGCACTTCGCTATCATAACCGGGGTTACAGTGAAGATAGAGAGGGCCCACGCTTCTCTTAACTTCCTCCCGCGTGACAGCCAAACGACATGAAGACCAGATTTAACGTTCATTTTATTAAATAATGCTGAAGACTAATAACAAAAAAAAACAAAAATTATTACATGGGAAAAAGTTCAGTAGTTATTTATGGAAAATCCTACGTAGATAAAAATTGTCTTATGTGACATTTCTATTAGTTGCAAATCCAGTGATTTTTAATGCGGAGCTGCAAGTGAAAATTACTGGAGAACTGGATGAATTTTAAGGGGGAAATCACCCATAATCGAGTAACTAGTATAATTTATGGTATCAGTCCAGTATTAATCACTGGTACGGTACCATTGATTATTCAAGACCTAGTTAAGTATGCGGGACGTTCCATCCCAAATCAGACAGTTTTAAAAACTTTTTTTTTATTTTCCCAATTTTTTATATTTTTTAGTACCCATCAAAAGGCCCTTCTTGTTAAATTTTTAGATTTTTTCGATTACCCGTTCAAAAGATATTAAATTAACAAAAAAAACCGCTCTTTTTTTGGTATTTTGGTTATAAATTCTTTGATAATGGTCCAAATTAAAAGTTTTTTTTTTCAAAACTTTTGTTTTTTATGGGCTTTTCAGAAAAAAATACAACATAAATATTCGATGAATTTTTAAATGTTTTTGGGTTGTAAACTTCAAATCGCGTTTCTAAAAGTGAGTCATTTTTTATTTTTTTTATTTTTTGCTTTAAACATCTATCTATTCAACAATTTTTAAGACTAGTCCGTTCGTAGGATTTCCATAACTATAATTTTTCTTCGATTTTTGAAAAATAAATTTTTTTTTTAAAATAAATTATTATGAATACCAATTTTTGTGACTGTATAGTATTTTTTTCAATATTTAGAATTTATTTTAACACTTTATATATTGTTAACAGGTTCTTAAAATTAATAATTAATCGTTAAGTCTGTTTATGAACAATAATAATAACAGTTTTTATTAATTCACTCATACAATTCTTGAACTGTTGTTATTTGCTCATCGATTAATTATTAATTTTAAAAATCTGTTAACAATGAGAAAGTGTCAAAATTAATTCGAAATGATTTTTAAAATACTGTACAGTAACAAAAATTGGTATTCATAATAATTTATGAAAAAAAAAATTAATTTTCAAAAATCGAAAAAAATAGTGGTTATTGAAATCCCACGATCGGACTAGTCTTAAAAATTGTTGAATAGATAGATATTTAAAATAGAATTTTAAAAAAATCAAAAATGACACTCACTTTTAAAAACGCGATTTAAAGTTTAAAACTCAAAAACCTCATTCAAAAACTCGTCGAATATTTTTGTTGTATTTTTTTCTGAAAATGCCATAAAAAACAAAAATTTTGAAAAAAAATCTTTTAATTTGGACCATTATTAAAGAAGTTATGACCAAAATACCAAAAAAGAGCGGTTTTTTTTGTTAATTTAATATCTTTTGAATGGGTAATCAAAAAAATCTCAAAATTTAACAGGAAGGGTCTTTTAATAGGTACTAAAAAATAGGAAAAAATTGAGGAAATTTAAAAAAAAAGTTGTTCAAACTGTCCGATTTGGGATGGAACGCCCCATACACATTACTGGACTGGATAATACCCGTGGACTGGATAATATTACTGCACTAGATAATATTATTGGATTAGAAAATACTAATAACTACTGTATCACTCCAGAAATTTTCACCGGACCATAATTTTCACTGTAAGCAAAAATGAAAAGTAACCAGTCCAGTGATGTTGAAGTTTTTACTCGATTCTCTCCCCCATTTCTGGACAATCCAGTACTTTTCAGAGTACTTCAGTAATTGCCACTGTTGTTGTCCATGAATTACTACTGTTTTTTGTCCGTGTACTGAATTCTATACTGAAAACTCTGATAATTCACCTTTTCCTCAGTATTTAAAAAACAAAAAGAATCAAAAAACCATTTCATCTTCCTAACCAATGAAAAATAACTTTTTAAGGCGGTATTTTGGTCTAAAGACATACATTTTGAGCGTGTTGTCAAGCTCGATAAAAAAAAAATTTTACCTTTTTTTTACAACATATTCATTAATATTTTGACAACAAACAGAAAAAATCGAGAAAATAAATGAATATTAAATAAGGTATAAGTTGGGGCCGAAAAAAGGGTGTGCTCGCTGACACGATTGCAACACCTTTCTAGTCATCCGATATAAAATTAAAAAAAAGACTCAATTAGTAAGTATATCGTTATAGCCCTTCTTCGACTCTATTTTTAAGTTTTTAATTTTTTGACAATAGTAAAAAAAATAACTTTGATACAAAAGTGGTAAGAGCGATAGAGAGTTATACATTGAAGATTGGTAAAAAATTTGAAGTATAATGGGTTGAGTAGAACTTGAGATATCGTGTCAGCCGTGTTGAAAAAAGTAATTTTGAGAAAAACGTCGATGGTGATATTTGCTCCGACATAACGGGCGTAGTTGCTGCGTCACTAAAATAGCTATAACTCCAAAAATTATTGGAATTTAAAAATTCCCTTTCGAAGATATATTCTTAAAGGTCTAAGCTTTAAGAGTATGCAAAAAAATTGATTTATATCACTCAGTACCAGGGTTGCAAATAATGCATTACTTTTTTTAGTGCATTCGCATTTTCATTAACCATTAAAATTTAATGGTTAATAGAAATTATTTTCATTAACCATTAAAATGTAATGGTTAATGGAAATTATTTTCATTACCCATTAAAATTTAATAGTAAATGAAAATTGTTTTCATTAACCATTAAAATTTAATGGTTAATGGAATGTACTTTCATTAACCACTAAAACGTAATGGTTAATAGAAATTATTTTCATTAGCCATTAAAATTTAATGGTTATCGGAGATTATTTTCATTAACCATTAAAATTTAATGGTTAATGGAAATTATTTTCATTAACCATTAAAATTCAATGGTTAATGGAGATTATTTTCATTAACTATTAAAATTTAATGGTTAATGAAAATTATTTTCATTAACCAATACAATTTAATGGTTAATAGAAATTATTTTCATTAGCCATTAACCATTAAAATTTAATGGTTAATGGAGATCATTTTCATTAACCATTAAAATTGAATGGTTAATAGAAATTATTGCCATTAACCATTAAATGTTAATGGTTAATGAAAATGCAATTGCTTCCAAAAATGTAACGCATTATTTGCAACCCTGCCAATTACAATGTAGTGTGTAATAGAAAAAATTTCCATTACCCACTGCAGTGTAATGTGTAATGGACAAAACTTTGATTGCAATTTTCAGAAGGAAAAATATAGATGAATAAATTATTGCAGTTTTGCATTACATTTTATTGACTTAGGACTTAGATTTTTAGAATTATAATATAGATGCTTTTTAGAATTTAAGGTGAAAATCTAAGTCCTAAGTCAATAAAATGTAATGCAAAATTGCAATAATTTATTCATTTATATTTTTCGATTCCCAAAATTGCAATCAAAGTTTTGTCCATTACACATTACATTGCAATGGGTAATGGAAATTTTTTCTATTACACACTACATTGTAATGGACAGGGTTGCAAATAATGCATTACTATTTTAATGCAATTGCATTTTCATTAACCATTAACATTTAATGGTTAATGGAAATAATTTTAATGGTTAATGAAAATAATATCCATTAACCATTAAATTTTAATGGCTAATGAAAACAATTTCCATTAACCATCACATTTTAGTGGTTAATGAAAATAATTTCCATTAACCATTAAATTTTAATGGTTAATGAAAATAATTTCCATTAACCATTAAATTTTAATGGTTAATGAAAATAATTTCCATTAACCATTAAATTTTAATGGTCAATGAAAATAATCTCCATTAACCATTAAATTTTAATGGCTAATGAAAATAATTTCCATTATCCATCACATTTTAGTGGTTAATGAAGATAATTTTCATTAACCATTTAATTTGAATGGTCAATGAAAATAATCTCCATTAACCATTAAATTTAAATGGTTAATGGAAATTAATTTCATTAGCGATTAAAAAAGTAATGGTTAATGCATTACTTTTTCATTAAAAATTTCGCAACCCTGCTCAGTACAATAATGGACGCTTTTACGTCCGCAAGCGGACGTGAAAACGTCCATATTGCACCTCGTGATATAAAATATCGTACATCAATCAATCAATGTACTATTTTCTCAAAATTTTAGATCAGAAACCCCCTTAAAGTTATGCTCCGAAGTGACAGTCGTAGTTGCTGCGTTACTAAAATAGGTAACTCCGAAAACTATTGGAATTAAAAAATTTCCTTTCGAGGGTATATTCTTAAAGGTTTAAACTTTAAGAATAGGCAAAAAAATTGATTTTTCGTAAAATTCTAGATCAGAAAACACCCTCAAAGTTACGGTCTGACGTGACAGACGTATGTGCTGCGTCACTAAAGTAACTATAATTCCTAAAATTATTGGAATTAAAAAATTTCCTTTCCAAGATTTATTTTTAAAGGTCTAAGCTTTAGGAATATGCAAAAAAATGATTTTTCCAAAATTCTAGACCAGAACACGCCCTTAATCAATTTCAATTGTAACTTTCTGTAGAACCCTTTATAGTTAGTCAATTTAGTCAAGTTCATCAAGTTAGTCAAGTTTATCAATAATAATTATCAGGAGAGTTTTAAAACCATCGTAACATGACATTAAAGCCTATAATTTAGATTCTAACATGATAAAAAAATTCTGATATCTCCAATATTGAAAATCCTGTGTAGTATTTCAAAAATTTTCATAAAAACTCTCTTCCTGGTGCGTCAATCTCTTCGGATGGTTGAATCGTTTTTTCTTTCTATATAATTTGCAAGTTACTTCATAGTTGAAGAAACGGAAGATAGGGTCAGCAGTGATTCTCGTAATTGGGGGCAGGTCAGCAACCTTCGAGATATATATGACGTAAAAACTAAAAAGTATGTACATACATCATTATTGAGAATTTTTTATTATCTGGTAAACAAAAGGGCTTGGACCACATAATTTAAATTGCGCATTGGTGTGACTTAAGCTCTTTTATTCGCAAATAAGTGGCACATGTATTTTTGGCAAATATCTTTGTTATTTCGGGATAACCGATAAGGACACTCCATTCGTTGATAAGGACAATTTTTTAACAAGCACACCCGTTATATAGGTTACTATATTTTGTGTTCACGTACGTGGTCAAGAGTGCTCACGTACTAAGAGAATCGTGGAGGAAAAGAGAAAAGGAGAGATGGAAAAATAAAAATAAAGACACCGGTATATATATATATATACATACCGGTGTCTTTTTTTTTATTTTGCATTGCTACTATATATATAGATATATATAGTAGCAAATGCAAGTGTGCTGCACGTGTGAACATAGACCACCTCCCACTCGACATAACGGGTGTCCCCCGTTTCAATTTCGAAACCGAGATTTGTTTCCTCGCAGCGATTACCCATACACTGAGAAAAAAGTTCAATTAAAACAACTAAATTCATTAAGTTGAAAAAAAAATAGTTGACTCAATATTAATTTGTTTGAAATAATAAAACTATAATTAATTCAACAAAAGGATTTGGTTAACCATAAGATATGAGGAGAACGAAATTATTTTGGTCAATTTCCAGATACAGTTTAGTCCAATTTACACGTTACTGAGTTGCTGTACAGAAATATTTCGTTGATTTCTAGTATATTTTAACTAAATAAATTTAGCCGTAACAAAAAAACAATTCGTATTTTCAATCGCACAATTTATTTGGTACAAAGATATTTATATCACTCAGTACGATAATGGACGCTTTTACGTCCGCAAGCGGACGTGAAAACGTCCATATTGCACCTCGTGATATAAAATATCGTACATCACTCGTCAGAAAATGTTTTTACGCCGAGTGATGGAATGTCCTATTATTTGATTGAACTGAAACTTTGTCCATTCAAGCAACGATTTAACCGATTTAACTAAAACTTCCACTGTATCTTTGTTGAATTACCAAAATGATCTCGTTGAACGTCCGGAAACAAATATTTGGTCAAGTCAAACAAATTTTTGCATTTTCAATTATTTTTTTTTCTCATTTTGATTTTCTCATTTTCTCAATCACCATATTGATTTTTTTTCGACTATTCCTGCAGAGATATTTTTTTATTATTATTTTTATTATTTTATTGATTATTATTTTATTATTATTATAGTCTTTATTATTATTAATAATGAATAAAGTATTATCAAGGTCTTTTTTTAATTGGATAATGTCGCGACACCCTCTCTGCATTCTCTTGGCGTGCTGCATACTCGCTCGTCTCACGAGGTCCTTATTCGGTCACTATTTTACTTCGCCTTCAAGGCAAAAGCTTTTGTTGCAAAAATGCCAACGACCGCGAGACTCTCTGTTAAGATTGATTATGCAATAAGCTTTTTTTTTTTGCTTTATTTCTGACAACTATGCTTATCGGCAAAAACGTTGCCATTGATCATATTGTCAATCTCGGCATCCCTTTGCAGAGTGTTAAATTTAATGAAATTTTTTATTTTCTTAAAAATTTTATTTACAAAAAAATGTTAAGCATCATTAAGAACGAACATCAAGAGAAGCTTCGACAATGAGGAAGTTGAAATGGAAAATTTATTTGCTCCTATAGAGGGAGGGAATAAATAGAATATGAGGAGAATCAGGAAGGAATGTACAAATTTTAAGAAAATTTGCATAATTTCTAAAGACTTTTATCATTGTCTTATATTTTTCCCCTTTACGACACAATTACGTAACGTGATTGAGATTCTGGTACTAAATGCTCGGAGACGTAAAGTTCAAAGAATCTATACATTTGAATATGACGAGATAACGGAGAATCATTTCGTAAATGATATATGAGTAATTCCATGTCAAATCGACCAATAGTTGGAATCAAGCCCTCTCAATTTCGATGAAATTTGGTCAGAAGTTTTATTTTATCATAAAACGAAGTTCTACCAAAGGAAAAAAAACTTTTTTTCGAAAGTTTCGCAAAATTCGAAATTTCACCATTTTTTCAATATTTCAAGTTTATTTTTTAAATATCTCGAACACTATTATAGTTGAGCAAAAATTGTACTGGGTTCGCCTTAAAGAGTGTACTTGGAGCTAAGAAACAAAAAATATTCCGAAAAAAAAATTTGAAAAATGATGAATTTGGAGAATCTTGAATTTTAAAAAATCGTGCAAATCCACGATCAACATTAAATTTTTGGTTCAATCTTTTTTATATAATACCTTGTACTGATCTCAAAAGATCCTGAAATTTTCAGAATGGTATTTTTTTTTTTCAAAAATATGAACTATTGAATTTTGGTAAGAAAAAATTGTTTAACTTCAAGTAAAGTTGAGCAATCATGTAATTTTGTAATTTTGAGCAGTAAAAATTTCAATTAATAACGTAAGAATGTAAAAACAGAAACGTAATTGAATTTGTGTTTTTATTTATTACGCTTTAAACGCTTTAACAAAAAAAAATTGAAAAATGGTGAAATTTTGAATTCTGCATAACTTTCGAAATTTTTTTTAAAATTCTTTTCCTTTAGTGGAACTTTATGATAAAAGAAAACTTCTGACCGAATTTCATCAAAATTAAAAGGGGTCGACTCCGCAATCACTCATATATATTATACATGTATATGAGACATTCTACCGAAGTCTAAATCCATTTACAGCTTCGGTCTCTCGGATTGAAATTTGTCATATTGATTGAAACTTTATTATGGTATGTTAGTTGTTAACATTGTAAAATACCAATCTCATTGATTTTTTCTATTTTTTTTTTATTATTTCAGCCAATCACATTCATAATTAAATACATTATGTTTCAAAGCTTCAATTTTTCGGAGATTCCATGATTTTTTCGTTTTCATTTTACAGAGACTTTGGGATATACTTTGCCTTTAAAAAAATAATTATTACTTATGAACATCCCCAAAAAATCTCTATCCTCAAACAGCAATAAATGTTACATACCTTTTGTAACATCACAACCTTTATTTTAAAAAAATTAAGTAAAATCTAAAGGGTGCAAAAATTTAGTTTCCCTGTAGAATGCCTCATATGTAATGAAGAGAGGAGGAAGCAAGAGCGATTAATTCGTGAATGAAACTTCGTGTTTTGTCTGTATGAAAGGCGTGCACTGTGCGTGTAGGAAAAGAATCGTCTATCCCTTCTAAACGACGTCGACGATGACGACGAAAACGGCGAGAGAGGAGACGATAAAGGGACGATAAATTGTCGCTACGAACGAGAAACACTCGAAGATTTTTTTTCTTCGATATATACCGAGAAGTCGCGAAGGCCTCATTATCGTGTATTCGTCGAACTTTTCGAAAAAAAAAAGAAATTATCAGCTTCTGCAGAAGCGAGGCGGCTTTGATGGGTAGGAAAAAAACGAAATGTGGGTTCTCGTCTCGATGCCTGTAAGGGTTGAAGCGTCATTAGGGGAATACTTGAAAAACCCCCTCAGAATTACTACCGTTGGATTCAAAATTAATATTTAAACCAAATAATAATTTTGCCTCATTATGTTGCCTCATTATGCCTCATTATGCCTCATTTAATTGTCAATTCATTCTTTGCCTAAATCCGGCTTACAATGATTTAATTGATAAATTGTTTATTCTTTGCCTAGATCCGGATTATAATGATTTAATTGATAAATTGTTTATTCTTTGCCTAAATCCGGATTGCAATGATTTAATTGATAAATTGTTTATTCTTTGCCTAAATTCGGATTGCAATGATTTAATTGATAAATTGTTTATTCTTTGCCTAAATCCGGATTATAATGATTTAGTTCATAAATTGTTTGCTCTTTGCCTAGATCCGGATTATAATGATTTAATTGATAAATTGTTTATTCTTTGCCTAAATCCGGATGGCAATGATTTAATTGATAAATTGTTTATTCTTTGCCTAAATTCGGATTGCAATGATTTAATTGATAAATTGTTTATTCTTTGCCTAAATCCGGATTATAATGATTTAGTTCATAAATTGTTTGCTCTTTGCCTAAATCCGGATTGCAATGATTAAATTGATAAATTGTTTATTCTTTGCCTAAATCCGGATTATAATGATTTAGTTCATAAATTGTTTGCTCTTTGCCTAAATCCGGATGACAATGATTTAATTGATAAATTGTTTAATCTTTGCCTAAATCCGGATTACAATGATTTAATTGATCAATTGTTTATTCTTTGCCTAAATCCGGATTGCAATGATTTAATTGATAAATTGTTTATTCTTTGCCTAAATCCAGATTGCACTGATTTAATTGATAAATTGTTTATTCTTTGCCTAAATCCGGATTACAATGATTTAATTGATAAATTGTTTATTTTGTGCCTAAATCCGAATTGCAATGATTTAATTGATAAATTGTTTATTCTTTGCCTAAATCCGAATTGCAATGATTTAATTGATAAATTGTTTATTCTTTGCCTAAATCCGAATTGCAATGATTAAATTGATAAATTGTTTATTCTTCGCCTAAATCCGGATTACAATGATTTAATTGATACATTGTTTATTCTTTGTCCAAATCCGGATTACAATAATGTAATTGATAAATTGTTTATTCTTTGCCTAAACCCGGATTACAATGATTTAATTGATAAACTGTTTATTCTGTGCCCAAACCCGGATTACAATGATTTAATTGATAAATTATTTATTCTTTGCCTATAAATCCGGACAACAATGACTTAATCGATTCAGCTTGGAGGGATTTAAAGGCGAAAAATAAATTCTGTAATAGTTGGAAAAATGATAAATATTTATTATTTATGCAGGAATTTTTATTGTGGGAGTTTATAAATAACTCTTGAAAAAAAAATTCTTAAGGTTAGCAATTCATCCGAGTGTTGTAATAAAAAAGAGGAAGCTCGAAAATACAGATTGTGAAACTTCCTTTATTGAATCTCTGCAGCAAAGTACAGCGTTGTGATAACTGCTTCAAACATACTCACACATATTCCACCATCGTCTCTCGACACGTGTTTCTTCGTGTGTATCCACACACACACACACACACACACACACACACACACACACACACACACACACACACACACACACACACACACACACACACACTCACTCACACACTCACTCACACACACATTTACAAACTCTCGTTGTTCCAGTCGTGCTCTTTCGAGCGACAAAATCTTCTCGTCGCAAAACGTGGTGGAGTCGGGTCAGCATTCTGTTGGGGGCCCCTCCATAGCTTTTTGGTTCCACGAGACTCCCGTTGAATCATACGCGTCTCTTCAAACGACACCCGACGATACTAAAAATTTTATAACGCGTACGCATGCATCCACCCACGAACAAAAGTTACCACTGTCTTGTCTGAATGGCAATCCTATATCGAGCCGTTTATTACCTCGTCCCGAATATAATAATTCATAATGATCGTACAGTTTGCGGCGATACTCTGTTCATTTAATCCTGATCGTTTAGGATGATGATCCCTAAAACAAATTTGGCGACGATTTTTATTTAATCGCATTTGATTTAGAAAGCTTTTGCATGAATGATTACTGATTCAGGTGATTATTCAATTTCAATTTATTTGAAATTCATTTGAAATAGGATTGAATTGTATTGAATTAAAAAACAATCCAGTAATTTTAAATAATCACCTGAATCAGTAATTATTCATCTAAAAGTTTTTAAAATCAAATTTGATGAAAGAAAAATCATCGTCAAATTTGTTTTAGGGATCGTTATTCAATTTCAACCACGGAGGGTGAAAGAGAATTGAAACTTCCGGATTATTTAAAAATAATCCGGTTTTAATCAATCCGGTGTTTTTAATAGTCACCTGAATCAGTAATTATACATCCAAAAGTTTTTAAAATCAAATTCGATGAAAGGAAAATCGTTGTCAAATTTGTTTTAGAGGTCGTTTTTAAATTGCAATTTATTTCGAATTAATTTGAAAGAGGATTGAATCTACCAGATTAATTTTGCATGATCCGGTTTTAAACAACCCGAGAATTGTAAATAATCACCTGAATCAGTAATTATTCATCTAAAAGCTTTTATCAAATTCGATGAACCAAAAATTGTCGTCAAATTTGTGTTGGAGATCGTTATCGTCCCAAACGAGCAGAGATTATTTAAAAATAATCCGGTAGATTCAAGCCTCTTTAAAATGAATTTGAGATCAATTCAAATTGAATAATCACCTGAAAGAGGGTTAAGATATAAATCAATAAAATCAATAAATTAAGTCAATCATCTAAATCAATAAATTGAAAATGAATAATGACCTGAAAGAGGGTAACATATTACGGGGTTAGGCCACTCTAGGATTTTCAAAAAATCAATTTTTTTTTTGTTAAAAAGGTAGCTTATGTCTCTACAGATTTATATTTCAAAAGATTATGTGCGTGAATAATCCCTGAGTACTCAATTTTCGTATCCTAGTGCAACCCCTAACTTCATCCGCAGCGAGCTTTTTCCAAACTTTAAACGCGTTTATCTCAGAACTATATTTTTCAAGTCGGCCAAACTCATAACTCAAACTCAACCGATTTATTTGAAATTTCAACTGTACATTCAAAATAACGTTTTCTAAAGCTACTACGTAGCTTTAATCCTACTACGTAGGATTTTTTCACTATATTACATAGTCCCCATTTCTTAACCCCCCGTTTCTTGACCGCTCCCACATCTTGACCGGGTTACCATGGCAACCATTCCCACATCTTGACTTCCCCTATTTATGGTTTCACTACTCTAACGGACGTACGTACGAAGGTGCGTGCGCAAGTGTAAAGAGATCAGAACAGCGCATGCGCGCTCACACGAGCATGCGCGCCTACGGCGTACAATATGGCGCCGGATCGAAAGTGGGGACTGTAGGAGAAGCCAAGCTGTAGGAATGACCTACTTTCGGCAAGTCAAGAAATGGGGACTTTGTCTGTATATCATTATGAAAAAATAATTTTGTATTGCCAATTGGACGTATAATAAAACGTAATTTTTGTAAATCCGATTTATTTTATGGTTTCGCTGAAAAAAATCACGAAATATGCCCTTTTTTGGTCCTGTAGAGCGGCCTAATAAGGCCTTAAGAGGGTAAGATATAGATCATGGAAGTAACTGAGGATTACTTGGAATACAATTATCAATTAACAAGTAAATTCAAGAAAAAAGAGTAGTGCAAGTATTTACGTTGAGGCAGTTTGCTCCCTCGGTAAGTTAGAAGGGCCTTTCGAATCAAGAGACGCGGTAGCGTCTCGAGACAAGTACACTTATTTACGTTGTCTCGAAGATTCTAACGGAGCAAGGGTACGATCTTTAATTTCGTCTCGAAACATCTGGCATTACTCTCGTCCCATGGAGAGACCCCCGTAAAACTGCGTATCTCTCGGGTTCTTCTGTCGTGCCCAAGAACGCCTCGAGAGTGACGAAGAAAGGAGAGACATTGTGGAAAAGAGGCATTGCTGCTTCCTGGAAAACTTATACCTGATCCGTTGGTGTAGTTTCTTCTATTCTCTTACTTGTAGAAAGTGCATACATATTTTCGATGACATCTGTATGCATGGAGACTAAAAATGATGAAAAATGTTGATTTTTGCATATTTACAAATCGCTGCATGCATTTAATTATATGTGCGCATTCATTTTTTACGTTACAATCATTTTTAAATAACTCATTAATTTTTTTAAATATATTAATTTGTATAAAACGTCGAAATTAATTATCCAAATGCTTCTAACATCGCACATATCAACTAGGGCCAGAAAAAAAGTTTGAGCAATTTTAGATGTTTTTTAGCAGCTCAAAAAATTCAATAATTTTGACCAGGTTTTTTCTCACTACTAATTTTGGTAAATTGATCAATTTCTTGAAAGCTCATATCTTTTATTTACTCTCTTATAGAGAAATATTTTCTTTTAAAGATAAAAAATGTAACAACATTGAAATCACTACCTTATTTTTTCGTATTCTTCATTCGGCCTAATTTAATTACAATCTTCTTTTAAATTGAATCTCTGAAAACGTAGAAATCTGGCCGGTAATATTTCTCCGAGTCGGCAAACTATATTTCGCCCGCAGCATTTACAGTCCTGAGAGAGATTTAATCCCTCCCACTGTGAGTTCTATGTCTATATACGGGTCATTCCATGTCAAATCGACCGATAGTGGAAATCGACCCCTTACAATTTCAATGAAATTTGGTCTGAAGTTTCCTTTTTTCATAAAACGAAGTCTTACCAAAAGGAAACAAATTTTTGAAAAAAATTTCGAAAGTTATGCAAAATTCAAAATTTCACAATTTTTTTCAATTTTTCAAGTTTGTTTTTCAAATATCTCGAAAACTATTATAGTTACGAAAAAATCGTTCTGGGTTCTTCTTAACGAATATACTTGGGGCTACGAAAAAAAAAAAATATTCCAAAATTTTTTTTTTTTGAAAAATGATGACTGGTGAATTTTTACAAATCGAGAAAATCCACGATAAACATTTAATTTTTTGCTCAATTTTTTAAATAAATACCTTGTACTGATCTTAAAAGATCCTGAAAATTTCAGAATTGTGTTTTTTTCTCAAAAATATGAATTTTTTTACCAAAACTGAAAAATTCATAAAAAAAATATTCTGAAATTTTTTTTTGAAAAATGATGAATGAATTTTGAATGATGAATGAAATGATGAATTTTCAATTTTTTTAAATCGTGGAAATCCACGATCAACATTAAATTTTTGGTTCCATTTTTTATATGTAATACCTTGTACTGATCTTCGAAGATCCTGAAATTTTCAGAAAGGTGTTTTTTTTTAATTAACGTGGGTGTTTCGTACTTAACTTAAAGGTAAACAAAAATTTTTTTTACCAAATTTAAAAATTCATATTTTTGAAAAAAACTCTTTTCTGAAAATTTCACGATCTTTTAAGATCAGTACAAGGTATTATATTTAAAAAAATTGAACCAAAAATTCAATGTTGATCGTGGACTTTCACGATCTTTAAAAATTAAAAATTCTCTAAATCCATCATTGGTCAAAAATTTTTTTCGGAATATTTTTTTTTAGCCCCGAGTTTACTCTTTAAGACGAACTCAGAACGATTTTTTTGTATAACTATAATACTTTTCGAGATATTTAAAAAATAAACTTGAAAAATTGAAAAAATTGTGAAATTTTAAATATTGCATAACTTTCGAAAAAAAAATTTATAATATTTTTCCTTCGGTAAAACTTCGTTTTGTGATAAAAGACAACTTCTGACTAAATTTCATCGAAATTGAAATGGGTCGATTTCAACCCACACGGAAATATAATATACCGGAAAATATATTTTTCGATATACGTAAAAATATATTTAAAATATATTTGAAGTGTACATTATATATTCTAAATACATTTTAGATGTATCTAAAATATATATCCGATATATATTAAATATATAATATGTATGTATAAGAAATATACTCAAAAATGTATTCGTGATAAGTACATTTTCGGCAGAAAATATTTCTTTGAAATATATATTAAATATATTTTAGATATATGATTATTGTGCATAAAAATATATTTTTTTATGTATGTAAAAACATATATTGTGTATATGTAAACATATATTAAAATTATATCGAAAATATATAAAACGTACACTCAATATATATGTCTGATGCATTTAGTATATATCTTAAATATATTTTTTACATATATATTGTGTATATTTAAACACCAATTAAAAATGTATCTAAAATATATAGAACATGCACTCAATATATATGTTTGATATATTTAGTATATATCTTCAATACATTTTTTATATTTATATTGTAATATTTTTAAATAGATTAAAAATATACCTAAAATCATATTTGTAATACATACATTTTCGGACAAAATATACTTAATATATCCAAAAATATATTTTCCGTAATATTTGCCGATAAATTTTATTTCCATGTGGGAACTATCGGTCGATTTGACATGGAAGGACCCATATATATATACACACATATATATCTATACAGAACCCAGTGTTCTCCGTCGAAACGAACTCGGGGCTCGGCAGTGCCCCGAGAAAACGTCGAGCATCAGAGTGAGACGGAAATAGTGAGAAAGAGCAGTGAGTGCCGAGTGCTGCAGCCGCTGTCTGTAAAGGCACGGCACTCTCATGAGACTTTAGTTGCTTGAGAGTAGAGAGAGAGGCGCGTCCACCTCTTCGTGTTTCGCGTTCGCTTTTCAACGCGCTCTCGTGTTCTCCTCTCATTATTACACTTTTTTCATCCTACTTCGCCTCTTCTCAATATTATTTATTCGCGGTATCTCGCCGTCAACACCAAAAATCACATTTTTTTTCGCGCAATATCCACGAGGAGATTGAGGATCTATGCGCATGATCCGAGTGAGTGGGAGATTTCGTGTGTGTTTTTGAAAGAAAATAAAAAAAAAGGCGAGTTTATCGATCGCGAACGAACGAGGATCGCCGATTCAATAAAGAGGGATCCGAGGGATACGGAGCAAAAAGTGTGAGGTAAGGAAACGTGAGACAAGAAGATACTCGAAGAGATATTTGTCACACAGACAATATCATGGTTTTCTGTCAGTCGCCGTTTTCCAAACGCTTGGGAATCTTCCCAGACGAAAGTATATATGTTTCTTAATTTTTCGGTCACATTTAAGATCACGAATGATCGATAGATCCACGATAAATCATTGTTATCGTTTTCATTGCAGTGGAGGTAAAATCGCGAGGATAAAATATGGGGAAAAAATAAATAAACGAAGAGATACCATTCACTGAGAAAACAATGTACCAGGATTTGTTAACTGTTAACAAATGTAAAGTTGAATACGGCGAAATCATTTATTTCTTAAAAGTTAATAAGTTAAATAAATATTTTTGAACAGTTAATAAATTAATTATTAACCTGAGTGATAGGACCGATTTAGGCATCAAGTTATTCAGGGATGTAAGCAAAGATCTTTTTTATTATTCGCACGGAACGTTTTTCATCCAATGTTAGATTTTATTTATTTTATTTATTTTATTTATTTTATTTATTTTATTTATTTTATTTATTTTATTTATTTTATTTATTTTATTTATTTTATTTATTTTATTTATTTTATTTATTTTATTTATTTTATTTATTTTATTTATTTTATTTATTTTATTTATTTTATTTATTTTATTTATTTTATTTATTTTATTTATTTTATTTATTTTATTTATTTTATTTATTTTATTTATTTTATTTATTTTATTTATTTTATTTATTTTATTTATTTTATTTTATTGAGCACTCGCAAAGTTGTGCTCTTTGAATCCACGTCTAGAAACATTCTGATGTTTATTCGAATTTGTGATTATTTTTTTGGAGCAGTTTTTTAAAAATTCAAAAATTTTCGCGATACCGATTGTATTGGATTTTCTCGAAAATCAATTTTTTTTTTTCGATGAGTGAATTTGAAATCCGAGTCGGAGTATGATGTGCCCCAAAATGATGCTTTTTAGTTCGGTTGGGGCATTTTGAGGATTTAGGCAAATTGGGGGAAAAAATTGCGAGTGAGATAAATATATTAATAATTTCTTCTTTCTGAATCCTTTATCCAGATAAATGGATCCAAAGTTTTGAAACACGCTCGACGGAAGCTTGTAGGGAAGAAGAAGAGGAAGGAGGAAAAAGAAGGAGAAAGAGAAGGGACAAAAATGACCCTTCGTTATCGTGCGGCCCTGATAGCCGCCATTGTTATTGTATTTTTAACAGGTAAGTCCCAAAAAATTCAAAAAAAATAATATAAAAAAATCATTACCAACATCGTTGATGAATAAAGGACTATTTTTCTAAATACCTTTTTTTCTGAATAATTATTCGAGCACATTTCTTTGAAGAAGCGTTTTACGTAATTCTTAGATATTTTTTTACTTCGGAGCTGATAATTGAAAAAAAGAGATATTAGAGATCTGTGGCTGCAGCAAAATATGTATGGTGAAAAAAATCATCTCTTCATCCGCGTTGTACACCCTCCATTCCCTTATCCACGTTCGATTAGATACCAACTCGACCCTCTGACCCGTGTCTTCCGCTCTGGAGAGTTTGTAACTCTCTTTTCTCGCCTCTCTCTTTCTCTCCAAAGATGAATTTATTTTAGGACCCGAAAAACCATATTATGACCCATGTGCTCTCTAAAAGCGAGGACGAGAGACGCCGAGAGAATATACGCAAGATCGAACGGAAGAGCCGATGAAAAATTTCCGGGAAACTCGAGTTTTTTTCGTTGTCGTTGTGATTACGATAAATCGAGTATTCCCCCTTTTTAATTGTCTTAAAATGATACTCACCATGTGCTTCCCGATGTCACGTGATCGATTGAGCAACGAGAAGAATTCTCAATTATATTGGAGAGACGATTATGTCAATGCAAAGAGCCTCAATAAAAAATTAGTCATCCCCAATTAATTGGCGATTTATAAAATGATATTCCATCGATCGATTAAAGAGTTTATTCAAGAGGAGGTTTGTTCTGAATCAAGTGCGGAAAATTCAAAATTCATTTTACAAGATTATTGGTTGGATATTCATGGCTTTGATAATGGTTTTTAATTTATTTAATTAATGAGAGGAATGACACATTTTTAGACAGATCAAAAATTGACTTATGACTCAAAAGTCATCTTCGTTTCATGACAATGAGTCGATTTCCTTCGTGATTAAAAAACTCGAAATTCTCGTAATACTCGTGATTAAACTCAAAATTTATTTTACAAGATTATTGGTCGGATATTCATGGCTTTGGTAATGATTTTACATTCATTTAATTAATGAGAAGATTGGCACATTTTTAGACAGATCAAAAATTGACTTATGACTCAAAAGTCATCTTCGTTTGCTGACAATGAGTCTATTTCCTTCGTGATTTATAAACTCGAAATTCTCGAAATACTCGTGATTAAACTCAAAATTTATTTCACAAGATTATTGGTTGGATATTCATGGCTTTGATAATGGTTTTTAATTCATTTAATTAATGAGAGGATTGGCACATTTTTGGACGGATCAAAAATTGACTTATGACTCACAAGTCATCTTCGTTTGTTGACAATGAGTCGATTTCCTTCGTGATTAAAAAACTCGAAATTCTCGTAATACTCGTAATTAAACTCAAAATTTATTTTACAAGATTATTGGTCGGATATTCATAGCTTTGGTAATGATTTTACATTCATTTAATTAATTAGAGGATTGGCACATTTTTAGACAGATCGAAAATTGACTTATGACTCAAAAGTCATCTTCGCTTGCTGACAATGAGTCGATTTCCTTCGTGATTAAAAAACTCGAAATTCTCGTAATACTCGTAATTAAACTCAAAATTTATTTTACAAGATTATTGGTCGGATATTCATAGCTTTGGTAATGATTTTACATTCATTTAATTAATTAGAGGATTGGCACATTTTTAGACAGATCGACAATTGACTTATGACTCAAAAGTCATCTTCGCTTGCTGACAATGAGTCTATTTCCTTCGTGATTTATAAACTCGAAATTCTCGCAATACTTGTGATTAAACTCAAACTTTATTTTACAAGATTATTGGTTGGATATTCATGGCTTTGGTAATGGTTTTAAATTCATTTAATTAATGAGAGGATTGGCACATTTTTAGACAGATCAAAAATTGACTTATGACTCAAAAGTCATCTTCGCTTGCTGACAATGAGTCTATTTCCTTCGTGATTTATAAACTCGAAATTCTCGCAATACTCGTGATTAAACTCAAAATTTATTTTACAAGATTATTGGTTGGATATTCATAGCTTTGGTAATGATTTTACATTCATTTAATTAATTAGAGGATTGGCACATTTTTAGACAGATCGAAAATTGACTTATGACTCAAAAGTCATCTTCGCTTGCTGACAATGAGTCTATTTCCTTCGTGATTTATAAACTCGAAATTCTCGCAATACTCGTGATTAAACTCAAAATTTATTTTACAAGATTATTGGTTGGATATTCATGGCTTTGGTAATGGTTTTAAATTCATTTAATTAATGAGAGGATTGGCACATTTTTAGACAGATCAAAAATTGACTTATGACTCAAAAGTCATCTTCGATTGCTGACAATGAGTCGATTTCCTTCATGATTTAAAAACTCGAAATTCTCGAAATACTTGTGATCAAACTCAAAATTTATTTTACAAGATTATTGGTTGGATATTCATGGCTTTGATAATGGTTTTGAATTTATTTAATTAATGAGAGGATTGGCCCATTTTTAGACAGATCAAAAATTGACTTATGACTCAAAAGTCATCTTCGATTGCTGACAATGAGTCGATTTCCTTAGTGATTTACAAACTCGCAATTCTCGAAATACTTGTGATTAAACTCAAAATTTATTTTACAAGATTATTGGTTGAATATTCATGGCTTTGATAATGGTTTTTAATTTATTTAATTAATGAGAGGATTGGCACATTTTTAGACAGATCGAAAATTGATTTATGACTCAAAAGTCATCTTCGTTTGCTGACAATGAGTCGATTTCCTTCGTGATTCGTTCAATAGAAAGTATAATAATAGTTCATTGGAGGCTCCTCATAGAGCACTTAATATATAAATTCCATTTGTGCGATCGATCAATGCCCAAGAAGTCGCAAAAAATCCAAGCGTAGCAAAACGATTATGTTTAATATTGTGTTCAAATTTTATGTGAGAGATTCCACGCCACTTTTGCCATCAAAAAATGACTACACCCCAATAATTATCTACTCATCAGGATCTAAGTGCAGTACTTTCGTAAAGTATTAAAGGAGTATTCTGGGTTAGAATTTGGAAAAAAATCATTTTTTCTTTGCATATTCTTGAAGTTTAAACCTTTAAGAATACACGCCCGCTCAAAAGTTTGGGTACATCAGTCTATATTTTTTGCTGCACTAGCAGTTGCATAACTACGTCAAAAAAAAGATAGTCGAATTAAAAAAAAAGCGTTTTGACGGGAAGGAACTCAGGTTTGTTTTGCTTTTTTAAAATTTTTTTCATGATTTTTTTGAAAACCGCTTTTGTGGGGCCCGTTTTTTGGCTTTTTAAAGTTTTTTTAATGTCTTTTTGTTCTTTTTTTAATTTTCGTACGATTATTTCTCGCAAAGTTATTTTACTTTTGGCTAAAAAAGACAAATTTTGAAAGATGCAACGTAACTCAAAAACTATAGAGTTTAAGAGAAAATGATAGGTATGAAATAAGTAGCGTTCGTATACACGGAATTGCCCAGAATTATTTCAGAATTTTCCTATGAAATTTTTTTTTTACTATTTTTTTACTATCTTTGATAACGACGTCCCAGCGTAAAAATGAATCTGACTGAAATTTCCGTACTTCGTGGTACATTAAAAATCTGAAAATATTTAGCAACATTTGGCATGCTGTAAACAACAATTATCAATAATAATTATTTATCATTGTTAATCAATAATAATATCGCCCAAAAGTCATTAACAATTGTTTAAACAATTTATTAATAACTTTTGGACAATCTTATGATTGATAATTGTTATTTATAGCATGTTAAATGTTTCTGAATTCTTTCAGATTGTTATTGTATCACGAAGTATGGAAATTTCAATCAGATACAACTTTTCGCTGGGACGACACGATCAGAATTTCGAGCGAAAATAGTAAAAGAAAATTTCATTGGAAAATTCTGAAACAATTCCAGCCGATTCCATGTTTACGTACGCTACTTTTTTCATATCTGACATTTTCTCTCGAACTTTATAGTTTTTGAGTTACGTTGCATTTTTCAAAATTTTCTCTTTTTTAGTCAAACGTGAAATAACTTTGCGGGAAAAAATCGTACAAAAATTTAAAAAAAACGAAAATGGAGCGTCTGCTAACCTTTTCAAATGCACTGTAGATAAAAAAGACAAAAAAAAAATGTCCTCAAGCTGTGCGCCCAAATTGGGATGGTCGAAAAAAAGCCAAAAAACGGTCGCGTACAAAAGCGCATTCTGGGTAAAAAAAAAAATCATAAAAAATATCCTCGAAAAGAAATTCGTCAATTTTTCTTCCAACAAAAGCATCTCAGTCTAAGAGCTGTGTAGCAAAAATTTCAAAGGGAGAAAAAACAATTTCACACTCATCTTCAAAATATAAAAGTTAAACAAATTTTTTTAGCAGTTCAGTCGGATGTCCGAAAAGAATAAAAATTAAGTTTCAATTAAATCATGGGCCTATCGATATTGTGTCACTCATTTTTTTTCATAATCTGTACATGACATAGAAATAATTTAAAAAGTTTTATCATGGAGAAACCAGATATTTCCGTTACATGAAAATTCAAATTTGCAAAAAAAAAAAAAAATTTGCAAAAAAAAAAATCTGCAAATTCTGATATATGTGGACAATTTTTAAAGTCTAGTAAATTTTTTGGTGGCGAAAGTAGCATGGATTCCCTTATATATATATATATATATAGATATAGACTTATGTGCGGACACGCGACAAGCGCTTAATTCATCGCAAATGAGATTATAGGCTTTTTCTCGCGCTGGCATCACTCTCGTATCTCTCATACTCTACATATATGCAAATTGACACGAGAGAGCCGAGTATGTAAATCGTCGCAAACATCCGCTTCGTTGATTTGATAGACTCAATTGTGAAGGAGAAAAAAAAATTGTTACTAAAAATGTTACACTGTGCTTTCTATCATATCGATTAATGTTGCACTCGGATGGAATGGCTCCCGTTTGATATTAAATAAAGTTGCTTTTTCTGAGAAAGTTCTACGATTATTATTGCTCCGATATATTTCTACTCTGAACGAGAAATATTTATCTTTGATCCATGAATATCTCTGTAATTTCAGTTTTTTATTGATTCTAATTTTTTGCAGATCTCAGTGATGCACAATATGGAAGAGAGCAGAGAATCGCTGCGAGAGGTAAAATATTTATTTTTTTATTAAACATTTTTTTGTCTAATTCGCCCGTTGATCGATGAAATTTAAGGGGGAACGCCACTATGACGGGGTTAAAAATAGCCGATTTTTGGGAATTTTTTGTTGTAGGATTACCACTTTCAATTTTTTTTCTATTTCCATTTTTCAAACTCTGAGGTCCTTTATAAATCCTCAAAAATTCCCAGAGTGGTATTTTGTAAAATAAGCCCAGCTGGGATTTTTTTTTGTTTTCAATCGATAAAAAAAATACACAAAAAAAGAGGTTTGGTGATATCAACTACCCAGCTGGGATCACGGAAAATTTGTTTGAATCAATCGTCACATATTTGATTTGATTACCCCGTTGTTAAAGTAATAAAACTGGTGTCGTTGTTTCGAATGTGTACTGCATTCACCGCAATTACAACATTGGATCAAAATGATTTCAAACGAGATTGATTTCTCAACTTGTTTTCTCATTCAATCGAATATTTAGTCATTTACTGAAAGTAAATAAAATTGTTTTAACTGTGTGTTTCGTCTCATCAACAAAATCTAGTTTTAATTTGAGCTATTCATCCAGTCAAAAAGAATAGTAAATGCTTTCAAGTCGATCAAATGGTTTGATAAATTTGACGAAATATTTCAATGCGGCCACAAAACATTTAGTCGATAGTACGTATAGTAATTACCACGATCTCGGCACTTCGCCCGAGCTCCGTAAGATGGCGACGATCGGCGCGCGCTCTCGCGCCAGCGAGACAGCCACTGAGCACCCATAAGTACTAGTGTATTACCAGCATCGGAGTCCTCGATTAACTTTAAATTGATGGAACATTAACCGCGCTCTGTGGTCGCGCAGTTCTATGGACTAAAGACTATATATTTGAATGAGATCACCATTGCACTTTAGTGGCACTCGTGCTCTTTATGGGCGCAAGGATAAATAAGTTAAATTTTCACTTAATTGTTTAATCTCACGATTAATTGGTTAAGTAAAAGCCTTCGTAGCTTAAACAAATATTGCATATCATCAAATGTTTTGTTTATGCAATTGAAATTTTCTAGCTTTATAATGAATGCATTTTTTTCCGTTGAACAACATCTGAATTGCATAGAAAATATAAACTGTTCATTGAACTAAACCATTTGGTTATGCAATCGTATATTGAGGGCATTTTACCAAATATAGAATCAAAACAATGTAATTTTCAATTGAACGGATTCTCTACTCTGTTGGGCCAAGGATATATGTATTTATGGGAAAGCAATTTTTGTTTCCATTCCGTTCACGACCCGTAACCGCCGGGTTTAGTTAATTCAAGCCAATTTTTTTTTTACTTTACCAAACCTTTTTCTCAGTGTAGAAGGAAATGGCGGCCCATTCCATGTTGAGCGACATTTTTTCCGAAATTGATCAAAGTATTCTTTAAGTGAAAAAAAAAATTGAAAATGGCCAACTTCGAGAAAAAAATTATTTTTCTCAAATAGTGAAAATTTTTTTAGATTTTAATATCTTAAAATTTTTTTGTATTTTATTCGGAAAGTAAATTTAAAGACGAAAATTTTGAAAAAATAAACGTCCCCATCAGTCAATTTTTAAAGAAGTTATCTGGGTGAAAAAAAGCATTTTTTTTTGGGTTGCGTAAAAAAATTTGAAAATTTCTTGAAAAATGTTTTTAATGGGGTAGCAAAGGAAAAAAAATCAGCCAAATCGAAAGGGATCGGGTTCAAAAGTGGCCGATTTGACATGGAATGGCCCATATATATACTTATCTGCTCTTCCTTTGGGTATATCTCAATCAATTTTTGAGACTTTGCATTAAATTTTTTTTTACATATTTTTGAATATATAGTACACTAGGACCTCGATAATTGCAATAGCGGTGGGACTGGCACCGCATCACACTTGCAAAAATCGAAGGTGCGCAAATGTCGCCCGTGCGTGTAATGCGCATCTCACACAGTCGTGAGACGTGTCCGCTCTCACATCGGCACTCTCACACCATGTGCCACGTCGATCGATATCCGCCGCATAGTGGGGACTCTTGCAGTTATCGAAGTTGCAGTTATCGAGGTCCCAGTGTATATACTTTAAGAAAATGGAAAAACAATTCGATTTTTTTGACTCGTCACATTGGCGTTCCCTTTTAAAGAACTCCCAGACTGTTCACACAAAGTCTTAAGATTCTTAATTAACAAATTTAAAGAGAAGACAATGTAAAATCGGGCAGGGGGTAATGTTGTAGGACCCTCACATCGTGGAAAAATCTTGTCGCCCTTCGAAACAACAACGGAACGATATTACTGGCCAACTCGATCTTACCCGAGGCTCAGAGGTAGCTTCGTCGAGAGAGAAAAGAATTATTTAAGAAATTATAATCGGTTGGGGTTTAACAACACTGAGAAACAATGTACCAGGATTTGTTAACTGTTAACGAATGTAAAGTTGAATATGGCAAAGTATATTATTTTTTAACAGTTAATAAATTAAATAAATATTTGTTAACAGTTAATAAATCATTTTGACACAAATAAAATAATTCTTAACGACTACAATTTTTTGTAAAAATTAAGGAATATTTAAGTAAAAGTACCAAGTAATAGTATATTACGATACTAGTGCGATGAAACTTTTTCTGACGAGTGTGAGTTTGCAGCATGAGCCGAAGGCAAATGTTGCAATCACACGAGTTGAGAAAAAGTTTCTCGGACAAGTATCGTACGAAATTTTATTGTACGAGTGCGCAAAGTGGCACTTTGCGCACGGAGTGCAATAAATATATTTCTCTACTACAAATAAACTGTTTTCTCAGTGAAGAATTTAACAGAGCGTCTACTAATCGATGTTTAACTATTTTACATTTTTATGCCTCTACGTAAGCTCTAATTATTTGTTAATCAATTTTCTCCAGTTAATATGCATTTCCGTCCATAAAAACACAAATTTGTTGCTAATTAAAACAATTCACGACTGAGCGGGGAAAAATCGATTTTACTCACTTTCTGTAGCGATGGAACAAGGGCAATAATATCATACGTCAATACTCGATTATATTTGTCCTAAATCAATTTTTTTTATTACAAAATTTCATAACTCATTCAGGTCCTAATGCAAAAAGACGTCATCCCTGCGAACAAGGCTCGTGTTATCCAGCGACAGGAAATTTGTTGATCGGTCGAAAAGATCGACTCACCGCATCTTCGACTTGCGGTCTTCATGGACCCGAAAGATATTGCATAGTTTCGCATTTGAAGGATCGGAAAAAATGTTTTTTCTGCGATGCATCGCAGGCGAGACAGCAACACAATATCACAAACATCGTCAGTGGGTAAGTTCCGATAATCTTTTGAAAATGTGATTTTGATTATTTAAACATAATTTTTTACCCGTTTATCTAGATAAAGTAACATTTTAATTAAAACAATTGAAATTAATTGAGATAAGAAAGTTGAAGTTTTCAAAAAAATTCAGGAAATTTCACAACTTTTCTCTTAATAATTTTTTGTTCGTTTCTATGAATGACATGCATTTTTTGTTGGATTTCGGTAATCCTGAACTCAATTTATTTTTGATTACATCCCCTGTATCTTTTCACCATTGATCTTAATTATCGTTATCGTATATTATCTTAGTTATCGTCCCCTACCTTTTCCACCATTGGTCTGAATTATCGTTAGAAAATCGTTGATTAATCTTCAAAAAAATAAGTAATATGCCTTCTTAGAGTTTGTTGTAAAAAAAGTTGCCATTTTTTGGAACTTACCGCAATACATTTTCTTTAATATTGTTACAGTTCAACCTAAGAGTCGTTATTGGTTCTTAACAGGGTTGCAAATAATGCAAATGCATAAAAAAGTAATGCATTATTTGCAACCCTGCCCATTACAATGTAGTGTGTAATAGAAAAAATTTCCATTACCCATTGCAATGTAATGTGTAATGGAAAAATATAGATGAATAAATTATTGCAATTTTACATCACATTTTATTGACTTAGGACTTAGATTTTCAGGTACCTTAAATTCTAAAAAAGCATCTATATTATAATTCTAAGTCCCAAGTCAATAAAATGTAATGCAAAATTGCAATAATATATTCATTTATATTATAATTCTAAAAATCTAAGTCCTAAATCAATAAAATGTAATGCAAAATTGCAATAATTTATTCATCTATATTTTTCCATTCCCAAAATTGCAATCAAAGTTTTGTCCATTACAAATTACAATGCAATGGGTAATGGAATTTTTTTTTATTACACACTACATTGTAATGGGCAGGGTTGTAAATAATGCATTACTTTTTTTAATGCATTTGCATCTTCATTAACCATTAACCATTAAAATTATTTCCATTAACCATTCAGTTTTAATGGTTAATGGAAATTATTTTCATTAGCCATTAAAAAAGTAATGGTTAATGCATTGCTTTTTCATTACAAATTTCGCAACCCTGGTTCTTAAGGTGTCAGTCTACTTTAGAAGGCCAAAAAAAGCAAATAAATTTTTTATTCTCAGCTATGAAACTGTTATTACAACATTATTTCATCCTTCGAAAGTGCAAAACAAAAATTTATTTTTAATTTTCATTCTTTGGCGCCTTCTATGAATTATTCGAACAATGAAAATAAAAATAAATTTTCGTTTTGTATTTTCGAAGGATAAAACAATGTTATAATAACAGTATTATAGCTGTATCTGATAGAGGAGCTGAGAAAAAAATCTTAAAAATTTGCTTTTTTTGGTCTTCTAAAGTAGACTAGTACCTTAAGGATGTTGAGTCCCAAATTGAAAATGATGATAAAATATTGAAAATTTGATATGTCATTATGTAGAACATTTGAGAGGTTGTGTAAAATTTTTACTACGATTAGGAAGCTGGTTACTGAGAATTTTGAATTCAAAAATTACACGTAGCCTTATGGAAACTGAAGTAAATTTGCAATTATTATTTTTTTTTGTTATAAAAAATGATGCCAAAAATACAAAAAAAATTGCACTCGAGGAAAAACATATAAGAAGCATTGTGTAATTTTTTCAAGACATTTAGGAAGCTCGTGTTCCAGTAAATAAATAATAAAAACACAGTACGTGGTTTTCACAGCAAGAAACAAGAAAAGAGCGGCACCGTTGCATAGACTGAAAGTAGCGGGAAATTCAAATACTCATTTTCGTTCACGGACGACGTCGTTTCATGCACGATAAAGAGGTTTCGAGGTTATGTTTGCTGTCAGTTTCACATTCAATCGCGACCGTCGCGACTGCTCTCGATCGTACAGTTCTCAGTCGTGCCAACTTACCAATGCACGCAACGTTGCCAAATGTAAAACTAATACAGCGACTACTTTAAATATTAATATTGTTTAAAAATATTGTTTTTTTTTGCAGTTCAAAGTAATTTCATGTTATATTTCTATAGTTGCGATATAAAATAATCAACATTTTTTTGAGAATGAACGGTTTCCACTATCGAGATTTTAGCGTTGTCAAGTTTGGACAAAACATCCAAAAGTTAATCCTCGCTTGTAAAAACATTGTGAAAACTTGATATAATACGTAAATAAAAATTTGCGATCATTAATATGCACAATTGCGATACTTCTTTTCACATCAACGGTGTTACGATACGAATTGAAGTATTAATCAATTCCAATAAAATTCAGTAAAATGAAAAACTTTTGGACGGAACAGTACGGACTCAACATCCTTAATTTCAAACTATCTAAGAAAACTAAATAAAAATTCAACAAAACGCTCGTTGCTTTTATTTTTCAGATCAGCCAAAAATACCTGGTGGCAGGCTGAAAATGGCATTGAAAATGTCACAATATCGTTCGATCTCGAGGCAGAATTTCACTTTACGCACTTGATAATACGCTTTCAAACGTTTCGTCCGGCGGCAATGTTGATCGAGCGTTCCCACGATTTTGGCAAAACATGGCAGGTTTATCGTTATTTCGCTCAATACTGCGAACAATCGTTTCCTGGTGTACCGACTTATCAGCCAAAAAAATTGACGGACGTTATCTGCGAGTCGCGTTATTCCACCGTCGCTCCATCGTCGGACGGTGAAATTATATTTCGGGTATTGCCACCGAACTTGCAATCGGTCATTGACAATCCTTATTCCAAAGAGGTACAGAATCTCATGAAAATGACGAACATGCGCATCAACTTCACCCGATTGCACACTCTCGGCGACGATTTGCTCGACGATCGAGCGGAAATTCGTGAAAAATATTACTACGCCGTTAACGATATGGTCATACGTGGCTCTTGCTCGTGTTACGGTCACGCATCGGCGTGCCTCGAACTTCCGGGTGTACAAAACGAGGAGGAAATGGTCCACGGACGTTGCGAGTGCACTCACAATACGAAGGGATTGAATTGCGAAAATTGTCAGGACATGTTCAACGACGGACCGTGGAAACCAGCCGTAGGAAAACAAACCAACGCCTGCAGACCCTGCAACTGCAACGACCATGCGAAATCTTGTCACTTTGATGAGGCCGTTTACGAGAAATCCGGACGTGTTTCCGGTGGCGTTTGCGACGATTGTCAGCACAACACCAGAGGCCGAAATTGCGAACAGTGCAAGCCGTTTTATTATCATGATGTGCGAAGAAACATCACCGATCGTGATGCTTGTCAACGTAAGATTTTATTACGTCCGGTTTAGAACACATAAGCTTTTTTTTTTTTTTTTTTAAATTCCCAAAGGCCCGGGGTCCTTCCCCTTTAGCAAACTCCTACCCCAATCTTCTACTTCCCATATTCCCCACTTCCTCCCCCCTTCCAATATACCCCACCCCTTCCTTCCCCCCCTCCCCCGAGTCGGTCCTGAGTTCGTCTTCCGATGCCGGAGCTACGTCGCGCCTCGTCGAGAAATTGTAAACATGAACTACAGCTATATACATGTGACTCACACCTGTACGAGACTTGTGTATGCCACATATATATATATCTGGAGCTTGTCACGCCCATATTTTTATTTCTCGACGAGACTACGGCACAGGGAATCGAACCCAGGACCTCCCGATGCTCTGGTTTAGAGGCAAGCACGCTAGCCACTACTCCAGAGTACCGGTTGAACACATAAGCTTTTTTTTGTTATTTTAAGGTCGTATTCTGGTTTGGAATTTTGAAAAACTCGATTTTTCATGTGTTCTTAAAGTTTAGACCTTTAAGAATACATTCTCGAAAGGAAATTATTCAATTTCAATAATTAACGGAGTTATAGCTATTTTAGTGAGTGTAACTTTTAGGGGCTATTCTGGTCGAGATTTTTGAGAAAATCTATTTTTTTGCATATTCTTAAAGTTTAGATCTTTGAGAATATATCCTCCAAAGGAAATTCTTACATTCCGATAATTTACGGAGTTATAGCTATTTTAGTGACGCAGCAACGATGCCCGTCGGGTTAGAGCGTAAGTTTTAGGGGGTACTCTGGTCTAAAAGTTTGGAAAAGTCAATTTTGTTTGCATATTCTTAAAGTTTAGACCTTTAAAAATATATCCTCGAAAGGAAATTTTTTAATTCCAATAATTTACAGAGTTATAACTATCTTAGTGACGCAGCAACTATGCCCGTCACCTCAGAGCATAACTTTCATAGAGTATTCTGGTCTAGAATTTTGAAAAAATCCATTTTATGCAAATTCTTAAAGTTTAGACCTCTAAGAATATATCCTCGAAAGGAAATTATTCAATTACAATAATTAACGGAGTTATAGCTATTTTAGTGAGTGTAACTTTTAGGGGCTATTCTGGTCGAGATTTTTGAAAAAATCCATTTTTTGCATATTCTTAAAGTTTAGATCTTTGAGAATACATCCTCCAAAGGAAATTCTTACATTCCGATAATTTACGGAGTTATAGCTATTTTAGTGACGCAGCAACTATGCCCGTCGCGTTAGAGCGTAAGTTTTAGGGGGTACTCTGGTCTAGAAGTTTGGAAAAATCAATTTCGTTTGCATATTCTTGAAGTTTAGACATTTAAGAATATATCCTCGAAAGGAAATCTTTACATTCCGATAATTTACAGAGTTATATCTATTTTAGTGACGTAGCAACTATGCCTGTCATGTTAGAGCGTAACTTTAAGGAAGTATTCTGGTTTAGAATTTTGAAAAAATCAATTTTGTTTGCATGTTCTTAAAGTTTAGACATTTAAGAATATATCCTCGAAAGAAAATTTTTACATTCCGATAATTTACAGAGTTATAGCTATTTTAGTGACGTAGCAACTATGGCTGTCATGTCAGAGCGTAACTTTAAGGAAGTATTCTGGTTTAGAATTTTAAAAATATCAATTTTGTTTGCATGTTCTTAAAGTTTAGACATTTAAGAATATATCCTCGAAAGGAAATTTTTACATTCCGATAATTTACAGAGTTATAGCTATTTTAGTGGCGTAGCAACTATGCCTGTCATGTCAGAGCGTAACTTTAAGGAAGTATTTTAGTTTAGAATTTTGAAAAAATCATTTTTTTTGCATATCTTTCAAATTTTGGCCTTTGAGAATATATACTCCAAAGGAAATTTTTCGATTCCAATAATTTACAGTGTTATAACTATTTTAGTGACGCAGCAACTATGCCCGTCACGTCAGAGCGTACCTTTAAGGAAGTATTCTGATCTTGAAGTTTGGAAAAGTCAATTTTGTTTGCATATTCTTAAAGTTTAGACCTTTAAAAATATATCCTCGAAAGGAAATTTTTTAATTCCAATAATTTACAGAGTTATAACTATCTTAGTGACGCAGCAACTACGCCCGTCACGTTTTTCTCAAAACTATTTTTCCCAACACGGCTGACATCTCAAGTTCTACTCAACCGATTTACTTGAAATTTTTCATTAATCTTCAATACATAACTCCCCGTCGACGGTATCACGATTGTGTAAAAATTATTAATTTTACTATTGTAAAAAAATTGAAAATGATAAAAAAAGGGTTGAAAAACGCTTTTTTTTGTTCTGACAGCCGCCATTTTGCAAAATTTTGTTTTTTCAAGCTCAAAACTTATCAAATTTTTATTTTCTTTTTCATTAAATTTTTTTTTAACATTGTCAAAATATTAACAAAAAGTTTGTAAAGAAAGAATGGGAAAAATAATTTTTTTTTTAACGAGCTCGAAGAAATGTCCAAAATGTATGTTTCTAGACCAGAATACCGCCTTAAACTAGCAAAAAGTGTCCCATTTTCTGCCAATATGGAAAACAGTCTCAATAAAATCGAAATTTCTACAGCGTGCGATTGTGATCCTGGTGGCTCGTTGGACGACGGAATTTGCGACTCGAGAACGGATATTCTCAGCGGAGAGGAATCAGGCCGATGTCATTGCAAGAGCAACGTCGAGGGACGTCGTTGTGACATTTGTAAAAACGGCTTCTGGAACTTTGACGTCAACAATCCGGACGGTTGCGAAGGTATTTGACTATACAATTTTATTCGTGCTCTAAATTTCTATAATTGCGTGGGCTTTTGAATTACGTTCAATACAATTAAAAAATATGCAAAATTTCTTGAGATCGACTTGGAGCAATTTCCAAAAATTCTTCCTGGCAACAATAATTAAGTTATCGACTTAAATCCGACGGCATTCTCTGAGTTTTCCAATAGTCAATCTATGATGACATAAAACTCAATAGAATTGAAAAAAAGAAGAGAATAATTTTAAAACACTCAATGGAAACTGAGTTAACTGAGAGTTAACTCAATGAAAACTGAGTTTTGCCGTTGACGTTTTGGAAAATCGTCTGGAAATCCAAAAAATCTTATTTTTCGACTTTAAGCAATTGTTCAGGTCTTAAGTAATGGAAAACTTTCTGCTAATTTCGAATACATGATTAATTAAACTTAAATTCTACGAGAACATCATGAAACACTAAAAAAACGTGGTTTTCAAATCTATTCATCTTGTTTAGAAAGATAATCGGTTTTATTGAAACTCGCAATGTGGAAACCATGAAAAAATATATTTTTTTAAGTTTACCGTTTATTCTCTCAAAGAATCGTAAAAAAACATGAATCATTAAAAATGGCCAATATGCAAATTTTACCATCTTTTACGAGAAAGAGACAAACATGGCAAAAACAAATCAAGCAAAAATACACTTTTCAGTCTCATGAAACGTAAATTGAGTACTGCAAAATAAGAAAGCAATGCAAAGTTTCAATTTAGAGTTTTTTTTTCTTAATTGATGCCCACTATTATACTGACCCAATTCATAAAATTTCGCTATTCAATTTTGCTGATTTTTTCCCCAAAAGCTTGCACTTGCAATCCTCTCGGTACGATCGACAATCAGGGTTGCAACATGGTAACGGGAGAGTGTACATGTAAACGTTACGTCACTGCTCGGGACTGTAATCAGTGTTTGCCGGAATATTGGGGTTTGAGCAACGATCGTGATGGTTGCAAATCTTGCGATTGCGATCCCGGTGGCTCTTACGACGCGACCTGCGACGTCGTCACCGGACAGTGTCGTTGTCGTCCTCATGTCACAGGAAGAGCTTGCAACCAGCCCGAACAGAGTTATTACACCGGAGCACTGGACTTTTTGATCTACGAGGGTGAACTCTCCAGGGCCAGTGACGTGAGTCAATAGCTACAAACAAACCGTACCAATAAAAATAAAAAAAAAATTTTAAAAGTTTTCTGTGGTAAACCTTCGTTTTATGATAAAACAAAAACTTCTGACCAAATTTCATCAAAATTGAAAGGGGTCGATTCCAACTATAGGTCGATTAAATATGGAATGACCCCATTCTATAATAAAAACTGAAAAGTGAAACCCTAACAACTTTCGTCATCTTCTCCTTGATAACAGAATTGTCAAGTCGTCATCCGAGAGCCTTACAGAGACGGAAGGCCAAACACTTGGACTGGCACAGGATTCATGAAGGCCTCCGAAGGTGCTACGATGAATTTCACCATCAATGACATACGAAGATCAATGTGGTACGACGTTGTTTTGCGTTACGAGTCACTGCAGCCGGGTATATGGCAGGACGTAGAAATTATTGTGGAGAGGGACAGTGATGTTGATCTGGATGGTCCATGCAAACAATGGCGTCCCGAAGATGATTACCTTCGGATACGATTACCTCATGATGCACGTCACGCCGTAGCTGATCCATCTATTTGTCTTGAGGCTTACAAAACTTACAAATTCTTCTTGACCTTCCGCAAGTTTGATAGCCAAACGGACACCCCGACTGCATCGATACTCGTTGACTCGGTAAGTTCGGAACAATGCTCCTTTCCTTACATCCTGTTAACACTGTAAACCATTTAGATAGTTTTAATCTGTTGATCAAGTCGACACACCATGATCTTTATATTAATTGTAATAGCCAGTCTCTTAGTGCTCGGAGCACCAGACGAGAAATTGGTTTGATCAACTAGATAGTTGGTTAGGTCAACTAGCCAACCCTATTTCTTAATTAGCACATCTAAGTCGTTTTGAACGACTTAATTGTGCTAACTAAAAACCCGTTCAAAACGACATAATTGTGCTAACTAAAAAACCTGTTCAAAACGACTTAGTTGTGCTAACCAACCGTATTTTTTAATTAGCACAACTAAGTCGTTTTGAATAGGTTTTTTAGTTAGCACAATTAAGTCATTCAAAACGACTTAGTTATGCTAACTAAGAAATAGGGTTGGTTAGTTGAACAGTTCTTTTAGCACAACTAAGTCGTTTAGAACGACTTAATTGTGCTAGCTACAAAACCGTCCAACGACTTAGTTGTGCTAACTAAAAAATAGGGTTGGTTACAGTTGACCCAACAAACTATCTACTTGATCAAACCATTTTCTGGTCTGGCGCTCAGACCAAAACTGTTTGGTTGAACCAAGTCGTTTTTTCCGTGTATTTTTCAGTTAGCACAACTAAGTCAACTAAGTCGTTTTCTCCTTGCGTCACAAAAGATATTTCCTTCGCTAAATGAAACCAAAAGTAAGTTAAACCATTTTTCTTCAGATTGTTCTGAGACCAAGAATCGATGCCATTCCATTCTTTACCGATTCGGGCCCTGGCCAATTGCGTCGTGACGAATACGAGCGCAATCGTTGCAACGAGATATTCAACGACGTGGCCCGTTACACTTCACGCGAAGCCGAAGTGTGCGAAAAATATCGCAACAGCATTGGTTACTATGTTTTCGAGGGCGCTCACTCGTGCGATTGCAATCCAACTGGTTCACACAGTTTACTGTGCGAGAATTACGGTGGTACTTGTCCTTGCAAGAGCAACGTTGTTGGACGTCGATGCGATCATTGTGCACCAGGAACTTATGGCTTTGGGCCCGAGGGTTGCATCGCCTGTGATTGCAACGCCGTCGGTGCACTGGACAATTTTTGCGACGTCGAAACTGGACGTTGCAAGTGCAGACCAAATACTTATGGACGTGACTGCGGAGAGTGTGATCCCGGCTTTTGGAACTTTCCACACTGCAAGCGCTGTGAGTGCAACGGTCATGCCGAGTCCTGCGACTCGAGAACCGGCGCGTGTATCAATTGCCGTGATTACACGACTGGACACAATTGCGATCGTTGCATCGACACGTTCTACGGTGATCCTCGTATTGGCGTTGACATACCTTGCAGAGCTTGCCCATGTCCAGGTAAACGGTTTTTCTTAAGTTTCTTGGTGTCTCCTGGGTATCCAATACTGTTCTCAAGATTACGCAAAAATTATGACTGTTTGGCAGGAGTTAGGAATTGGAAGGTAGTTTTCGAAGTATAGATAGTTAGTATAGATTAAGGGGTGATCGTCAAAACGCTGATTTTTGAACATAAATATAAATGTTCGTTGAATACGTGTACTTTAAGGTGCAGCGGTTCTCTCATAAATCAATTTTTGAGTTTCACTGCTCTGTGCAAGATCCTGACCAAATCACTTGATGGATCTTATCCTACGACGTCTCATTTTCTTCGTAACACTTTACCTGACTGTTTAAATGTGGCCCACTTCTTGTTTCAAAAATTCAAAAAGTGGCCTGTAACTCCATAATAAGGACATCAAAAAAATGTGCCACACTTGAGCAGTCCGGGAAAGTGATACAAAGAAAAGGAGACGTCATAGGATAAGATCGTCAAGCGGTTTGGTCAGGATCGTGCACAGCGTAGTGAAACTCAACAATTGATTTATGAGAGGATCGCTGCACTGTAAGGGTTCGAGTACATCAATGACATTAAAATCTGATCCAATGAAACACTAAACGCGTGATAACATTTTTACAAATTCCGTTTAATAAGGCACCAGGGATTCCGGTCATTCGTACGCCGACAGTTGCTCCTTGGATCCTGTAACTCACGACGTAATATGCGAGTGTTACGAAGGCTACTTCGGGCCCAGATGCGAGACATGTGCCGAAAATTATTTCGGCAATCCGGAAGACTCGAGCGGTGGTTGTTCACCGTGTGACTGTAGCAACAATACCGATCTCGCCAGACCTGGCAATTGCGATCCCAGTACCGGAAGATGTCTTCAGTGTCTCTACGATACGTACGGTACCAATTGTCAGTTCTGCAAGCCCGGATTTTATGGCAATGCTTTGGAAAAGAATTGCCAGGATTGCATGTGCAACGTTTTGGGAACGGACGCTAGTGCTGGACCTTGTGATCATCGCTACGGACAGTGTCCGTGCTTGCCTCACGTCGTGGGAAAACTTTGTGATGCCTGCGAGGAAAATCATTGGAGAATCGCTAGTGGACAGGGCTGTGATCCCTGCGAGTGCGACATCGTTGGAAGCATATCAGACAGGTTCGTAACTGCAGTTCCTTGTCTCATGTCTGGTCAACAATTGTTGATACAGGACGGATTTTAAGAAACAGAAAAGCTTGAAAGCTCCTAAACAAAACCTCTCAATCAGTTGACAGATTTTCTTAAAGAGCTGACAAAATGCAATAAAAATTTCGATTATCTTGACCCCCACAAATAGAAAACTTCTCAAGTAAAGTTCGTTCCACTAGGGATTCCCTCTAATCGCTTTTCCCTACTGAGTATGCAAAGGGATATTTAGAAATGTGATTAGACATTTAGGCAATCGAATCCCGATCCTGGGTTGTAAATTGTCCGGCGATTTTATTGAAAAAGACCAGAGCTGGGCAGTACTCGAAGTACTTGAAGTACTTCAAGTGTTGTACTTAAATTGGCAAGTATTTCAAAAGTACTTCAATTTGTAAGTACTTAAAAAATTCTTCAAGTATTGTACTTAAAATTTCAAATACGCTTCTGTGCTTCAGGTATTTTTTCAAAAAATACTATAAATATTGAACGAACAAGTAATGCATCTTAAAAAGACTTTTCGATCAAATTATTTTTGCAAACAGAAACAGTGAGACAGAAAAATTAAATAGGTATAATATTTTAATATTTTTAGAAATAGACTTGATGATTAGAGGCTTCACAGATTGTAACAGAGCTGGGGAGTACTTGAAGTACCCGGTACTTGCGGAGTACTTGAAGTACTTAAAAAGTACTTCAAGCATTTAAAAAGTACTTCAAGTACTTTAAAAGTGCTGCAAGTATTGTATTTAAATTAGCAAGTACTTAAAATGTACATCAAGTAATACACATAAATTTTCAAGTACCCGGCCTGGACTTCAAGTATTGTACTTAACATTTCAAATACGTTTCTGTACTTCAAGTACTTTTTCAAATACAAGTATCAAGTACTTTTGAATGTGCCTTGCTGATGGTTGCATGTACAAAGCATTTAAAAAGTACTTCAAGTACTTTAAAAGTGCTGCAAGTATTGTATTTAAATTTTCAAGTACTTAAAATGTACTTCAAGTAATGTACATAAATTTTCAAGTACTCGGCTTGTACTTCAAGTATTGTACTTAACATTTCAAATACGTTTCTGTACTTCTAGTACTTTTTCAAGCACAAGTATCAAGTACTTTTGAATGTGTCTTGCTGATGGTTGCATGTACAAAGCCTTTTATTATGTAATAAAAAATGATATTTCATGACGTATAGACAACTATCGTCTACGACAGTATTTTGAAGACGAACATGAAGTTGGTGTAGTTTTAACAATCCATGTATTATATTCTTCTTTTCTTCTTTTTCAAACCTGTATCAAAATAAATCGTAATTACAATCGTCAATGCTATTTTTCAATTATTTTTAATTCATAATACTGGGATTAGGCTTCGGCAGATTAGAACTTCTAATCTGCCTAAGCCTAATCTCAGTGTATTGCACAAGGTGAAAATATGTTTTGATATAAAAAGTACTCAAATAAAAAACAAATGAGAATAAGAAATGAAGTGTAAGTACTAAAACTTACGGGATATACCTGAAAACTTGAAAAGTACTGGGTACTGAATACTGGAAACTTGAAAAGAACTAGACTTTTCAAGTACTTGTACTTCAAGTACTTTAAATCTTAAGTACCTCAAGTAATAAGGACGAAGTACTTCAAGTACTAACGTTACTTTGTACTTTGTACTTGAAGTACTTTCCGGTACTTTGCCCAGCTCTGAAAAAGATATTTGAATTTGGTAGGATCAATAGGCCTGGCTTGATATCATAAAAGAAATTCCATTTGAAATGGACATTCGAATCCCGAGAATAGTTGAGGTGATGAATTTCCATTTTGGTACCAATACTTCAGATTCCTTTATTTGATTTTTCAAACAGATGCAATCCTTACGACGGTACTTGCGACTGTCGATCAGGCTTTGGTGGACGTCGTTGCAACGAGTGCCAGGCCAATTATTGGGGCGATCCGAACGTGGAGTGTCGACCTTGCAAGTGCGACGCAATTGGTTCATCGAGCTCGCAGTGCGATCGTGAAACTGGCGTTTGCATCTGTCACAAGGGAATCGGTGGTGAAAAGTGCGATCAGTGCGATCGCGGTTATATCGGTGATGCGCCAAGTTGCAGTCCCTGCGGCGAGTGTTTCGACAATTGGGACTTGATTCTCGATGGTCTGCGAAACACGACGAATATCGTGATTCAGGAAGCATCGAGAATACAAAAAGTCGGTACAACCGGTGTTTACAGTGAGCAATTCGACGAGATGATCGATAATCTCGATCAGGTCAAAGCTCTGATAACCAGTACATCGGTCAGAAGTCAGGACCTCGATGAATTGAGCGAATTGGCGAAAAAGCTTGCGGATAATGTCACGAGATCGTTGGAAGCGTTGGAGGAAGTTGAAAATCAATTGGAAAACGTTAGCAATCGCGTGAGCCTCGACGATATGTCGCTCAAGGGCCTGAAAAATCGTACAAACAGCCTCCACCAGGGGGCAGCGATGCTCAGCGAAAACGCCACCAGGCTTCAAGAGGCGAATGTTGAAGGTGCTCTCAACGTGACACAACAGATGGCGGAACAATCGCGACACGCGGAAAAAATGGCTAACGACACGACGAATGTGCTTGCCGATGCTGAGAGATATAGAAAAAATACGGAAACGTTATTGGCGAAGAACAGAGCCAGAGTGAACGAGGCCCAAGAACGTAGCATCGAGTCACTCGGTCAATTGGAACGCAAGATAAAGGAGTTCAACGCTGAAATGCCGAATCTCAATCTCGGTATGTGCGGCGATAATGTTACGGATTGCAGCAACGTTTGCGGTGGCGCTGGTTGTGGTTTCTGCGGTGGACTATCCTGCGACGCTGGCGCCATTACAATGGCCAATCAGGCGCTCGACGTAGCGAAGAAACAGGCGGCAAAAATCAAATCCCACAAGGATGATGCTGAACAGCTTTTACGTAATGTGAGTTTTATTGATAAAAGTTTACGGGTGCCCTGCGCCTGACGACATTTCGGGTTGTTCGGAATGAAAATCTAGGATTACTCAGAAAAATTCCAGAAGAATATTGTTGAACTGTCAGGGAATTTGTATTTTATTCGTGCTCTAAAAATGATTAATTTGCGATCGGCTAAGGTAGTCATTGTTGATTTAAGTTCTGATGATAGATTCAGGGGAAGTCATCAGGATGATGACTCTGTCGTTCTGTAGTTTTGCAGTAGCTCGGTAGTCATTCGCTTTAAGGTGACAGTCACTCTAATAACTTTAAAGTGGTCGTTACATTAAGTTACATACACTAAGTTATCGATCAACTACAGCGAGTTATCGCCTCTATGAGTACTACCGAACAGACTTCTTCCGACGAATAATTTTGTAAAGTCGCAAGGAACAATGACATCCCAAGTTTCGATCAATTCGCCAATTCCTTTAATTGGTGTTATCTTCAATGAAACTCTTTTCAGATGCTGGAAATCAAACAAGACGCCACTGCCGCACGTGGCAATGCCCAGGACGCGTTTAACGCGGCATGGGACGCGCGAAATCGTTCGGACGCCGTTGTCAAATCCGTGTCCGAAGCAACGGAGAGAATTTGGAGTATGCTCAACGAGGATCAACCTACACCGGTGATGGTGCGCGATCTTGCTGAGGAAGTGCTGAGCAAAAATATACACCTTCGGCCCGACGAGATTGAGCAACTTGCCGATAAGATCAAAAATATCGTTGGATCTCTGACGGATTCCGATCGAATACTCGCCGATACGGCGACCGATCGACAAAATGCTCACGACCTTGAAAATCGCGCAAAAAGAGCAAAGGAGACTGCACTTGAGAAACAGACACAGGCAGGAAAGGTAATGAAGATTTATATCTAAAGCCCGAATTTGAAGATCTTAAGATCCTATCTTAAGGTCGAACTTAAGATCAAACTTTCCATCGAACTCAAGTTGGAACTTAAGTGTTATCATCATTATAAGTTCATACTATACGTTCAAACTTTAGTGGAGAACTTCAGATCGATCTTAAGTTTAAACTTTGACTTGGTTTCAAGTTTTATCTCAAGATCCATCTTGCGCTTGAACTTGAGTTCGATCGAACTTCTTTCATCGCCTCCTCCGACCGTGTTCTACATATCTCATAGGTAATATATTCGAGGATGATTATTATATTCTGTCTTAGGCTCGAATTTCAAGATCTTAGGATTGATCTTAAGTTTGAACTTAAGTGTCAACATTATAAGTTCATACTTAAGTTCAATCTTTAGTGCAAACTTCAGATCGATCTCAAGATCAAACTTAAATTTGGGTTGAAGTTTGAACTTAAGACAATTAATGTCAAAAAACACGGTCGAGAGAGGCTATGAAAGAAGCTTGATCGAATTTAAGTTCAAGCTCAAGATGGAACTTAAGATAAAAAATCAAACCAAATTTAAGTTTGAAGATCGATCTGAAGGTCGCACTAAAGTTTGAACTTATAATGATACTTAAGTTCAAACTCAAGATTTATCTTAAGTTGGAACTTAAGTTCGATCATGAGTTCCAATTTGAGTTCAATGGAAAGTTTGATCTTAAGATCGATCTTAAGAACTTAAAATTCGGGCCTGAATTTTTTCCCAAGCCTTTTTTTCTGCAGGCCTGACGGCATCGTTCATTTTGCTCTCTATCACTTCATTGTACTCTTTTTAAATGTCTAAAAACACTTTTTTCGAAGGAGTGTAACGCTTCTGACTCATTTTCAATTGAAAGTCAAATTTATGACATTACTCAGATTTATGAGCGGAGAAACAAAACACGATCGGGAGAGGCGATGAACAAAGTTCGATCAAACAAACTCAAGCTCAAGATGTATCATTAAGATCAAACTTCAAACCAAATTTAAATTTCAACTTAAGATCAATTTGAAGTTTGCACTAAACTTTGAACTTGAGTATAAACCTATAATGACACTCAAGTTTAAACTTAAGATTCATCTCATGCAACTTACGTTCGATCTTAAGTTCCAACTTGAGTTCGATGGAAAGTTCGATCTTGTTTGATCTTAAGATTGATCTTAAGAGAATGCTAAATACCGACACTAACACCTCGAAATTGCCATCCAAACTTGCTCTTATACAAATGGATGGAATTGAATAAAATTTTAACAACATCATCAGAACAATGGCAGGAATGGAGCCTCACTAAAAAAATTTCGAAAAATAAAAAAAAAATTTACAGATTCATTTACCACCAAGAAACTGTAATTGAAAAACTTAAATTACTAAACTTTTACTGCATTTCGGGTAAAACCAAGAGTGAGGCTCCATAAAGAACGCCACGATACAAATATCGAGACGTTTTCGACATTATTTTATCAAAATGACACGCCGTAAGTTTGGATGGCGCATCGAGAGATAAATATCGATAAATTGTAGTTTTATTGAAAAACGAAATGGCGAAATATAGTTCACATACACGCGAGTGAGGGCAGCACCATGGATTCTGATGAGTAACCTATAATATATTTAGGAGGCTCGAATGAGTTCGTTGGCATTAGCTGTAACGCATTTTAGCCTCTCAATTGACAATTAATTGTTAATTAATTTATCCCCCTCTTAATTGTCAAAATGTAATTAATTTTCATCCACGGTTGTCGGAGAAAGACTGGACGACGATGATACGTCGATAATGTAGGGATTGAATAAAAATGTATTTAGCCTCCTCTTAAGATAGATCTTAAGATCTTTAAATTCAGGCCTAAGTCACGATAAAAGGATGAAACTGTAAATATTTAAAATGGGAGATATATTTCATCACTGGATTGAACTCCAATACAATTTTCTAATGTTGTTAAAAAAAATTAACCAGGTTGTCGAATTGCTGAGCGATACTCAAAAAGCTCAAGAGAAAGCAGAATCGGCGATCGATCAGGCCGTAGATGACATAGCACTTTCGGAGAAGGATCTGAAGGATATCGTTGAGGTAACGAGAGAAGCTAGCAAAAAAGCCGCCAATACTACGGCATCGGTGGATTCTCTGGATTCTCGTCTCAAACAACTAGAGATCCAATCGGTGAGAAACGAGTTTGTTCTGAATCAGGAGATACGTGTGGAATTGTTGAAAGTTGCGGACGATGCGAAAATCGTGAGAAACAAGAGCGAGCGTCTCGGTACCGAATACAAGAGAGCCGGTGACTCGTTGAATTATCGAGTTACCAAGAGCAAAGGTGATATACAGAGGGCAAAGCAATTGTTGCAAAGAGCGTCGGAACTCACTGCCGATACGTCAACGAAATTCAAGGATCTCGATGGCATGGAGAGCGTTTATCGCGACAACGACAGAGTTTTAGGGGATCTCATGGCTGACGTTGACGATCTGACGAATCAGATGGAACGACATCTCGCTGAGATTGAACAAAAGTCTCAGCTTTATCGCCAATGCTCCTCTTAATGAGACATATGTTTTTTTTTACTAACTTTAATTCGAGCATTTATGCCCAATTGAGAGAACGGATTTCGAGACGAGAATTTATGAGACTCGAATTACCGTGTCTGCGGCAAATTAAGGTACTAGTCTACTTTGGAAGCCACAAAAAGCAAATTTTCAAGATTTTTTTCTCAGCTCATTTATAAGATATGGCTATAAAATTTATAGCTATAAACTTTTATAGCCATATTTGATAAAGGAGCTTAGAAAAAAATCTTAACAGATTTTTTTTTGCTTTCTGAAGTAAACATGTACTCTAAAAGAGTGACATAGGCGACTGTCGAGAAAAAAAAGATCGTGGTAAGCAGATAATGGGAAAGAGAAACTCCGGCCTACGCCACCTAGTGGCTAAACTTAAAGGGAAGTTAAACCTGACCCTCCCTGAAGAGGGTTCGCACCTAAATTTCTAAAACATATTCCTCATTTTTCTCATGAACGCTTTTATAAAAAATACTCATTTTCATCGAGCCTTTTTCAAGAAAAATGTAATGGAAATTTGTTAGTGTTGTGTCGTGATTCTTCGACCAGAATATAGACACTTTGACACTATGTGCGCATGTGCAGACGATCGCGCATGCCCAGACGATGCCGCATGTGCAGACAATCGCGCATGCGCCTAAGATCGTGCATGCGCAGACGATCGCGCATGCGCATATCAAGCCTCAGAGCCATTCTACTGGAATATAAGCTCCCATATTGGGATTCAGCGTATAATCTCGTCCTTTCCCAATGAAATATTAGAAAATATGAATAGAAATGAAAATAAAAAAATGTGCCATAATTCGATCAGATTTTCCAGTGCCCTTGTGACTCCTCTCTATCTCTCTCTCTCCCTATCCATCATTATAAAACTGATGAAAAATAAAAAGTGGTCGCTCTCAAAACATCCCTAGACTCCCTCACACGTACACACGTCTGTAAATAAATATATAGTTATAAAATACATGAACCACTGTGTCATATATTAATTTACTTTCGAATTTAGACATACATTTGACGTTTTTCGATAGGGAAATAATACATCGACATAGTTTTAACGAAAACTAGACGTTAGTGCACTTGAAAGTAAGCATAATAAAAATTGATGTAATGACAATTTTATTACGGTTATAGTCTTTATGAATTACAATACTATTGTGTTAAAAAGTGGATTTTTTTCAACGATGAGAAAGTAGAAGAGGTGAAGAAAAATTATATTTATCGTAAGAGAAATGCAATAATTTTAATACGCTTCAACCAAACACTTTTTTTTCGTATATATTTCATACTTTGTTACAATTTATACAATGACATATATAAATATAGTATAAAATATGTTATAGAGTGAATGAAATAAAATGAACGAAAAACAAACATCGGTGTTAAAAAAGGAAACGATTGTCATTGTAACTAAAAAGAGTTTAGTGATTGTGACTTTTAGTGTTCGCTAATGTTTTTCCATTGCGGTTTGGCGCGATAGCTTGTGCATGGACACACACCGGAAATGAGATATGTATCTCAACAGAGATAAGAAGTCCCTGTCCAAACGACATTCGTAAGTATACATAATAAACCGAGCTATATAATTTGTTATAGTTACTACTATTTACTTTAGCCAACTATAATCTGTTTCCGGTGGAAGGATACCGCACTTTTTTTATGATTAAGGGACAATGTCAAAGATAAATCTGATTCATCATTTACATGCTCGATCCTTCGATTAAAAATGGATTTGCAATAGTTTTTCAAAGCAATATCTATGGGGAATTCCTCTCAAAATCATTAATGACCATCGAAGAGACATAATTGTCCTAAATTGATCGTAAAGAATTTTGTACTCTCCTTTTTTTTACTTATTCTTAATTTCCCAATGATTTTACATTAAATGAGTTTGATCTATTGACTAGAAAATTTATGCTCGTTTACACGTGTCAAGGACAAGTAAAAATGCTCCTCGAATCGTCCTGGTTCCTTACATTTTGTAATGTATTTCGTAGTGCATACATTCGTGAATGGTAAGCTCTGTTGGAATCCAAACGAACTGTTCAGAAGCGTATATGGGGCGTTCCACGTGAATAAGAACCAACCCTGACAGATTCTGGTGAAAAAAACCCTGAGACAAAGTGTAATCGCTTATGAAAATTGTTTTTTTTATATAAAATAGTTTTTTTGAACCCCATCCCAGAGTTAGCAGATATTCGATTCTATTTGTGAGTATTTTACAAATAAAAAAGAAACCCCTCCCAACTCTCAGATGAGGGTTTGTAGTTTCAAAATCTCACCCTAGATTTATCAGATTTTTCAGTGTAAAAAATGGCCAGACCTCAGTTAAACCCTCCGTTGGTCATCGCGGGTCAAATTGACCCGTGCTCTCACTTGATAGCGGAATAAATACCTTTTTTGGAACGCAAGCATTTGAAGTATTTTTTCTCTTAAAGTACCATATATTGAGAGTATCATGCAGAATGTTTTTCAAAAAATCTTTAAAACTGTAAGAGCTACAATTTTTGGAGTAAATAACCGGATTTTTGAAAGTCTTTTTTTTTATAATTTTTTTCCATGTAAATATTTAAAAAAAAACAATTGTTTCATATGCTGAAATGTTCATAGATAATTCCTATATTTTTTTTGCGTCAATCGGATAGGTACTTTATTGACAACCATCCAAAATGTCGGTCGGGTCAAATTGACCTAATCTGACCAACTTGGAATTATTTTGAGGTGTGAGCGAGGGTTAATGTCAATTTTTGATAAAAGAAAAAGAATTATTGGATAATCGTTGGACTTAAGTTAAAACAATAAAAGCAACATGCCTTCCAGGGTTTGAAGGACGGTTTAAAAAATCATGAACCAAATCCCTTAGAGTGATGAATCCGATAATTTGGCGTGGAATGCCTCATATTATGTAGTATGTACATTGAAGGGAACGAAGAGTACGCACAATGCGCTCATTCAACCTCCTCTCGATGGTTCTCAAACGTCTAGATCGTTCACAGTCAACCAGAACAATTAACGTAACGACCAAGATTCCTTCTACGACACATAAAAAAAAAAAAATTTTTTTGGTCCACCACATTGGAATTTCCATCGATATTCGACAAAAATTTTCCCCTGTCAAAGGAAATATGTAATTCTATAGAAATGCCTCGTTTGCATTTAAAAAAATGACCCTCTGAATTCATGAATACAATTACACATATCTCAGGGGAAAAAAATTCTGGAGTCTTGAGTTTGGGAACTGCTGCTTAGCTAAAAGTGCATGGCGTAAATTTCATTTTATAACCACAAACTCCTTAGCTGAAAATTTACGAGCTTGTTAAATATCTCATTATGACTACTTTAAAGGTTAAGGACTGAGAGTATAAACATCACAATGCCTACATTTATTGGAATGTGACTAAGTAAAGTCATTAAAAAAATTGCGGTCTGTCGATAAGACCAACGCGAGTCATGAAAACGTTTTGTTTCCGACTTTATCATATTTCTCTGAATAAAAAATATGGGTCGTTCCATGTTAAATCGACTAACAGTTCGAATCGACCCCTTTTAATTTCGATGAAATTTGGTCAGAATTTTTCTTTTTTTATAATACGAAGTTATACCAAACGAAAAAAATTAAAAGTTTTTTTTTTTAAAGTTATGCAAAATTTAAATTTTCACAATGTTTTCAATTTTTCAAGTTTATTTTTTAAACATCTCGGAAACTATTCGTTTTAAAGAGTTTACTTGGGACTACAGAAAAAAAATATTCCGAATTTTTGTTTTTTGAAAAATGATGAATTAGGAGAATTTTGAATTTTTTAAAATTGTGAAAATCCACAATCAACATTTAATTTTTGCTCAATTTTTTATATATAATATCTTTTACTAATCTTAAAAGATCCTGAAATTTTCAGAACTGCGTTTCTTTTTTTCAGAAATATGAATTTTTGAACTTAGAGTTAAAATTTTTTTTTTTTTTTACTCCTAAGTTAAGTAACGTTGAGCAATCATGTAATTTTGTAATTTTGAGCAGTAAAAATTTCAATTAATGACATAAGAATGTAAAAACAGAAACATAATTGAATTTGCGTTTTTGTTCATTTGGTACTGCTCAAAATTACAAAATTACATGAATGGTCAACTTTACCAAATAAATAAAAATGCAAATTTAATTATGTTTCTTTTTTTACATTCTACTTACTTCTCAAAATTACAAGATTACATGATTGCTCAACTTAACTTACAATTAGAGGTAAAAAAAAAAATTAACCAAAATTCAAAAATTCATATTTGTGAAAAAAAAATGGATTCTGAAATTTTCAGGATCTATTAAGATCAGTACAAGGTATTATATTGAAAAAATTGAATACAAAATTTAATGTTGATCGTGGATTTTCACGATTTTAAAAAATTCAAAATTCTCCAAATTCATCATTTTTCAAACAAAAAAAAATCGGGATATTTTTTATTCGTAGCCTCAAGTATACTTTTTCAGATGAACCCAGAACGATTTTCGTAACTATAATAGTTTTCGAGATAATTAAAAAATAAACTTAAAAAATTGAAAAAATCGTGAAATTTTGAATCCTGCATATCATTCGAAAAAAAAAATCAATTTTTTTCCTTTGGTAGAACTTAGTTTTATGATAAAAGAAAACTTCTAACCAAATTACATCGAAATTGAAAGGGGACGATTCCAAATATTGGTCGATTTGACATGGAGTGACCCATATTCATAACTCATATTTAATAAGCATTGCCCCTTTATATATGTACAAAAAATTAAGAGGATATTTATCTATAATTTTTCGCATAGACATCGTTGCAAATTTTTTGAAAAAATATTTTTTATGTATGCAGAAATGCATTCTTACAAGACTATTAATGAAAAATCTGAACTTTATTCTGCTTCTCAGATCCACAAAAATTTATTTTGAATTCCACAGCAATGCGAATCATTTTTCTCATTGCATTTTTTTATCGAGCAATGCCTCGAATTACGAGCACACAAGTTATTCATTTAGTCTAAATTCCACAGAATGAAATATAATTGAATCGTTAAAAAAAAAAATTGCTCCGGAAACAATAATGAGAATAATAGAGCAACTGTGAGGTCACTGGATGTAAATGTGTATATTTTCTCAATGTACCGCAAACTAGGACGTTTTCTAGAGATATCAGTTATTACGAGTTTCCCTGATGAGAAAATAAACATTCACAGTCGTTTTCCGGGAGGCGCAAAATTCATGGCCACGGTCAAAGATAAAAATTTCCCCGTTGTGTACACAGCTTGTTAAACAGGCTTCATAACCTCCTTCTTTCTCCCTTTCTCTCTTTCTTTTTCTTTTTACAGAGATACCAAAAAATTTATTTACGGTTTTAGCCTACCCCCAAAAATGTATCTCACGTTTCACCCCGTTGTAAATCGCTAAATGCACTGCACATGTGCCATGTTTATATTACTTCCTCGCGAGAAGAAAATGGTCACGAACCCAAGCGGAAAGAACCTTCACTTTGCAGCATGTTTAATAATAATTTCGTTAATAACTGAGCGAAAGTTACATAGGAAGAAAAACAGTGACTAGAGATGATTGATTTTTTTAATTTACAATTTATTTCTCCTCTGAGCTCGAACATTTTTTGTAAAAATTTTTGTAATTTTTCAGATAATAGATAATTTTGTTTTGCTTTGAAAATTTTTCAATTTTGTTAAAAGTAAATGTTTTCAAATTTTTGTTACGGTCCATTTTAATCCGAATGTACCGCATCGGTCTGAAAATGGATGAATGGATTATTCATCATAATTTAAAGAAAAAAAAATGTCTGACCTAATTTTTTAGGGTGGTCCATTATGACCCAGCCCCTACAGCACATAACATTGCTGCAATGTTGCAGCAATGTTGTCATATTCCACGTGCAATGATATATTGCAGATATGTTGTGGCAACATTACTACGCAACATTGCACTGAAACCTTTCAGCAATGTTTCGGGAATGTTCCTAAGTAACATACCTGCAATATTTTGATGAAACGTTGCGAGTAAATTGCAGCAATATTGGTGAGATCGAACTTCAAATTTTACAACTACACGAGCGTAATAAATATGGAAAAGATCAATTGAAAAAGATCTATTCATTTATTCCTCTTAAAATATCAATAACGATTGATTTCGAGTCATTTTCTTTTTCTTTTTTCATATTTATTTTCAAAATTTTGTTGTGCTTTTGACATTAATAGGACATGTGATATTAATAACATCAAGACATTGTGATATTCGTATTGAAAAAACGTTTAATATAAAAAAAGCTATAAAACCAAAATATACTTTGTTTCTGAATGATTCTTATTCGTAAAATATGACTATATATTGAAACGGGACGACCTGGGGCCTGCCACGATCTCGGCACTTCGCCTGACATCCGCTAGGTGGCGGCGGTCGGTGAGCGCTCTCGCGCTGGCGAGAGAGCCACCGAGCACCAATAAAGGTCCGGTGTATTACCAGCATCGGGGTCCTCATCCTCAATTAACAATCAATTGTTGGAATATTTACCCGCGCTCTGTGGTCGCGCAGTTCTATGGACTTAAAACTACATATTTTTATTTTATGCAATGATTCAAATGATAAAGTTTCCATTGCAGGTAATATTCCTGAAATATTGAATATGCAATACGAGTTATATTGCTGGAATATTGCATATTGATTGGATGCAATATTTCTGGAATATTGCGGAACATTGCAGCAATATTTCAATCGGCGGACATAGCAACATTGCAGCAAGATTGCAGCAATGTTTTTTGGAATATCACAATGTTGTCGTGCAACATTTCAGCAACATTCCAGGAATATTGTGTGCTGTAGGGGAGGTATCGCGGATCGGCCTAAAATGAGTCAATGCACCAAATTTTTGATCATTTGACAAGAAACCGAAATTTTTTTCACCAAATTTTCGAGGGCAGCCGTCGTGACCTTCCCCATTAAGGGGAGGCTAAATACCGACATTATTACCGAAGCCCTACATTATCGACTCAAAATCGCTGTCCAAACTTTTTCCAATACCGGTGGATGAATGTCAATTAAATTTATGAATGAATGATGAATGAATTGCAAAATGCAAATGAGAGACATAAATCAACGTTTTCATTAATTGCCACTGACTTGTCAGACAGTTTGGATAGAATCTGATGAAAATAATATTTATTTCATGACAATTCCATATGGAGCTGCCCTCTTTCGGATTTCTGTGAACTTCATTTCGCCATTTTGTTTTTCGATGATACACTAAATTTATCAACACTTATCTCGTGATTTGGATTCCAAACTTACGTCGCGGTTTTTTCATAAAATAATGTCGAAGACGTATCGATATTCGAACTGCGAAGTTCGTCATGGAGCCCCACTCTTGGTTTTAGCTGAAATTCCGTAAAAACATTATAATTTAATGTTTTCAATTACAGATTCCTGACGATAATCGGATCTGTAATTTTTTTTTTTGTTTTTCGAAAAAATTTGAGTGGGGCTCCATTTCCCCTACAGCACACAATATTCCTGCAATGTTGCTGAAATGTTGCACGACAAGATTGTAATATTCCACAAAACATTGCTGCAATGTTGCTGCAATGTTGCTATGTCCGACGATTGAAATATTGCTGCAATGTTCCGCAATATTCCAGAAATATTGCATCCAATCAATATGCAATATTCCAGCAATATTACTCGCACTGCATATTCAATATTTCATCAATATTACCTCCAATGGAAAGTGTATCTTTTGAATTATTGCATAAAATAAAAATATGTAGTTTCAAGTCCATAGGACTGCGCGACCACAGAGCGCGGGTAAATATTCCAACAATTGATTGTTAATTGAGGACCCCAGTGCAGGTAATACACCGGACCTTTATCGATGCTCGGTTGCTCTCTCGCCAGCGCGAGAGCGCCCACCAACCGCCGCCACCTAACGGATCTCAGGCGAAGTGCCGAGATCGTGGCAGGCCCCAGGTCGTCCCGTTACAGTATATAGTCATATTTTACGAATAAGAAACATTCAGAAACAAAATATATTTTGGTTTTATAACTTTTTTGATATTAAACATTTTTTCAATACGAATATCACAATGTCTTAATATTATTAATATCACATGTCCTATTAATGTGAAAAGCACAACAAAATTTTGAAAATAAATATGAAAAAAGAAAAAGAAAATAATGCGAAATCAATCGTTATTGATATTTTATGAGGAAAATGAATAGATCTTTTTCATATTTATTACGCTCGTGTAGTTGTAAAATTTGAAGTTTGATCTCACCAATATTGCTGCAATTTACTCGCAACGTTTCAACAAAATATTGCAGGTATGTTGCTTAGGAACATCCCCAAAACATTGCTGAGAAGTTTTAGTGCAATGTTGCGTAGTAATGTTGCCACGACATATCTGCAATATATCATTGCACGTGCAATATGACAACATTGCTGCAACATTGCAACAATGTTATGTGCTGTAGGGATTGTGCCATAATTCTGATGATACTGTCAAAATTTCATTGATTTCCATCCATTCGTGCCAGAGCAAGTTTGGATTCCAATTTCGAGGTGCTAATATCAGTATTTAGCCTCCCCTTGAGAGAGTTTGAACGGGGTTAAAAATATTGTCCTTTATTCCCATTGTTTTACCACGAGCCTGCAGAGTTTTTATGCCCTTTCATTAATGATTCGTTTCCGGGGCATTCGCGAATGAAACTGGAGATTCGGGGACGGGAGATCGTACGAATTGAAAAGCCGACAAGTCATGGCATTGTCCTCGAACAAAATTACACCCCATTTGTCACCCCTCGCCTTAAAGCTTCATTTCCTAGCTTACGATGCATGCTGGTCACTGGGGCGGATTTTTGTAGTGCAAAAGCCTCGGAAGTCTCTCTTCCCTTTTGTACCTGAGGGATAATGTGCCATGTAGATCGTTTCGAAGATGATTGTTCGGCACCTTTAGTCGTTTCTCCCTCTATCTCTCTTTCGCTCGCTTTTTCCAGTCTGAGGGGTTGCCAGCTGCCCTTAAAACGTTGCACTCACGAGAACCAATCGCAAAACTTGTAACCTTGCCTCCTCTCTCTCTCTCGCTCTCTCTCTCTCTCTCTCTCTCTCTTGCTCACCTTTCCGGAACAAGGTGAGAAGGAAGAGATGGAAGAAGGGAAGGAAGACTCTTGCGGACCCTCGTTGAAAAAGGCCAGAATGAAAGCGTGCTCAAACTGGCGCGAAGGGAAAAAAGGGCCGGCTGGATCGCAGTCGAAGCGCGTCAAGGAACGGTAACGCACCGGTTTTACCAAAATCCTCTTCACGACATTTTTTAATAAAATTAATGCGATCTCCGATCAGAAAAAAGTGTTTCATATTAATGAGATCATATCTTAAAAAGAAAACTTCATTGAGTTCAAATATCTTTTTATAAATGAGTATAGTTACGGAAGGAAGTCGATGTCTCGATGTCGAGTCAATTAAATCATCATTACAAAACTTGAGGTACCCCAGTGAACACGTTATATTGCAGCAATGTAACATGGAAGTTACATGTAATGTTACAATGTTATTCCTGTGTAACATAGCTGTTATATAACGTGCAAGTAACGCGTTATGTAATATTTGTTATATGCAGGTTACATATTGTAACTTTGTTACATTACAGCAATGTAACAAAGTTTTGTAGCCGTTACGTAACATGCTTGTAACGAAGTGACATTACAGTAGTGTAACATGTGTTATATTGCGGCAATATAACATGGAAGTTACATATGTAATGTTACAATGGCATTCCTGTGATACATAACTGTTATATAACGTGGAAGTAACATGTTATGTAATATAACACGCAATATAACAGATACATTACTGTAACATACCATTACAATATTGTAGTTACATGACTGTTATATAGCAGTTACAAAGCTGTTACGGCTTGTTACATTACCTTGCAATATAACTGTTATATGCCGGGTATATAACACGTTATATAACAATGTTATATTGCTGGAGTAGGAAATTGTAACTTACATGTAACGTCTATGTAATATTACATGTTACACTCGGTAACATTGCCATTTTTAAGATATTTTTTCATTCAACATTGTTTCATCCTTCGAAATTACTAAAAAAATACTATTTTTAATTTTGATTTTTTGAATAATTTATAGAAGGCGCCAAAATCGAAAATGTCTCGTCCCATGGCTGACAGTTAATCTCAGGATTGGCAAGTTCGAAACAAAAAAATAAACAAGCATTTCAAAGAAGAAGGTTTCTTACACGACCATTTATCATTGTTAACGAAAAATCGATTTTTAAAAAAGCGGATGTTTGAAATGAAAATGGAAAATTGAAATTTCACAATTTATTTCAAACATTCGCCATTTTTTGTTATCGATTTTTCATTAACGATGGTCAATTATTGTGTAAGAAATCTTTCTCTTTAAAATGCTTTTTTTTTAAAGCAACCGGTCCACAAGCTATGTAAATAAAAAAAATATACATATTCAAAAAATTTTCAAGCAATGAAAATTTAAAAAAAACCGTATACCAGGATTTGTTAACTGTTAACAAATGGTGAAGTTAGATACGATGACAAATAAAGATTTGGTAAAATAGTTAATAAATCGGTACTTGAATGGAACATACCCTTTCTTAGCTATTGCCAAAACTTTGTCACAATTCAGAGGCTCAAATGAATGATTCATTAAGGAGGTTCATCTGGTACACGATTTACAATACAGATGTTGATAAAAAAATCAGAATATAGTTATTAATATCTAAAAAGTCATCTGTTAAAATTTCAAGACCCGAGGGTACGTTGTTCGTGAGAAATAAATAAAAATGTAAATCCTAAATAACACGGGCTCTTACGGGATACTGTCTATAAATATTAAATGCACAATCATTACAATACAGATTTTGACGAAAATTTAAGAATTGATAAAAAAGTATCTAAGGAACATTTTTAGAGCTTCATAAAATCGATTAGGTACTTGTGAGATTCATAATAAATTAATTAGTCTCGAAAATGCTGATTATTTTGAGGTTAAGCATTGACATTTTTCTTTTGACTCACTCGGTACCAGATGAACCTCCTTAAGGATGTTGAGTCCCAAATCACAAATGATGAGAAAATTCTGAAAATTTGGTATGTTTTTGGATGAAGTATTTGAGAGGTCGTATAAAAATTTCACGACGATTAGGAAGCTCGTTATCGAACAATTAACATTAACAAATTAAATTAAATTAAATGTAGTCTTATGGAAACTGATATAACTTTGCGATAAGTTTTTTTTTTACCTCTCAATTTTTTTTATATCTACAATATATTGAAAACAACGGAAACAAAACGAAGTTTATTGATAAATATTTTTATTTATTTATTTAAAAAATTGTTCTTAACATAATGTTAATTATTTAATAACGAGCTTCCTAATCGTCGTGAAATTTTTACATGACCTCTTGAATGCTTCATACAAAAACATACCAAATTTTCATCATTTTCTCATCATTTTTCATTTTAAGAGGAGGCTAAATACCGACATTTTTCGTGCGAGTGCGAGAGCGAAAGGATGATAGGGGTCGTGTGAGAGCGAGAGATAGGTCCGAATGTCGCCTTTAGCCTCTTCTTAACCCTTAAGAGGAGGCTAAATAGCATTTTTATTCAATCCCTATATTATCGATGTATCATCGTCGTCCAGTCTTTCTCCGACAACCGTGGATGAAAATTAATTACATTTTGACAATTAAGAGGGGGATAAATTAATTAACAATTAATTGTCAATTGAGAGGCTAAAATGCGTTACAGCTAATGCCAACGAACTCATTCGAGCCCCCTAAATATTATAGGTTACTCGTCAGAATCCATGGTGCTGCCCTCACTCGCACGTCTGTGAACTACATTTCGCCATTTCGTTTTTCTATAAAACTGCAATTTATCGATATTTATCTCTCGATGCGCCATCCAAACTTACGGCGTGTCATTTTGATAAAATAATGTCTATAACGTCTCGATATTTGTATCGTGGCGTTCTTCATGGAGCCTCATTCTTGGTTTTACCCGAAATGCAGTAAAAGTTTAATAATTTAAGTTTTTCAATTACAGTTTCTTGGTGGTAAATGAATCTGTAATTTTTTATTTTGTTTTTCGAAAAAAATTTAGTGAGGCTCCATTCCTGCCATTGTTCTGATGATGTTGTTAAAATTTTATTCAATTCCATCCATTTGTATAAGAGCAAGTTTGGATGGCAATTTCGAGGTGTTAGTGTCGGTGTTTAGCCTCCTCTTAAGAGGAGGCTAAATACCGACATTTTTCGTGCGAGTGCGAGAGAGAAAGGACGATAGGGGTCGTGTGAGAGCGAGAGAGAGAGGTCCGAATGTCGCCTTTAGCCTCCTCTTAACACTTCGAGGTGTTAGTGTCGGTATTTAGCCTCCTCTTAAGGAGGTTGAAGTAATGATGATAGAATTCTGAAAATTTGGTATATTTTTATATGAAGCATTCAGGAGGTCGTGTAAAAATTTCACGACGATTAAGGAGCTATTTATTGAGCAATCAACATTAACAGGTTTCATAGGGACTGAACATCCTTGTCGCAAAATATTTATTTCGCCATATCCAACTTTACCATTTGTCAATAGTTAATAAATCCTGATAACTATAAATAAACTGTTTTCTCAGTGTAACTCTCGGCCATTACGGGACAAGACATTTTTGAAGACTCGATTTTGGCGCCTTCTATAAATTATTCAAAGAATGAGAATAAAAAATAAATTTTTGTTTTGTATTTTCGAAGGATGAAACAATGTTGTAAAAACAGTTTTATAGCCATATCTGACAAAGGAGCTGACAAAAAAAATCTAAAAAATTTCCTTTTTTTTAGCCTTTTAAAGTAGACTAGAATTTGTTTCAAGGTATTCAGGGCTCATTTTTAATTTGTCGAGACCGGTTGATGTAATTTTCATTTACAAAAAGACTTGTGCTCGGTAATTGTTAATTAACTTGGAAATTGAGCGGAAAATTTATTTTCAAGGGATTAAGAAAAAAGAGTTCGAGAGAACCGTCAAGTGTATTTAAGCGTCCTTATCTTTTATCACGCGTAGGAGCGTCTATAAGTAATATATACACGATTGTGGAGCTGTGGTTTGACTCTGACGTACGAGGATATTTCTACGAGGATGTGGGCAACGGGCACACCACCAGAAGCCAGAACTCGCCATCGCGAGCAGAAGCAGCGGTAGCGCAAGAGGGAGAGCATCAAAAGTAAAGGCGTAAGATTCGAGTGGCTTTGAGATAAGAAGCTTGTGTATGTATTTCACATATAGTTCGAGAGAGAAAGAGAGAGAGAGAGAGAGAGAGGAAGAAAGAAAGAGCGTAAAGCGAACGCAGTGCGGGTCGTCAGTCTGTAAAGAGCGACTCGGATGTTGATTCTTCGGGACGTCATCCGTCGAGACGTCGTTCGTGAGAAAGATATCCGTCAGTGAAAATTTGCAATCGGTCAAAAAAGTTAAAAAGAACGATTCGACAAATCTGGCACCGATCAAAAAATATCCGTCGAATGGTTTAAAAAAAAAAAAAAATAAACATTGCTGATACCGGCAATTTTTTTGAAATCTTTACAATCAGAATTCAAACGCGGAAATCAAAATTATCCCACAATGTGATTTTTTGAAATTCAATTTTGTAAGACCGAAAATTTCAAAATTGAAAAAAATACTTCAAAAGTGCAATTTTGAAAAAAATAGGCATTGACCGTAATTATAAAATTATCCAACAATGTGATTTTTTGAAATTCAATTCTGTATGACTGAAAATTTCACAATTGAAAAAAATACTTCAAGAGTGCAATTTTGAAGAAATAGGCATTGAACGTAATTATAGTAATTGCAAAAAAAAATCAATTTTATTTGCAGTGAGAGTCGAAGAGGAATTCGTGAATGTGGAAAAATAGTTGGACCATTTTTTTTTTTAATAATAAAAAATAATGCTATCGATGTGGATGATAATTACGACGATTCGCTTATGAAAGCGCGAGAGGGAAAAAAAAAAGTATTCTGCACGGATGAATTATCGGTTTGGTTACTCAGTGTGATTCATCGAAGGGACACGTGCGTTCTGGTGTATTTGTTCTTTCAACAATAACTCTCATTGATCGATCCATCGAACCTGAGAGGTCAAGGAATGTGAATACTACGTACTTGTAAAGTGTACATGTATGTATATACATATATATACATATATATTGCAAATCGCTATATAGTCGTTCGATTAAGTGGTCTATTTATCGCCAAGAATATAAGGATGGATAATATCGAACGGAACGAGTCGTTAATCGAGATGATTCAGAAGGACGAGGAAGGAAGACCATTTCCACGATCGGCCACCATTATAGCCGCTGCTTGCGCCATACTTTTCAGTTTAGTAGGAATTCTCGGTAAGAATAAAATTGATAATTAAATTATCGAATAAAAAAATTTATAATTTTGAATTGAAATCTGTCATTTATTTTTCTATAAAGATTTCAATAGAATAGGGTGCTGATTAATACAGCAATTTACAATTTGGCGGATTTTTCAAATTTCAACCCTCCCTTATCGAGTTTAATCTGACATTTTCGTCTGATGGTCATTTTTCAAAAATTAATTTTCGTTTGACCTAAGATTAAATTTATAATGTAACGAATTAAATATGTTAGTTATTTTTCTATAAAGATGAAAAATAAGGTACTCATTAATACAGCAATTCACAATGGGGAAGATTTTTTAAATTTCAACCCTCCCTTATCGAGTTGATTTTGGCATATTCGTCTGATGATCATTTTTCAAAAATTAATTTTCGTTTGATCTAAGATTGAATTTATAATGTAACGAATTAAATATGTTAGTTATTTTTCTATAAAGATAAAAAAAAGGTACTCATTAATACAGCAATTCACAATGGGGAAATTTTTTAAATTTCAACCCTCCCTTATCGACTTGAATCTGGCATATTCGTCTGATGGTTATTTTTCAAAATTTAATTTTCGTTTGATCCAAGATTGAATTTATAATGTAACGAATTAAATATGTTAGTTATTTTTCTATAAAGATAAAAAAAGGTACTCATTAATACAGCAATTCACAATGGGGAAGATTTTTTAAATTTCAACCCTCCCTTATCGAGTTGATTTTGGCATATTCGTCTGATGATCATTTTTCAAAAATTAATTTTCGTTTGATCTAAGATTGAATTTATAATGTAACGAATTAAATATGTTAGTTATTTTTCTATAAAGATAAAAAAAAGGTACTCATTAATACAGCAATTCACAATGAGAAAGATTTTGCAAATTTCAACCCTCCCTTATCGAGTTGAATCTGGCACATTCGTCTGATGGTTATTTTTCAAAAATTAATTTTCGTTTGATCTAAGATTGAATTTATAATGTAACGAATTAAATATGTTAGTTATTTTTCTATAAAGATGAAAAATAAGGTACTCATTAATACAGCAATTCACAATGGGCAAGATTTTTTAAATTTCAACCCTCCCTTATCGAGTTTAATCTGACATTTTCGTCTGATGGTCATTTTTCAAAAATTAATTTTCGTTTGATCTAAGATTGAATTTATAATGTAACGAATTAAATATGTTAGTTATTTTTCTATAAAGAAAAAAAGGTACTCATTAATATAGCAATTCACAATGGGGAAGATTTTTCAAATTTCAACCCTCCCTTATCGAGTTGAATCTGACATATTCGTCTGATGGTCATTTTTCAAAAATTAATTTTCGTTTGATCTAAGATTGAATTTATAATGTAACCAATTAAACCTGTTATTTATTTTTCTATAAAGATAAAAAAGAATAATGTGCTCATTGATACAACAATTTACAATTTGGAGGATTTTTCAAATTTCAACCCTCCTTTATCGAGTTGAATCTGACATATTCGTCTGATGGTCATTTTTCAAAAATTAATTTTCACTTGATCTAAGATTGAATTTATAATGTAACGAATTAAACCTGTTATTTATTTTTCTATAAAAATAAAAAAGAATAATGTGCTCATTGACACAACAATTTACAATTGGGAAGATTTGTTAAATTTCAACCCTCCCTTATCGAGTTGAATCTGGCATATGATGGTCATTTTTCAAAAATTAATTTTCGTTTGATCTAAGATCAAATTTATAATATATCGATTTAAATCTGGTATTTATTTTTCTATAAGCATACAAAAAGAATAAGGTACTCATCAATTTACAATTCTGAGTATTTTTTAAATTTCAAAAATTAAACTGAAACTAAATTAATTAATTTCAAAAATTTCAAAAATTAATTTTCGTTTGATCTAAGAAATTGCGAAACCCTCAAACGAGCTCCTTTCTCCAGAAATTGATGCACAAAAATACGTTCTTTTGTCAGCATTAAATAAATCGATACCAGAATGAAGGCAAAATTATATCACATCCAAAAAATCAAGTATCAAATTGCATTTTTCGATTAAATATCTACAAAATTACCTCGAATTTGATACAGCTATTTCTTCATTAAAAGATTATTTACAATGGAATTAAAAGAGTATTTACAATGGAATAATTTTTTATTTTCCCCCATCGTCAAGACCATTTTTCCTCCCAGCACGAAACTCTCAAGCTCTCGCACAATTTTATCGCTAACTATCCGCGAGTGTCGAGTTTCCATTTTTGATCTACCCGCTAAAAGGCTGCAATTAGATTTACGAGTCCGAAGTATATAACGTTTAATGAGAGAGTATCGCAGGACTTCATGAGAGATGGTAAAAAAAAAAATTATCGCTATGTTTGCGAATGTCAAAAAGAGACCCACCGAAAAAAATAATCCGACCCATCACGTGGGTCCAGCGTGGTTGTACGAACTCCCACATGTCCAAGCCTGGAGAAAAAAGGTCGAGACGAATTAAAAAAAAAAAAAAAAAAAAAAAAATCTGACACGCCTGAAAGCAATTATGGGCGTCACATTGCGTCGCACATATTACTTTGGAAATTTTTTCAAGTGCACGTATATTTGTGTGAGCTTCCATTGCTATATATGCGTTCATGAACGATTCCCACGAGTCTTAGAGACTCTGCGAGAGCATCCAAGACCTAATGAACGTTAATTTGCTGCCTCGCATTGCTGACGACAACAATTGCAATCAAGAATCTTAATTAGCAAAATTAATTATTCGTTAAAAATCATCGATGAATAAGCGCCTTTGTTCCCTCTTTCTTAGGTAATTTAGTGACGGTGGTCGCACTGATGAAATACACGAGACTCCGAAGACACGCGACGACTGCTTTTGTCATAAGCCTAAGTATTTCGGATTTGATATTCTCCGCTGTCAATCTGCCATTGACAGCGAGCAGATACTTGAACGAGGCGTGGATACTCGGGGACGCTCTGTGCCAAATATTTCCCCTATTTTTTTACGGAAATGTGGCTGTTTCGCTGCTCAGTATGGTCGCCATTACTATTAACAGGTTTGCTAATATTTTTAACCATATCTATTTTTTCATTTTTTTTAAATTTGCACATAGCTTCCTCATTTTTTTTCGTCCTTCGTCAAGCCTCCTTCGTGAGGACCTCCTTGATCATTTTTATAACATCCCAGTGAACACGTTATGTTGCCGCAATGTAACATGGAAGTTACATGTAATGTTACAATGTTGTCCCTATGTAACGTTGCTGTTATATAACATGCAAGTAACAATGTTATATAACATTTGTTACATGTAGGTTACATAACTGCAATATAACTTTGTTACATTACAGCATTGTAACATATGTTATATTGCGGCAATATAACATGGAAGTTACATGTAATGTTACAATGTTATTCCTATGTAACGTTGCTGTTATATAACGTGCAAGTAACATGTTATGTAACATTTGTTACATTTAGGTTACATAACTGCATTACAGTAATGTAACATATGTTATATTGCGACAATATACCATAGAAGTTACACACTGTAAACATTTTTATTACGAGGCGTCAGGGGTCGCGAAATTAAGTTATGAGGGATGATGTAAGTTATGAGGGGTCAGACGCCCCCGAATTAAGTTATGAGAGGTCACTTAACTTATGAGAGGTCACATTTCTTTCAAACATGTTTTAAGGGCTTACATAACTTATGAGGGGTTAGAAGCGCTGAAATTAAGTTATGAAGAGTAACGTAAGTTATGAGGATTCAGGTATTCTGGAATAAAGTTTACATAACTTATGAGGGGTCAGGGGATTCGAATTCGCAAATAAAAAAACCAACTTTCATGGTTTATTGCTCATTCAAATGCAAATACTATTATTTTATTATTATTATTATTTTACTATCATTATTATACTACTATTATTTTTTCGGCACTCCAGCATTCATATATTATACAAGTAGAGAGAATTCATAAGTATAGTCGGTAGCGTAATCGGTAGCGTGTTGGGTAGATAGGTAGGATGATAGGTAGGGTCGAGGGTTCGATTCCTAGTCTCTGAGAAAAGTTAGATCAGACAATTCGTGTAGATTTTTGTTTTCTATGAATCTCTTTCGGGCCGGTAAACTATGCATATTAAATTATTTTGCAAGAGCTATATATTTTTTATAACATGTTTAACAACAATTAATTTTAGTTACGACAACGTAACACAGTTACATAACTGTTACGTAACTGTTACATAACGTTACATAACTGTTATGTAACAATGTTACATTGCTGAGTAGGAAATTGTAACTTACATGTAACTTACATGTAACGTCCATGTAATGTTACATGTTACAAACGGTAACATTGCCGTTACATTGCTGCAACATTACTGTGTCCACTGGGATGTTTATTATCATGGCTTCCTCATGAAGTTCGGTGCCACCCCAAAAACATAATCAAGGTGTATCAAAAAAAATCTGTGTAAAGTTTGGAGGCGCTCGGAAAATTGGAACACGCGCCACCGAGCGATTGAAATTTTAAATGTAAAATACATGTATTTATCCCACGCATCAATGATTTTTTTTTCCAACGATAATATTAATGAGAAAAATTTGAAACTTGGTACACTTATTGTGCATAGTATGGTGTACAAAACTAAATTTTTTCTTTTTTTTTCATTCACAAAATTATGAATGGAAAAAATAAGAACAAAATTGGTTTTGTACACCATACTATGCACAATAAGTGTACCAAGTTTCAAATTTTTCTCATTAATATTATACACCGAGTGATTGAAAATTTAAATGTAAAATATACATGCATTTATCCCACGCATCAATGATTTTTTTTCCGACCATAATATTAATGAGAAAAATTTGAAACTTGCTACACTTATTGTGCATAGTATGGTGTACAAAACTAAATTTTTTCAATTTTTTTCGTTCATAATTTTGTTAATGACAAGCTCTGTAGAGATGCCCAAAAAACATTTAAAATTTCAATCGCCCCGTGACGCGTTTTCCAATTTTCCGAGCGCCTCCAAACTTTACACAATTTTTTTTTCTTATATACCTTGATTATGTTTTTGGGGTGGCACCGAACTTATTTCGCCAAAGCCTAAATAACTGTCACCCTACTGTGTACGAATTTCCAATTTGCATGATTTTTTAGCAATTCCGTTCAATTACATTAACTGTTTTTTGTCATCTAGTGTATTGGTGCTAAAAAAGTGAACTCGATAGCTGCTAGATTAGGAAACTTAGTGTTCACAAGTATTTTTCAAAAATTTCAAAAAAATTTTGACAACGAACCTCTCCAGCGTTTTTCTCCAAATTCAACACTAACCATTCTTGTCATCTAGTGCATTTGTGCAAAAAATGTTAGCTCGATACTTCTAAAAATGCGAATGTTGGAGCGTTAACAAAATTTTTTTGACAATCTCAAAAAATTTTCTAACCAAACCTCTGAAGCGAATTTCATGAAATTCAGTATTATTTTTCGTTGTCATTGAATGTATCGTAACAAAAAAAATCAACTTGGCGTGTACAAAATTACGAAAGTTATAGTACTCACAATTTTTTTGCAAAAAATGAAATATTTTTTTTCAAACCGAACCTCTGAAGCGATTTTTCCCATATTCAATCTCAACTATCCTTATTATAAAGTGTATCTCTACAAAAAATTTCAGCATGATAACTGCAAAATTACGATAGTTAGAGTTACTCCAAAAACATTTTGCAAAAAATTAAAAGCCCCTCCAAATTGACAATTGTTTTGCAATTTCGGAGAAATTTGCACTGAGTAAAGAGGGATAGATGATCTACTTGCATACCAATTTTCAACTCGATCGCTTAAACCGTTCTCCAGATATATCCATTTTGAGACATTCACACACGCACGCACACACACACACACACACACACACACACACACACACACACACACACACACACACACACACACATACACACACACACACGCACGCACGCACACTCAGACACGCACACGCACGCACACACACACACACACACGCACACGCACACGCGCACACACACACACACACACACACACATACCCACACGCACGCACGCACAGAGGAGAGGGTGGGGCAGGACGGCCCGCCTAAGCCGGTTCATACTTTTTGTGGCTTTCCATCAAATCGGTTACTTTTGTTCTATCTTGAACGAATTCACCGACATTATGATAAGGCTCGAAAAAAAAAATCTGGGGCACGACGACCCCCCTCTAAAAAATGATAATTTTTTTTGTTAATCTTAAAAAACAGTTTTCAACGTTCAAAATGTTTTTCTTTTTGATGGTCCATTTTACCCCTGATGTAGTGCATCGGCCTCAAAATGAATCGATATGCATCAAATTCATTATAATTTGAAGAAAAACATAAATTTTAGGACCTAATTTTTTAGGGTGGTCCATTATGCCCCAGGTATCGCGGATCGGCCTAAAAATGAGTCAATACATCAAATTTATGATAATTTGACAAGAAACCAAAAATTATTTTTTTTTTTTGCCGGATTTTTGCCCTCCCCTACATTACGGCCGGAAATTTTTTCAAAATGTTATTTCACGACGTTTTTGGGACATTTTGAACATACTGTATTCTGTATTCTGCATTTTTGGAATATTCACAAACTGTCCTGCAAAAATGCTAAATTTGCTAATTTTGACGCCTCCATCGAACTTCGTGTCAGATGAAATAATTATGATATTTTACCTAGTTTTTTAATCTTTGGGATCGCAAAATTTCGAACTCAGAATACAAAGTTTATTCCGAGTCAGATTGTCAAAATTTTTTTGATAAATAGAAAATTCTACAAAATCCGGTCTCTTTGGTAATCACTCCTAAAATAATTCAAAATTTGATCAATTTATAAAAATAAAAATAAAAATAAAAATTAAAAAAAAAATAAAAATAAAAAAATAAAAAAATAAAAATATAAAAAAGGCAACGAAGAAAGTATCCGAAGGAACCCCCCTGAAAGAGCGCTGATAACAGAGGGAGAATTTATCGCGTTTACGAGAGTAATGAGAATTTCATTCATCGATGGCTACTTTGTTGAAATGAAAATTTTATAATTAGCGTTTACAACTCAACTTAAATTATTAAAGAAGAAAAAAATGATATCTCCCCTCGTCTCGGAGAGTGATATAATCGACTACAAACGATTCCTTGTGCCTCGTGACTCAGACTATCTCTCTGTCTCTTATTCCTCGTTGCTACATACTAAAATTTTTTTTTCCACTTTTTTTTTCATATCGGTTCTCCCCGCGGTCTCTTTGTGGCTCTCCATATGAGAAACTGTTTCGTTTAGTGTTTTTTTCCCCCTAACGAAATACACACAAAGAGTTCATGATGAAGAGCCTTTTTGCAAACTTGTAAAAATTGATAAGCTTCCAAGAAATAAATATTATATCACTTTATACTTCCTCGCGAAGGAAGTTCTATTAAAAAAAAAAAAAAATCACAGTTTCTCTTAACAGGATGCTTAACGTGTTCCAAATCTTTGAGAAATTGTATTAACAAAAAAAAAAGGGTGCGGACGCTCGTGAGAAAAACCTTGTGAAGGCTTTAACTTCTGCAAGTTTGAAATTATCGAGCTCCATTTTTTTGCCAAAATAAACTGGGTGACAAGAACAGTCAAGGTTGAATTTTTGAAAAATGAATCCCGGGATTCATCGTTAAAAAATATGTTTCATCTTCTAATCTCAATCTGCACGCTCAAATGTTTTTTCATTGGCAGCGTTGAAATTGAATTTTCTAACAAAATTTTGAATAAACCACTTACAGGATTTACTCCAAAAATTATTTTGATCTCCAAAAATGCTCCAAAAATGTTTAAACTTCAGCAACTTCGTCGCTGTGAAACACAGTTTTTTTTTGTAAATATACACTGTGTGACGAAATCGTTTGAAGTTGAATTTGGAACAAATAACTTCAAAGATTGAAGAAGCATACCATTTTTTTTTAAATTTTTTGGGCTCTAATTTGCTCACTAGATGACAAAAATGGTTGGTAGAAAATTTCAAAAGTGGTTCGACGAAACGCTGGAGAGGTTTAGTTGAAGAAAAATTCAATTTTCGAAAAATGTTTGTGAGCACTGTAACTCTTGCAATTTTGAAGCCAGTGCTCAAATTTTTCGCAGAAATAAACCAAAAATGAAAAAGGTGAAATGATATCTAAAATGAATCAAGGGATTCAGGCCTATGGATTTATAACTGATATAAAAAAAAATACAACCAATTTTATAGACTGGATATGAAGAAAGAGCAAATAGAGAACTTGCATGCATCTGAAATCTTTATTTTAATCTATGGGACTCGAAAGTAGGATAAAAAATAATGTATTTCCCAAGACAGTTTTTTTTTTAAAGTAATATTAACGCTGCAAAAAAATATTCTTTGACTCTTATTTTTCTCGAAAAATTTGAATTGGCAACCATATTGTTGTACCCAACTATCAGCGCCGCCAGTGTCGCGTCCGGGAACTACGTTCCATTGTAAACAGTTTTGGCCCCGGCGCGAGCGGGTAGAGAGAGAGAGAGAGAGAGAGAGAGAGAGAGAGAGAGAGAGAGAGAGAGAGAGAGAGAGAGAGAGAGAGAGAGAGAGAGAGAGAGAGAGAGAGAGAGAGAGAGAGAGAGAGAGAGAGAGAGAGAGAGAGAGAGAGAGAGAGAGAGAGAGAGAGAGAGAGAGAGAGAGAGAGAGAGAGAGAGAGAGAGAGAGAGAGAGAGAGAGAGAGAGAGAGAGAGAGAAGCGCGCACCAAACCTTTCTTTTCACTGGATTATTTGGCACATGGACAAATATCTTTTCTGGTGTAGTACTTGTTGTGTTTTTACACGATGGTACAAAACAAGACATGAACCAATCCAAGTTTGGTTGCGGGGTGAATGAATCCATAATTGCTTTGTCAATTTATATTTTTTCTGTGATACTTTTGACGTAGGTAATAATATTGAAGAATAATACGTAAGTTATAGGTTAGATTTTTGCGTCACCGAGAGCAGAAACTGTTTACAATGAGACGTGGTTCCCGGACTCGACACTGGCGGCGCTGATAGTTGGGTACAACAATATGGTTGCCAATTCAAATTTTTCGAGAAAAATTAGAGTCAAAGAATATTTTTTTGCAGCGTCAATATTCCTTTAAAAAAAAAACTGTCTTGGGAAATACATTATTTTTTATCCTACTTTCGAATAAAAAAATTTAAAAAAAACATGCAAGTTCTCTATTGTGCAAATTGGATATAAAGAAATGTGCAAATTGTTATTTACACATTAGGCCTTATATGAAAAGCTTACAGGTTAGAAAAAAGATAAACATTGCAATAGCGTTTTGCTCATAAAAAAAAGTAGGAAACCGAAAAGAAAAAATCGTGCAAATAAGCAATTTGCTGCCTCATTTTATTTCATCCACCAGCTAATAAAGGAAGATTAACGAACGAGAGAAATGGTCAGATTTCTAATTTGCACGATTATTTCTTCACATTTTGAAAATTTCAAAATTAATTAAAATCTGAATCCTTCGACGATTCGTTCAAAATTGAATAACAAACGGCTTTGTAAACTAGTGCATTTAAAAAATAAGATAATTGGGTTTAATATACTTGTTATTGAAATTTCATATTCTTTCGTATATTGAAAAGAGAATAAACCCTGAAAATTAAAATTTATATTTATATTTGAATAAACTGTAAAAAATGTTATTAAATTTAATATAAAAAATTATATGAAATTTCAATAACAAGTATACGAAATCGAAATGAATATACATGGTATTGAAAAATTAACAATTTCATCTTAAATTTAATATTTTTATATTAAAATTAAAAGAGTGAACATTGAAAATTAATATCCCCGTATATGAAAATGCTTGAAAATGTATATGAAATTTAATATACTATATGAGTGATTCCACGTCAAACCAGCAGGTCAAAAAAATCGATGTCTCCGATCATACTCTCGATATTTTCCTATGTTCTCTATCATGAGAAAACATTGCTGTTAAATCGCTAGCCCAAAATAAAATTATTTGTACGAGTTATGATTTTTTGAAAATTGCGTACTTTTAACGACCCGAAAAATATCTTCTTTGCTTTTGTGTATAACTCCGCCGGATTTTGGAATTCGAGATTTTCACTACGAGAAATCGAAACTGTATTCAAAACCCTTCAAAATGAGCACAAATTAACCTCATTTCGTGCATTTATGACGCCACAATCGTAAAACTACGTTTTTTTCGAAAATCAAGAATAACTGAAAAACCTCATTTTTTGAAATCTGAAAAAATCATATTAAATTTTTACGACAGAAAATCTATATTTCTGTGCAATTTGAACTAGTTCCAACCAACATATTTTGAATGATTGATCAATTTCATCTTTCAGAAATCAGTTTCAGCTATTTTGGGACATTCAGGTTTTGACTAGGTTTCCTGAGAATTTTGTCAATAAAATCGATTTTTGCCACTTCAAGTCTAAAGTGGCAAAAAAAAGTAATTGTTCGCAAATATTATCATCATTTGATGGAGATGGATCTCAAAGAATTGTAAATAAATTATTTTATAATTTTTTACAATTCAAACAATCACAACTTTAGACGTAAAGTTGCAGAAAAAGCAATTACTCGTAAATATTGTCATCATTTGACGGAGACGGATCTCAAAGAATTGTAAATAAATTGTTTTATAATTTTTTAAAACAAAGACTATCGATTTTATTGACCGAATTCTCAGAATACCTAAAGTCAAAACCTAAATGTCCCAAAATAGCTGAAACTGGTTTCTAAAAGATGAAATTGATCAATCATTCCAAATCTATTGGTCAGAACTAATTGAAACTCCACAAAAATATAGATTTTTAGTCGTAAAAATTTAATATGATTTTTTAAGATTTTTGAAAAATGAGATTTTTCGCAGTTATTCTTGATTTTCGAAAAAACGTAGTTTTACGATTGTGGCGTCATAAATGCACCAAATAAGATTAACTTGTGCTCATTTTGAAGGGTTTTGAATACAGTTTCGATTTCTCGAAGTGAAATTCTCGAATTCCAAAATCCGGCGGAGTTATTATAAAATATGTTTTTCGAGTCGTTAAAAGTACGCAATATTTCAAAAAATCATAACTCGTACAAATAATTTTATTTTGGGCTAGCGTTTTAACAGCAATGTTTTCTCATGATAGAGAACACAGAAAAATAACGAGAGTGTGATCGGAGACATCGATTTTTGTGACGTTTTCTTCTAAATATAATTTCTCAACATTTTGGGTCTCAACATTTATTAAAATCTCTAAATTTTTTTTTTCTTTGCGAAAAGATAGCTTCCTTTATGAAGAAGCCAAAGATGAGAGAGCGATGTGCAAATTCCAAGTTCCACAATTTTAGTTTATCCTTTCTTTTGCAGATACGTCCTGATATCGAAGCCCGATATTTATCCGAGTCTTTACACTTCTCGTGGTATAACTCTGATGCTCATCGCCATCTGGATTCTCAGTTTTTCACTGTTGATACCACCGTTGTTGGGTATCTGGGGCACCCTTGGACTGGATCCAGCGACATTCTCGTGCACGATACTGAAGAAGAATGGGAAGAGTCCAAAAAAATTGCTCTTCGTTGTTGGTTTTATCGTTCCATGTTTGGTAATAATAACGTCGTATCTGTGTATCTATTGGAAAGTCCGAAAGAGTCGCAAGAATCTCGAAGCACATTCGGGTGGTCGTAAAAATGGGGGTTTTCAAAAGCGCGAAGACTCGAGAGTCACGAGATTGATGCTTACAATTTTTTTGTGCTTCTTACTTTGTTTCATGCCATTGATGCTCGTCAATGTAATCGACGATAAAATGAGAATACCGATATTGCACATTATCGGATCGATTCTCGCTTGGGCCTCATCCGTCGTCAATCCGTTTATTTACGCCGGAACGAATAAACTTTATCGCGACGCTTACAGACAAATATTGTGCCCAATTTCGAGGCAAAAACCATCGACCGGGGTCAGACCAACTTGCTCTCACTCGAGCAAAGTGTCCTCGCCCCAAGCAACGTAGCTCTCATTTGAGATACTGTATTGTTTCTCTTTATCTGATTGGTCCATAGCAGAGCTGGGCAGTACTTGAAAGTACTCGGTACTTGCAAGTACTTGAAGTACAGTACTTGCAAGTACAAAGTACTTGAAAAGTACTTAAAGTACAGTACTTGCAAGTACAAAGTACTTGAAAAGTACTTAAAGTACAGTACTTGCAAGTACAAAGTACTTGAAAAGTACTTAAAGTACAGTACTTGCAAGTACAAAGTACTTGAAAAGTACTTGAAGTACAGTACTTGCAAGTACAAAGTACTTGAAAAGTACTTGAAGTACAGTACTTGCAAGTACAAAGTACTTGAAAAGTACTTAAAGTACAGTACTTGCAAGTACAAAGTACTTGAAAAGTACTTAAAGTACAGTACTTGCAAGTACAAAGTACTTGAAAAGTACTTAAAGTATTGTACTTAAATTTTTCAAGTACTTCCTGCATTTGAAGTACTGCACTTGAAAATTTCAAGTACTTTTCTGTACTTGAAGTACTTTTTTCAAGTACCAAGTATCGAGTACTTTTGAATGTGTCTTGCTGATGGTTGCGTGTGCAAAGCCTTTGAATATGGGTCATTCCATGTCAAATCGACCGATATTTGGAATCGACCTCTTTCAATTTCGATGAAATTTGGTCAGAAGTTTTCTTTTATCATAAAACGAAGTTCTGACAAAGGGAAAAGATTAAAAAATTTTTTCGAAAATTCAAAATTTCACCATTTTTTCTAGTTTATTTTTTTAATATTTCGAAAACTATTATGGTTACGAAAAAATCGTTCCAGGTTCGTCTTTAAGAGTATACTTGGGGCTACGGAAAAAAAAATATTCCGAAAATTTTTTTTGAAAAATGATGAATTTGGAGATTTTTTAATTTTTCAAAATCGTGAAAATCCACAATCAACATTAAATTTTTGGTTTTATTTTTTTTATATAACACCTTGTACTGATATTAAAAGATCCTGAAATTTTCAGAAATGTGTTTTTTTTGTGCCAAAAATATGAATTTCTGAATTTTGGTAAAACTTTTTTTTTACCTCTAAGTCAAGTGAAGTTGATCAATCATATAATTTTGACCGCTAAAAAGTACAAAATTACATGATTGCTCAACTCGAAAAAAATTCATATTTTTTGAACAAAAAAAAACACCTTTCTGAAAATTTCAGGATCTTTTAAAATCAGTACAAGGTATTATATTTAAAAAATTGAACAAATAATTTGATGTTAATTGTGGATTTTCACGATTTTAAAAAATTCAAAATTCTCCAAATTCATCATTTTTCAAAAAATTTTATCGGAACATTTTTTTTTTCGGAACCCTTGAGTATACTCTTCAAGACAAAACAAACGATTTTTCATAACTATCATAGTTTTCAAGATATTTGGAAGAAAAAAAATTTGAAAAATGGTTAAATTTTGAATTTTGCATCACTTTCGAAAAAAAAAATCAATTTTTTTTCCTTGGTAGAACTTGGTTTTATGATAAAACAAAACTTCTGACTAAATTTAATCGAAATTGAAAGTGATCGACTCCAACTCTTGGTCGATTTGACATGGAATGACCCAAGTACCAGAATTTACGAGACGTACCCGAAAACTTGAAAAGTACTTGGTACTTGATTTTTTCAAGTACTTGTACTTCAAGTACCGACGGTACTTTGTACTTGATACTTGAAGTACTTTCAAGTACTTTGCCCAACTCTGGTCCATAGAATTTTTAATTTTTTTTTTTAAATGGCATTCTGCGATCGATCGACGTGATTCGGTTGAAAAAAATCTTTATAAATTATTTGACAACGCCATCAGCGTGAATTTTTTTCGGCAAAAATAATTACAAGTTTTATCGATGATTTAAAAATATTTTATAATTTTTTTAACAGCTTTTGTATCTGTTGTTTGAAATAATAATACAGGGTATTAAATTTCAAGACGAAAATTATGATTGAGATGCTATTTATCATTCGTTTCATTCAATAAATACTCATTTGGAAATTGACTTCGGGACTAATAAATTTGTAGATATTTCGTAAAAATATTCACTCAGCATTCGTCAGTTCATAAAATTCGTTTTAGTTTTTTTTTCGTGGCCGGTTTTCTGTCAGACGAGATGTGCTCCATTTATTTTACTGAAAAAGATGTTGGTCAATGTTTATTGTTTGATAATTGGAACCATTTGTAATGTATTAATTTTTAAGTTTGAAAAATTATCGAACGACAAACATTTTTCAAAATCTGTTTGCAGTGAAATCTTAGAGAATTTTGCAACCAATTTGAGCCATGAAATAGTAAAATACTAGCCCTAAGGATTTTCTCTATTTAAGGTTGTTGAGACCCAAATCGCAAATGATGAGAAAATTCTGAAAATTTGGTATGTTTTTCAATGAAGTATTTAACAGGTCGTGTAAAAATTTCACGACGATTTGGAAGCTCGTTATCGAATAATTAAGATTAACAAATTAAATAAAATTAAATGTAGTCTTATGGAAACTGATATAACTTTGCGATGTTTTTTTTTTGACCTCTCAATTTTTTAATATCTACAATATACTGAAAGCAACGTAAAGAAAACGAAGTTTATTGATAAATATTTTTTTATTTGTTTACAAAATTGTTTTTAACAAAACGTTAATTTCTTAATAACGAGCTTCCTAATCGTCGTGAAATTTTTACACGACCTCTTAAATACCTCATACAAAAACATACCGAATTTTCAGAATTTTCTCATCATTTTTTATTTTAACCCTTAAGGAGGTTGAAGTAATGATGATAGAATTCTGAAATTTTGGTATGTTCCTACATGAAGTATTCAAGAGGTCGTGTAAAAATTTCACTACGATTAAGAAGCTATTTATTGAACAATTAACATTCAAAATTTGTATAGCTTTTAAACAACCTTAATTCTCTATTATTGAAGAACGATTGACGTTTTAAAGAATTTTCATCAATGTTCTTTGGCCAAATTAATCGTTTTTTAAAATATATTGATATCACTCGTGAGAACAAAGAAATGTTGTGAAAAAATATTTTTCTACTTCAATTTAATATTCAATAAAATCGGTTAATCCTTGAGATTTCACACCACGAGTCACAAAAAATATTTGTAAAAATAAAGAAAATTTTGATGCGACCATTACGCGTATAAAATAATTTTTATTTACACAAAATTTAATGTTTTATGCATAAAACAATAAAAAGGGAAATTTAAGATGATATATAAATGGCAGAGATATGTGCTGCCCATTAGGACTCTTCTTTGAAAATCCTCACCGGAGGTGGATTTTTTGTTCTATCGTCTAGTAAATAAAAATTATTTTTGATAACAAAATTCATAGTCAAAGTGGGGCACAGGAGAAAGTTTTTTAAAACCTTTCATAGAAATGACAGTTGTTTAAAAATAGATTTGAATTTTAATAAGTCCTGAAATTAAACAAATTATGAAAAAGTCGACGCGACATCCAATATAAAAAAAAAAAACCATGCTTCACCATAGATAATATTATGAAGAATCTACACTATAAATTTTACCAAAATCTGTTCACTAAACCTCGAGGTATGTTACCGACCATTTTGAAAAAATTTTAATAATTCTTTAACGTATAAATAATAAATCTCGCCAATAATACCAAATCGATTCTTTGAAAATGTCTTGTAACCCCTTAAGGCGAGGCTAAATACCGACATTAGCACCTCGAAATTGGAATCCAAACTTGCTCTGGCACGAATGGATGGAAATCAATGAAATTTTGACAGTATCATCAGAATTATGGCACAATTGGAGCCCCACTAAAATTTTTTTGAAAAAAAAAAAAAAATTACAGATCCGATTATCATCAGGAATCTGTAATTGAAAACATTAAATTATAACAGGGTGGCCACTAAATCGGACGAAAAAAATTCCCTGACATTTCCCTGACTTTTCTCTGACATTTTCGAAAATTTCCCCTGACAAACCATTCAGATTTGTGAAAAGAAAGTAACACGGTAGGAACATTGCATATGTTTATTGTTATTCATTCTTTGGTATTGTTTATTAAATTATATATTTGGGAGGAACAAATCATAATAAATAAATGAATAATCATAATAATAAATGATGAATAGAATAGAGATAACGAGATATAGAAGCAGATGTTGAAAAGATCCTTCTGAAGAATGATCCTTCTGAAGAAGCTGAAGTTGAAAATGTCCACCCATAACTTTTTTTCAGCGATACGCAGAACAAAAAATATTCGCCCATACACTTTTTTTCTCCATTTGATAATTTTCCCTGACTATTTAATTCCCTGACATTTCCCTGATTTCCCTGACCCCGAAAAAATTCCCTGACATTTCCAGGTTTTCCCTGACAGTGGCCACCCTGTATAATGTTTTTACGGCATTTTGGCTAAAACCAAGAGTGGGGCTCCATGACGAACACCAAGTACGAATATCGATTAGTCTTCGACATTATTTTATGAAAAAACCGCGACGTAAGGTTGGAATCCAAATTACGAGATAAATGTTGATAAATTTTGTGTATTATCGAAAAACAAAATGGCGAAATCAAGTTCACAGAAATCCGAAAGAGGGCAGCATCATGTGGAATTGTCATGAAAAAAAAAAAAAAAAAAAAAAATATATATATATATATAAGGAGAGCAGTAGCCGTGTGGGTCGAGCGCGGGTTCGCAAGTTGCGGACCCGGGTTCGATCCCGGCGACACCGCTGAAAAAATGTATCGGGTTTTTTCAAGTGTTTTCGGCTGTAATCCCCGATGGTTTGGACACCACCTTAAATAAGTTTGTCCCAATACCTCATTGCGATGGGTGGGAGTCGTCACACGGTTCCGGGGGTGGCATTCGCGCGGTCCTTATCGCGCTAATGTGTATCTCTTAACCGGGTGAACGACTCACTGAATCGCAATGGAGGAGGTAACTGCCTAACCATCCGTTGATAGTCGTGCGAGAGTCCTCTCGCGCTACTATCGGGGGAATTAGGTAAGTTACCGGCTGTATCGGTGGAGGTCTTCTGCAGTTTCCCTCCACCCACGGCAAAATTGCGATACAGCTTTGAGTTTCGATTAAATCAAAAAAAGGTGCGGGACTGCAGACCAACCTTGAAGTGAGGAAAAAAGCGGCTACATGGGCCAGTACCCGGGGCCACCCCAAAAGGGGGAATTAAACTAAAAAAAAAAAAAAATGAAAAAAATATTATTCTGATCAGATTCTATCCAAACTTTCTGACAAGTCAGTGGCAATTAACGAAAACGTTGATTTGTGTCTCGCATTTGCATTTTGCAATTCATTCATCATTCATTCATAAATTTAATTGATATTCATCCACCGGTATTGGAAAAAGTTTGGAGAGCGATTTTGAATCGATAATGTAGGGTTTCGGTAATAATGTCGGTACACTAGACGCTCCCATAACTTGACGCGTCGGGACCGGAAACGCTCCCATAACTTGACGTTCCCCTCATACTCCCACTCTCGTGTTTTTACGCATGCGCTTTTTGTCGAATCATGCGTACAGTGAGCGCGCGAAATTCAACCCGAAACTTGTGCTCACGCGTTATAGACATACATTTAAAAATCTGACAGCGATATATTTTGCAAATTTTTAAAAGATTGATTAGAATTTAATGTTGATAACTCTTGATGAAAAGAATTGAACAAAAAATACATTAATCTGATCGTTGAAACGCGCGAGATACATTTTTCTAGAAAATGTAATGCAACGTTGCATATATACACATGTATACATACGAATATTCTACAGAAATTTCATTCTTTCGCGAAAATAAAAATTCCTGTTTCTTCGAGAAAACGACTAATACTAACACATAATTGATCGTACGTAATTGCCCAAAAAAATTTGACAGTTGAGGTTATGTTGCCCTGTGTAAAATATGGGAGCGGTAAAGTTATGGGAGGTTAAGTTATGGGAGCGTCTAGTGTATTTAGCCTCCCCTTTAGTCAATTTTTCCATTTGTATAATAACCATGCGGTGCATTCTCTACCAAACCAGCTATTTCTTTCGTCGACTGCGGAAGATTACTTAAAATGTATATTCTAAGATTTGTCGTAGATTTTTAAATCGAGAATTAAAGAAATTATTAATTTCAACAACCATTCATGATTGAATGTACAAAAGTATTGAAATTTTTTATTTTTTGGATGGATACAGTACAAAATAAATGTTTTAATCGACGAAACACATCTTCACATGAATGTCTAATAGAGATTTTTAAAAAAAGTGAAAGGGCCGCAAAATGAGATCTTTTAAAATAGATTAAATAATTTTTGCCCCCAAGTCAACCGCGCAATTTTTTTTATTTCCGCAAATAATTCTCTAAATATACGATCACTGCAAATAATACTTAAATTTTTGTTATTTTTTTATTTATCGTGTATTGAATTTTCGTAGTAATTTTTTTCGTGAACGTCTTTCAGTAATTTTAGTTATTTGGTATAACTTAGGTATCGTATTTTTGTACTTCGATTGACGATCGATACTCGACGAGTGAGCCAAATTTTTTTATTGGATGACCCGGATGAGATCATGGCCCATGAGATAAATAAATAATTTCATTTGACTTTGAGATGCTTGAGAAAAATATTTTAATGGTAAAAAAAGATCGACGAACGCGAAATATCGATGGGATTATTTTGTCTTGAAAATATCGAACTTTTTTAATTGCAAAGCGGCTTTCTTCGTGCCGTAATCCCGCAAAGAGTTGGCAGTGTTGTTCCTCCGCTTTAACGAAATTCATTAAAAAATATGAATATTCGAAATATAAAAACCATAAATGGTAAAAAAAAACGACGTATCTATTACAGTTACGAAAAAAGTATGTAAAAAGTGTATTATTACTATTATCATAGTATAAGAAGTCTACGAAAAACGTGTCGTATCTTCTCTAAGAGCGTAAATATACGTTAAGTGTATATTTGAGTTCTGGACGGAAATAATATGAGTGTTTGTTCTTACGTAACGATTCGATGTACGTAAATAAAGAATGAGAAAAAAAAAACATTCTAAAATTTGTGAAAATTAAAATTTTTACGCCTAAGCTAAATAAAATATAACAATATGAAGGTTCATGT